>WOXC01005572.1:600000-932500 GCA_011680675.1 Gymnobelideus leadbeateri | reverse complement strand
AGAACAGTCAGAGTTTGATGGAAATAAGTATGATGAAAACAGTGAGAGGTAACAACTGAAAGCCTGAAGACAACTGAAACTAGAAAAGAACAGAAGTCAATTTAAAAACAAACAAACAAACATGCTAAAGGGGCAGCTAGGTGGCGCAGTGAATATAGTACCTACCCTGGAGTCAGGAGTACCTGAGTTCAAATCTGGTCTCAGACACTTAACACAAAAACTAGCCATGTGATCTTGGGCAAGTCACTTAACCCCAACTGCCTTCCAAAAAACAAAAAAGAAACATACTAAAAACCACATAGTAACATCAATAGATACTGAAAAAATATTCGACAAAATTTAACACCTATTTTTGTTTAAAAAAAAAAAACCAACAACAATAAACACTAACTAGCATACAAATAAAGAGATCTTTCCTAAATATGAAAAATAGCAGCTTTCTAAAACCAAGAGCCAATGTTATATGTAATAGTGAAGGCTTTTCAATATGATCAGGGGTAAAGGAAGGATGACCATTATCACCACTGTTACAGAATCACAGATTCAAAGAAGAACATGAGTTTGACTCTGATCCCAGGTCTGTCATATTTACTGTGCCCTCCCCACTCAGGTTTCTCTGGCAATCTGAGTGGGTTAGTGGAGTCTCAACTCTTTACCATCAACTCAAGCCCACACCAATTGTGTTCCCCAATTTTAAGGGGGACCCAATAAATAGTGTCCTAGTTCAATTTAATCACTTGACATCATACTAGCTTTTGTAAAGGAATATTTACTTCAAAGATGTAGAAAGAACAAGCATATAAATACTTTTGCCTAACACTTTGAGGAATAATCCCCCTCTTTATGGGGAGGAGGATTAGGTTCAAGCTTAACCCAGTTCCTATGTAGAATTAGTCCCACTAAGTTCACCTTTGCTTCTCAGGGCTTCCCTACTTGTCTGACTGTAACACCTGATCTGTATTCCTAGACTCTGAGATCCCCATGGCTTGTGCTCCTAGTTTAGAAGCTCTATTCCCTGAACTGAGAAGGCCAAATGAAAACAAAGTGCTAGGCCCAATTTCTGGAGCCAAATGGTCTAATCTTTGGGAGGTGGAAGAGGAAGCCCTCAGGCCCTTCACTTTTATTACATGGTATCATCTGCTATAAGTAAAGGAGTCCTTTACCCTCAAATGCAAATTCAGGAAAAAGGGCAGATTGGTCAGTCAAGTAGTTTTAAAGACAGTTCCAGCCAATGGAAAAAGGTTGCTCCTAGACACATAGTAGTTCAGTGTAGAATGCCTCAGAAGCAGACTTCCAGTGGGCAACTCCATCTTAAGTGATCTGAACATGCATCATATCCCCATTACAAAATAATCACAGAATTTGAGAAATAAAAGGAATCTCACTGACCACTTAGTATAACCTACTCAACAAGTAATTGTCTAGCATCCAATTGAAGACCTTCAAAGAAAGGAGACCCATCAACCATGGAGGCAGCACATTTTACTTTGGAATAGCTTGATATGACAATAAGTTTTTCCTGACATCAAGCCTATATTTACTTCTTCAACTTCTACCTATTGCTCTTGGTTCCACCTTTTGGAACCAAATAAAAAAAAAGGCCATCCCTTCTCTAGATGACAGGCCTTCAAAGACTTGAAAACAGCTATCATAGCCGTTTGAATCTTTCCTTCTCCAAGGTAAACATGTTCAATTATTTCAACTATATTTTATATTTTACTACTTTCCTCCAAACGTTCTCCAGCTTCTTGATGTCCTTAAACTGTGGCATCCAGAACTGAACATAGTAATCCCTCCAGATGTGATCTGATGAGGACAGAGTACAATGAGTTACTACTTACCTTAATCCTGGGAGGATACCTTTGATAGTAACAGGAAAGTTTGGAAGAGGAACATTTGGTTAGGGGGAAAGACGATGAGTTCAGTTTCAGATTCAGAATAAGACATGTTTTCAGTCATAGTGTAGGAATATGTGTATATTTATGACAAGATATTTTGGGGTTTTTTAGTCTAGTGTGTGGGAAGGTGATGGAAAAAGTAAGGAAAAACAGGGATAGACTATCTACAAAAAAGAAAGGAATGGAAAGAAAAGAAGGGAAATAAGGTCACTGAAACATTTTTAATACATAGAAAAGAATAACAAAGTCTAGAAATAAAGACAAGAAGAAGTGCTAAAGGTTATATATTAAATTTATTGTATATTTAAGAATAAAAATAAGCTGATGTAAAAAAATGACTCTAGACAAACTTTGGAAGTACAGAACCCACAAAATGACAGAGAGAAGCTAACCTCCCAAAGACAGTCCAGCAGGCTGGCAGGAAAGGGCCAGCACAGCACCCTTAGAGAGGGCACCCAACTAACAGCTCCAGCAGCTGCAAAGACCCCAGCAATTGGGACAAAGCTCCCCTGTCTAGCAGCAGAGTCCTACTATGGCAAAAAACTCAAAAGTCAAGTAACTGAGTGGCAACATGAGCAAGCAAAGCAAGCACAGCAATCCAACTGTGCATTCCTATTTTGGGGACAAAAAGGATCAAAGCATAGAACTCCTGTTCCATGAAGACAATGAAGTCAGAACTCCTGCACCAAAAGCTTCCAAGAAAAATACGAGCTGGTTACAGGCCATAGAGGACCTTAAGAAGGATTTTGAAAACTAAACAAGAGAAGTGGAGGAAAAATTGGGGAGATGAGAACAATGCAAGAAAATTATGAAATCAGAGTCAACAACTTGACTAAAGAAAATAACACCTTAAAAGATAGAGTAACTCAAATTGGAAAAGAGGCTCAAAAAGCCAATGAGGAGAAGAATGCCTTAAAAAGCCAAATTTGCCACATGGAAAAAGAATCTCAAAAGCTCACTGAAGAGAATTACTCCTTCAGAATTAGACTGGAGCAAATGGAAGCTGGTGACTTTATGAGAAATCAAGATACTATCAAACAGATCCAAACAAATGAAAAAAATAGAAGGTAATGTGAAATATCTCATTGGGAAAACCACTGACCTGGAAAATAGATCCAGGAGAGATAATTTTAAAATTATTGAACTATCTGAAAGCCATGATCAAAAAAAAAAAAAAAAAAGAACCTAGAAATCATTCTTTAAGAAATTCTCAAGGTAAATTGCCCTAATGTTTTAGAACCAGAGGGCAAAATAGAGGTCGAAAGAATCTACCTATCACCTCCTGAAAAAGATCCCCAAAAGAAAACTCCTAGGAATATTATAGCCAGGTTATGGAATTCCCAGATCAAGGAGAAAATATTATAAGCAGCCAGGAAGAAACAATTTGAATATTGTGGAAACACAATCAGGATAACACAGGATTTGGAAGCTTCTACACTGAGAGATCGAAGGGCTTGGAATATGATATTCTGGAGGTCAAAGGAGCTGGGACTAAAACCTAGAATCACCTACCCAGAAAACAGAGTATCATGTTTCAAGGGAAAATATGGTCATTCAATGGAATATAGGACTTTCAAGCATTCTTGATGAAAAAACCAGAATTGAATAGAAAATTTGACAATCAGATACAAGAAGCAAGAGAAGCATGAGAAGGTAAACAGGGAAAAGAAATCATAAAGAACTTATCAAAGTTGAACTATTTACATTCCTACTTGGAAAAACGATAATTATAACTTATGAAACTTTTCTCGGTATGAGAATAGTTGAAGGGAATAGAAATGTATACATACATATATATGTCTTTATAGGAGGGTATATGGGCGTATGAATACATATGTGAGTGTGTGTATATATGTGTACAGGTATACATAGATAGAGGTCACAGGACCAATTTAATAGGAAGGGATGATACTTAAAGGGTGAAATTAAGAAGTGAGAGAAGAATATGATGAGAGGAGATGGGGAGAGACAGAATGAGATAAACTATCTCATATAGAAGAGGCAAGGGAAAATGGTTACAATGGAGGGGAAGAACAGGAAGGCAAAACGGAATGGGTCAACCTTATTCTCATTGAATTTGGTTCAGGGAGGGAATGACATAAACACTAAATAGGGTATCTCACCCTACAGGAGAGTAGGGGGGAAGGGGATGAGAGGGGGGATGATGGAAGGGAGGGCAGGCTGGGGGGAGAGGGAAATTGGAAGCACCCACTTTTGAAAAGGGACAGGATCAAAGTAGAGAATAGAACAAGAGGGAAGTGGGATAGGATGGAGGGAAATATAGTCAGTCTTTTACAATATATGCACTATGGAAATGTTTTGCATAGCTACACAACTACAACCTATATTGAATTGCTTATCTTCCCAATTAGGGTGGGTGACAAGGGAGAAAGAGAATGAATCTAGAATTCAAAGTTTTAAAATCAAATGTTTAAAAAAATATATACATATACTATTATTAATATCATTTTACATGTAACTGGGAAATAAGATATACAGACACTGGTGCATAGAGATCCACCGTGCCGTACTGGAAAATCGGAGGGGGTATGGGGGAAGATATGGGAGAGAGCAGATTGGAGGAGGGGATATCCAGCGGGATCGATATTTTGGGGTGGTGGGTAGGGGAAAAATGGGGAGAAAATTTGTAACTCAAAATCTTGCAGAAATGAATGATGCAAACTAGAAGTTAATAAAGCATTTGATAAAGTAAAAAAAAAGAATAAAAATAAGCTGTATTGGTGCTCTGGCACCAATTTCTAAAGGCCAGCTTGCTACACCAACCCCGAAGTCTTTTCTACTGCCATTGGCTTGAGCCCCCACCTTCTATGTTCTCCCTATTTATTAAGGGGCCAGTGAATAGTACCCTTAGCTCCACTGAATCACTTAATTTCAGATTAGCTTTTACAAAATAATTTTTATTTCAAAGATAAAGCAAGAACAAATGTACAAAAATTACAAACATACTCCTTCACAGTACTTCCGTTTCTGGGGTAGTAAATTCAAAATTTAATTCAATTCCCACATAATCAGTCGCACCAAGTTCAGGTCCAGAGATACCAGATGAGTACTTGTCTTGGCTACCACCAGTTTGGAAAGCTGAAGGTTCCTCCTTATTCCTCATAAGCATGTTGCTCTGGTTGTAAACTTGAATTGTGTAACACCAGGATGTAGGACAAGTCTCTGCTGGTTTATACTTGGAGACATATTTTGCTCTAGCTGTGAACCTGAACTCTGGAATAACCAAATCATTGAGGAATCCTCTGAACCTTTAAAACTCACAAGGTCATAAGGATCCATTCCTTAACGTGTTGCCAAGCTCTACAAAGGGTACTGAGGAAAAGAGACAATAGCTGAAACTGACAGGTCTTTGCCTCCTCAGCAAATCAGAGCCTCCTCTTCAATATGTGGTTAGCCAATCAGAACCAGCTACAGCATGCCTCCATGTGCTCCACAGTCTGTCTCTCCAAGACAGCCTCTTATACAACATCACACTTCTCTCAGAAGGAATTCCCTAGCATCTCGAAGAGAGACACCATCTTCTCCTCAGCTTCTTCCACATACCATCTAAGGCATACTAGGCATGTGCCAGATCCCAATTAAATGTACATAATAGAAATCTGAAGTTTCATGTACAGGCCTTTTTTACTTTTCTAATATGTAGAAAATGGAAATGCCCATTTTATTTGGTATTTGTTATGTTCAGAATAAAAAGAACCAATGATGATACTAATAACCCACTTGTTGATACAGATGTGATGGGTTCAAGGTATAGATTAAGATACACATTTTTGGACAAGGGCAATGTAAGGGTTTGTCTCATTTGACTATCCATATTTTTTTACAAGGAGTTTTTTTTTCTCTTTTTCTTTTCCATTGGGTGGGTCAAGTTGGAAGAGGAAGGTTATAAGGTTGAGAGTACAAAAAAGAAAGTTATTGAAGTATTTTTTTAATATACAGGAAAAAAACCTAGGAAAGGCCACAAGGAAACAGAGACAACACATTTTTGCAAATTTGTTGAATCTATTATATACTTAAAAGGAAAGTGCAAATTATGTATCAATCAATCAATAAACATTTGTTAAGCACCTACTATGTGCTGGGCACTGTGCTATGTGTTCTAATCTTTTCATAAGAGAGATTTGAGGTTTCATGTACAATGCTCTTTTACTGTTATACTTTTTGGTATTTAAGTTGAGAATAAATTAATTTTTAAAAGAACAGAAAAATGGAGGCTAAAGTTAATGTTTGGCTAGTCCCCCACTACAAATGTATTGAATAGGGGTGGCTAGGTGGGACAGTGAATAGAGCACTGGCCCTGGAGTCAAAAGGACCTGAGTTCAAGTCCGGCCTCAGACACTTAACACTTACTAGCCACGTGACCTTGGGCAAGTCACTTAGCCCCAATTGCCCTGCCTTCTGCCCTCCAAAAAAAAAAAAAAGCAAAAAACAAACAAACAAAAAAAACCCACCACCACCACCACCAACAAAACAAATGTACTGAATGAGCAAATGAAGGTATGAAGACTCAATTCTCTCCTGGATCTCCTCCACCTGTCTGACCTCTCTAACTGTTCTGTCTTAAGTCTCCTTTTGCTGGCTCTTCATTCAGGTCATACTCACATTCAGGTCATGCCCACTAACCATGAAGGTCCCTTAAAGCAATATCCTAGTCCCTCACATTTTCTCCCTCTAAAAGATCTTGTTTGGTTTTCTCATCAAGTTCTGTGGGTTCAACTATCATCTCTATTCAGATGATCCCCAGATCTAACCCTAATCTCTCCACTAAGATCCAGGTCCAGTCTTTTATCACCAACTCCCTCTTGGGCCTCTCAACTGGATATCCCTTAAGCATTCCAAACATAACATCCAAAACAGAACTCATTATATCCTTTCCCCTACCACTCACACCCAAACTCTCCTTTCCTCCTATCTTTCCTATTACTATAGAGGACAGTCACCATTCTCTTAATTATTCAAGCTTAAAACCTTGGTGTCATCCTCAACTCCTCATTCACTGATCACTCCTTAGTGTCATCCTCATTCCCCACATATCCAATATGTTGCTGTCTTATCCTTACTACCTTCACAAAATCTCTCCTAAATCTTTCCTCTCAACTCACCGTCACCATCCTTGTGTTAGGCTTCATCCCTTCTCACCCGGATTATTGCAATAACCTTCTGGTCGGTATCCTTCCCTCAAGTCTCTCTCCACTCCAGTCCACCCTCAACTCAGAGGCCAAGGTGATTTTCCTCAAGTTCAGGTCTATGTCAGCCCCCTACTAAAAAAGAAGAAGAAGAAGAAGAAGAAGAAGAAGAAGAAAGAAGAAAGAAGAAGAAAGAAGAAAGAAGAAGAAGAAGAAGAAGAAGAAGAAGAAGAAGAAGAAGAAGAAGAAGAAGAAGAAGAAGAAGAAGAAGAAGAAGAAGACAGCTAGGTGGTGCAGCGAATAGAGCACGGACCCTGGATGACCTGAGTTTAAATCTGGCCTTAGACACTTGACACACTTACCAGCTGCAATTGCCTTCCTTCCCCCCTCCAAAAAAAAAAAAATCTAGTGGCTTCCTATTACCTCTAAGATCAAATATAAAAGTCCTCTGTTGGGCATCCTGCAAACTGCTTCTTACACTTTACTTCCTTCCATGAGGAAGCATGAGGGCTGCTCTCTTCTTCTGATGTCCACCTGACCCACCTAACACTCCAAGAACCTGTTGCACATTGGCCATACCCTCTTAAACTGTTCCAGCAGACAGACTCTAAACCAGGTTGAGGGTAACCGATGGCTTTCAAACCTGTTGGTGAGTTAGGGGCATGTCTACCCTAAGCACGTGAAGACCTCCTTTTGGTGGAAATGGGTGGATGAGAACAATTTGTTCCAATGGCCATGAAGGCAGCTGAAGCAGGGGAGCACTTAGAGACTGGTTAAATATAGAAGATACCAAGGTCAATCCAATGCATCTCAAGCATCACCAGTCACCTTGACTCTGTCCTGGGCTATGATGACTCTGAAAGAGAAAGTGAGGCTGATGACTGTGCAACTCTGCCTCACTTAAATCCAATTTACACTTTAACCAAAAGACATCACTCTGGAAGCAGAACCAGGAGAACACTGTACACAGTAACTGCTACGGCGTGAGAGGACTGATTTTGTTAGACTTAACCCTTCTCAGCAATGCAAAGACCTAAAACAATTCCAAAGGACACAGGATGGAAAATGCCAGCCACATCCAGAGAAAGAACTATGGAGTCGGGATGCAGAACAAAGCAGACTATTTTCTTTTTTCTTTCTCATGATTTTTCCTATTTGTTATAATTCTTCTATGCAACGTGACTAATGTGAAAATGTGTTTAACAGGAATGTATGTGTAAAGCCCATATCAGATTGCAAAGTCATCTTGGGAAGGAAAGGGGGAGAGAGGGAGGGAGAGAAAATTTAAAATTTATGGAAGTGAATGTTGAAAACTAAAAAGAAATAATTTAATGAACCGGAAAAAATAAAACTAATAAAAAGAAATCATCCAAACCATACCAAAGGAAAGTGTGGGAGAGAAAAGATATTAGACTACCAAACTGAAGGTCTACAAAGCCATTGTGCTGACCTCATTGTTGTGTGCCTGTGAAACCTGGAAAGTCTATCAGCGCCATGCCAGGAAACTGAATCACTTCCATTTGAAATGTCTTAAGAAGATTCATAAGATCACTTGGCAGGATAAGATACTAGATATGGAGGTCCTTTCTCAACCTAAACTGCCATGAGCACAACTCCAGTGGGCTGGCCACTCTGGAACTGATTGTGTGACATGGGAGACACTGACACAGGACTGCGAAGCCCTCAACAGAGAAAGTGCTGCACTCTATGAGGAGAGAAGAACTGAAGTAGCTCAAAATAAATGTGAGAAAATGTGGAGAATCCACCCCAAATGTTCACGTGGACCATTTCTGCCCAACCTGTGGTACAGCCTTCTGAGCTCATATTGGTTTGATCAGCCACAGTGGGACACAACATAACCTGACTCTAACATAGTGATGTTATTTTAGTCCTCTTTGAGAATGAAGAACAACCACCAACCAACTAACCAATCCTTCCATGAACGCTATGACCCATCAACACTGGTCTTCTTGCTGTTTCTCCCACAGGACACCATATCTCCTAATTCTGTGACTTTCACTGTCGTCCCTACTATGTGAAATATTCCTTCTAATCTTCACTCCACATAACCCTACCCCACTAGGGCCATCCTTCTGAAATTACTTTTCCTTTACATTATACACATTGTATGCACAGTGGTTTCAATGTTGTTTTCACCATTAATTCTAATGAATTAAGCGAACTCCTTGAGGGCTGTGAACATGTTTTTTCCATTCTTTCTATCTCTGGTATTTGGCACAGCACCTGGCATACTTGTTGACTGATTAAATGATACTTAGGCTAATTCAGCAGACGGTGAAAGAGGCTCCATTGTAATACAATGATGGACAACTTCATGAAGTTGACATGCTTTTGAGACAATCAAGTAGCATTTAAACACCTACTACGTGCTGATTACCATGTTAAGCTCTAGCGATGCAAAGAAAGGGAAGAGTTCCTGCTCTCAAGAATCTTCCAGTCAAATGGGGAAACAACTTGCAAAAACAAGCTGTACAAATAACATGCAGATCCAATAAACGGTAGAGACGTAGCTAGGTGTCGAAGTGGACAGAGCCACAGGCCTAGAGGCAGAAGACTAGCTATGTGACCCTGGGCAAGTCACTAAACCCCTAGACGCCAATCTTCCCCCCCTCTAAAATGAGGATAGTAGTAGAACCTACCTCCCATGGTGGTTATAACAAATAAGACATTTGTACAACGCTTTCCACACCTTGAAGCGCTACACAGACGCTATTAGTGTTGTTGTTGGTACTCTTCAGTGTTTAAAAGTGCCTTCACATCCATGATCTCACGTGGGCCTCACAATAATAACCGCGGGAGGGGCGCACTCCCGCTCTCCGTCCCACGTTGCCTGGGGCTGTGTGGGCCCTGGCAGGGCCTGGGGTCTCATTCCCCTTTTATGTGTCTGATTGCAAGCGATCCCCGTGGAGCCGCCTCGTTGGTCGCAAAGCTAAATCGACCCGGGAAGAGAGACGCAGCGGGACTGCTAATGTTCGAGGTTCGATGACGCCACGAGGCGCTCTGACGTATTCCGTCGGTCCGTCCGTCAGTTCTGAGCTGCAAGGCGGGCCGCCTGTCAGGTGCCGTGGCAGCTGTCGCACTTAATTGGGGGAGTAGTAGGAGGGGAGGAGGGGAGGGGAGTATAAAACAACCAAACAACCCATCCCAACTGGCTCCGGGTCACGTGACGCGCCAGGCTGGGCTCCCCGATCACGTGCATCGGTAGGTGCTGCTCCGCGCGCCTATGGGGCCCCCTTGTGAAGGTGTGTGAGTGTGCGATGTGTGCGTGTGTCTGCTCGCCCGCGTGGGTCTGTATGTGTGGAGCGGGACCCGAGGCGGGGGGGAGGGGGAGGTAGTTGTTGTGGGGAGCGGAGGAGGTTGGGCGCGGAGCGTTCCCTCGTCACGTGGCGCAAGGCGGGCAGCCATCTTGCTACAAACACAAACACTGAGGAGCGGGTGCAGCGGGAGCGCCAGCGCGCGCCGCCCCCCCCCCCTTCGCCTCCCTCCCCCTCCCCCCTCGCCGGCCAGTCTGCCGCGCGCCCTAGCCTCGCGCCACCAACGCCCCGGAACTGGAGCCCGAACCTGGCGCAGCTTGCCCGGGATCGCCCGCCCGCCCACCAGCGGTAAGGAGCGCGTCCGTCCCGTCCAGCCCAGCCCCCCGGCTTTGCCAGGGGGCGCCTGGGGCCTACGGGCCGGCGTCCCCACCCCCGGCCCTCCCCTAACCCCAGCAGCTACTCTAGGGACCCTGGAGGCTGGAGGGGTGGCAGGCCGGAGCTAGGCTCGCTCCCCCCCCCCTCCCCGCTAGGGCCAGCCCCTCTTCTCCTGAGGGCGGGACGGGGCGGGCCAGGCCCCTCCTTCATCTCGGCTGGACACCCTGCCGCGCGAGGCACCGGCTGCATCCCGGCCCCATCCGGGCCGCCCTCCAGCCGCCACCCCGCTCCCGGCTTTGCGTGGCCACTAGTGGTGGAGACCCTGGGCCTTTTGGGGAAGGGTCCCCGAATCTCACGGAGAAGCGTGCTGCGCGCTGCCCGGGCTCCCCCTCCCCTCCGTCATCTCCGCACAGCTCTGTCCCCCCTTCCCACTGGACCCCTGTTTCTTCTCCAGTGAAATAAGGGGGTCGGACTGTAGTGATCCCAGTTGCAGCTTGGACATTGTGAGTCCTGATTTTTAACATGGAAATTCTTTCCCCATAAACAAATCGCTCCTAATGGAAGCTCGTCTAAACTCCCCGTCACAACAATATACTCATCTCTTTTCCACAACAGCTCTGTTTTGGCAAAGAAATGCATCTCCACACACAGTCATAACCCTCGCTTGTCTCCTCCGAGGTCCGGGATCCTAGATGGAGCCGCCCCCTCACGGTGAACCTGCTTCTCGCTGATCCCAAGCCCACTGCTGTGTCCACTAGACCGGCCTGCCTTGGATTTTCTTGTCTGGCAGTGACAAGCAGAGCAGGCGCCCTCATGAACCCCATTCTTCCCAGAAATTCTAGGATTCTGCTTTCTTAGTGCTGGCCATGTACTACTTATAAAAACCCCCATCTAGAAAGCACACAGAGATTTATGAGTAAGACCCATCTTTAGAGACTATCTCAGCAAATTGTTTGAATTTCTGTCAAAAGAATCACCTCCCAAATTCTTGTTTATTTAGTCCTCATAAAGAGATCCTAACTTAAAGGTCATCTCAACCTCATCATCTCTTGCAACTTGTGTCTACACTCCTGTTCATTCATCAGCATTTTCTTCTGCTAGAGGCATTAAATCTTTTTAGATAAACAGTAATAATTTGGTACAGTATAACTGAATCTTAGCTTTGCTCCTTTATAATCTGTATTACCTTAGGTAAATCACTGAATATCTCCAGGCCTTGGTTTTGTCATTTGTATCGTTGAGAGTACAGAAAGAGATTCTTTCTAAGATTCATATGATTCTTTAAACATGATTCCTCTCCCGCTGTTGCACTTTAAATACAACCAGACCTAATACCCTAGCTCTTGTTTCTCTTTCAGAATAAGCCACCTGTCTAGGTATCATTTTGATTTATGCAAGTATGAATAGGCTGAGAAAGGTTTGGAGAGTTTGCTCTGGTAGTGTTTGGTTACATATATATAGTCATGTCACTCTAGGGCTTTGTTTACCTGAGAAATCAGGGTCTTTAGGGTACTTGTTGATGATGAGAGATTCTAGAGAATCAAGAGTTTGGGCTTCCTGAGAGTATGTGGGAATTGGTGGACTTTGAATTCTTAGGGAAATGGGATTCTTGGATTTTAACCCTGTGACTGTTACTCAGGCTATATATTAGAATTTTTTGTACCAGTGAGTTCCTAGAAATAATAATGTAAAAATGTAAATAACTGGGAAAGAAGGGATTGGGATTGGAGAGGAATTGGAGTGGTACATTAAACCCTTGCCTGACCTTGGAAATAAAGTGAGGAAAAGCAATCCAGCAAATAAAATTTCAGTAACTAAAATATCCCAAGGAATTAGGAATAATGAGAGAAAAGTTGCAGTTGATATAAAGTGGTTCTCAACCTGTATGTGGGGACAGGAATCCTTGTTTTACGGCGTAACAACTATCCTCTTAGCACAGTGTTTTGCATGTGGTGAGTAACTAATACTTTTAATTCATTCAGATCCCATCAACTTGGAGGAATCAGTAGAAGAGCTCAAACAAATTGAAAGGATATGAAAGCATTTCAGTGCTGTACAAATATGAATGATTATATTGATGGTTTCAAGAAATAAAGTTAAGGACCAGAGATACTTGCTCCCCAAATAAACTGCCTCCTTTTTTAAGCTTCAGAGAAACTTTTTAGCAGGATAGGAGAAAGGTCTGGTCTTTTTAAAATAGGGGGAACCTTGAAGACCCAAGCAGAGACAGCTACTTTGGATATGAGAGATCTGAGTGAGATGTTTCTGTCCATCACTTATGATTGGAGCTAAATTTGGAGTATTGGGAAGAAAGTAGTTCAAGGATCTAGAATCTTATTAGTTTGAGTCCTTCCTTTACCGATGCCAATTTTAATCTCCTTTGTGACTTAGTTATTTTCAAAAGTTGCAGTGACCAAAAAAATATCAACTTATGTGGCAGACCACACAGGTAATGGACCTCTGTCATTTAGCCAGGTTTGCCCTCAGATGATACATACAGTCTGACAGAGCTTGTACTTTGCTGGCCTTGCTTTCAAGAACCTGGGAAGACTTTGGTAGTCATACTGTGATGAGGCATTGACATAGAACTTTGCTAAATAGATACCTAATTCCCACCTCCATCTTTCTTTTCTTTACTGTTTTTCCTGGTAAGAGCAGCCCTGACAGACCTGACTCTTAACTAAGCCTGAAAAAAACTGATTGGTTCATTTTCTTGGTAGCATTCCTCCTGTAAGAGAAGAAGGCACAAACTGAGACTTATGTGTGTGTGTGTACAGAGGAATGAAGCTCAAGAATGAACAGAAGTTGGGAAAGTAAAGAATACGGTTATTAGGTTCCAGGAGAAGAAGAGAAAACTAAACTATGTGTGATTTCTCTTCCTCTTACCTTGAATCTGACAGAATTTTAGGACATTTAGTCCTTAGTTCCCTTATATTCTCCCTTCTTCCCCCTGCCCTTCCCTGATCTGCTTCTTTCACTTCATCTCAGCACACATTTTAAACAACTGTGTGCTGGGTTAGGACATCTAAATCTTAAAAAAAAACTATTCCTTTCCCAAGGATCCTCCTATCACAATCACAATCTCTTTATCCAAAGTACAGTGCTTCCCCATCAGTGCAAATGGGAAAACTGAAGCATTGTGAATTTAGTATGGTCTAGTAACCCTTACCTTTCCCCAAGACTGTCTTTATATATTCTCTTCTTTGTTATTTCATCAGTTTCCATGGGTTTGGTTTTGCTTCAGTTAAAGAGACAGCTCCCACATTTCATACTGAACCACAATCTTACTCTTGGACTCCTGTTTGGTATTACCAGTTGCCTGTTGAACATCTCTACTTCATGTTTTGGAGGCATCAAGTTCAAAAAAGAACTTATTTCTTATTTCCCATCTGAAAATCCATACCTTCTCTAAACTTACACATTCTTGTTAATGGCACCACCTTCCTTTTAGTCACCTAGGTTTACAATCTTAGATTGTAATTCAGTCCTTATATCCAGTCATTTGCCACTTCTTTATCCTGCCTCCACATTTCTCCCATCCATCCCTTTGTCTCTGCTCACACAACTTTGACCCTAACTTATGCCTTCATCAGCTTTCCCCTGAACTATTATGAGGGTTCTCATTAGGTCTCTCCTTTTTCTAGGCCCGCTTCCAGCTTGATGTTCCTAAAACACAGATCTAACCATATGACACTCCCCCCAGCATATACATAAATCTTCAGAAGCTCCCTATCAGAAAGTAAAATGTAAAATTTTCATCCAAGGATTCTCCTATCACATTTAAAGCACTTTATGATCTTGGTTACTACTGACTTTTCCAGTCTTGAGTTCCATATTATTCATCTTTGCATATTTTCCATTCTAGCCAAATTGGTTGCTAACTGTTCCTCAGACACAACATTTTGCCTGCCTCAATGCCTTTGCACAAATGGTGCATGTGTAAAATTAAACTCCTTTTAAGGATTCAACTTTACCTAATAGAATTTGTAGCTTCCTTCAAAGCACATCTTTTGCCTGATAGCCTCTCCCTCCTTTTCAAGTTTCCCTCAACTTCTTAATATTGCTTTTATCTTTTTATTGGTGTACATGTTATCTCTCCTAGAATATAAGCTTCTTTAATGCAAGGAATGTTTTATTTTTTCTTTGTATCCATAGCTCCTAACAGAGTGCCTGGCATATAGTAGGTATATATATGTGTGATGAATTAAAAGAACATGGTGGATTGAGAGTTGGTCATGTGTATAGAAAAGACACATAATAAAAATTTGGTTTTTGAGTAGGATGGGGAATGCTTGAACTAGTCTAACCCCTCACGGTGAATTAGGATGGGCTGCAGTGGAACTGGGAAAAGCAAAAATGGGATTAGATGACTACTTAGCTTTTGGGATCCAGGCATCCTGTTCCCTTCCTTTTCCAGCCCAGAAAGAGACCCATCACACATATTGTCTCTTTCCAAAGTGTGGGAGCTTTGTATATGTCTAACAAAGTGAGTAACTTCAATTTAAATTATAGCCTCCTGTGTGGTTTCCTTTTTCCACAATTCATCTACACTTTCTTGTTTCTCCTACCTAATATGTGCTCCATTTGTTTCTAACTGCCTGGGCAGAGAGATTAAGAAAGGAAGCAAAGGTCTTCATCCTTCTAACCACTAACCACTGACCCCATAGGTAGTTTTTTTTTAAATTTATTTTAAACTTAAATACTAAACTTAAATACACAATAAGAAAAAACCATAATAACCTTAAATACTAAAATTTAAATACAAAATGAGAAAAGAAAAAAATTGCCATGTACACATTAGAATGCAAAAAAGGATTCAAAATATATAGCAATAACTTTTCATTTCAAGAAAGCCTATATAATAAATACTACACGTTGTTTTCAAAGCTGCCCATCTTTTCTTTGCTTCCTTGTAAGTTTTCTTTTGTTCTCCGCTGTGTACTTTTTACTTTGTTCTCTCCCCTTCCCTCCCCCCAAGAAGGCTATGACTAAGTATGGATATCTATCTAGATACAGATAAACATACAAGCTCAGTTATATATGCATATACGTACACAATACCCATATACACACAAGCATAAATATATATAGACATATACATTCATAGGCATCTATGTAAGACCATATTATATTTATCTGTCCTCTGTTTCTCTGAGGGTGGATAGCGTCTTCCCTCATAGGTCCAAGTCTTTCCATATTTTTCTAAATCCACCAACCCATTGTCTCCTATACCACAGCAATATTACAGTCTTCTATACTGTCTAGTTATTTTAAATAGTTTAAAACAATATTTTTTTTAATAAGCAATTGGGGTTAAGTAACTTGCTCAAGGTTACACGGCTAGTCATGATTTATGCGTGGGGGCTCATTTTCTGAGGCCGGATCTGATCTCGGGTCATCCCAACTCCGAGGCCGGTGCTCTTACTCACTGCGCCACCTAGCCGCCCCTTTAGGGCAATTGGGGTTAAGTAACTTGCCCAAGGTCACACGGCTAGGTTTTTGTTTGTGTGGATTAAGTGTCAGAGGCCGGCTCCGAACTCAGGTCCTTCTGACTCCAGGGCTGGCGCTCTACTCACGGCGCCACCTAGCCGCCCCAGTTTAAAACAATATTGATTAATATGGCTAACATAAAGTGTAGTTTCCCTATTTTTCTCTTTCGATTAAATCTATTTTAGCTTTAATTTTGTCTGAGATCATGATTACTACCCCTACTTTTTCTTTTCCCTGACAAATTCTGCTCCTGCTCTGTATTTTATATTTGTGTCTATCTCCTATTGTGTGTATCACCTACTACCCTGCCCCCCTATTACTTAACCTACCTCCTTATCAAAGATCCCTCCTTTATCCTCTTCCTCTCCATCCCTCCCTTATCTTCTCCCCCTTCCCTATTCCCTTACCCTTTTATTTCTTTCTTAATTTAAAAGACTTTTATACCCTTCTAGATATATGTTTGTGAATATATATGTACTTGTATGTGTGTGTGTAGTTCCCTCTTTAGCCTTTTCTCAGTAAGATTAGGGCTTTAGCCCCCTTCCCCCATCTAATTTTAATTTGTCTCTGTCAGTTCTTCTTTTCACATTTCATTTATATAAGAATTATTCTTTTAACCTTTTCTTAGATGGTTTACTTTTTAGTATCAAATTGTATTCAGCTCTATTCTTAGACTTATGATTTACATTTCCTAGAAAAAGAAGTTTGTCCTTATTGAGTCCCTTGTAATTGGTCTTTACCTTATATTTCTCTTGGTATGTCAAATTTTCTATTGATTTCAGGTGTTTTTGCAACAAAATCCTGAAAGTCTGGCAATTCAATGAATGTTGTTTGTTGTTTTTTTTTTCATCCAAGATTGTGGGTATATTTTTTTTTTTGCTGCAGCGCCAGTTCTTTTGCTCTTTGATATATAATGTTCCAAGACCCACGGTCTTTTAGTGTAGCCATTTCTAGATCTTGTGTGATTCTAACTGTCATTCCTTCATATTTGAGTTGGTTTTTTTCTTGTTCCTTGTAATAGTGTCTTTTGGAGCTGAGAATTTCGCGATCTAGCTATGATATTCCTGTAGGTTTTCCATGAAGGATCCCTTTCAGATGCTGATAGGTAGATTCCTTTTCTTTTTATGTCTTAAAAAGTCAACAGTACATTTGCATTGAAATAGTCCAATAACAGAGGAAATGAAGAAAGTTTCACCTCTTTTCTCTGACTCCCTATTAAGGGTTGTGAGAACTTTTTCATATATTCTCTCTTCCTTCCCATCTTCTCATTTTTTTTATCTTTTACTTTTTAGATACCCAGATCTTATACCTTATGTTTTCTCTCCAGTGGCATAAAAGCCTTCAGTTTTCTCTCTTTTAATTCCTATTAATGCAAGCAAAAGAAGTTCCTACCTGGCAACTACTTTTCAACTTTTTGTTCCTCTCCTTGGGGAAGGAAGGAAAGCCTTGGAGAGTGGCTTAGTGGTCCATTCTTGCCAGGATAACTACATCTTTTGAGTACACTTCTGAACTTTTCCAGCCCAGTTAACTCAGAACTTGATTCTTTCCAGAACTTGAAACAAGCATTTATTAAGCGCTGTGGTACCAGACACTGCACTAAGTGGTAGGGATTCAAATATAAATAAAACAAAAAAGACACTTCCCTATGCCTACCAGGATTCCTATCAATACCCTTTAAGGAGCTTCCCTTCTTAGTACCTCTAACATTCTTCCTATTTTTGGTCCCTCTCCTTCAAGTATCTTATTTATCATGAGACTAGGTTTCTCCTCTATTTTCCATCATACTGTGTCTGTATACAGCCAGCTCTTCCCTGATCATCTCTGGATTTAGTCTATCCACAGTAGGGATCCTTAACCATGGACCCTTTGACTGGTGAAGCCTATGGACACCTTCTCAGAATAATGTTTTTGTTTTTTTTTGTTTTTTTTTTTGAGCAATTGGGGTTAAGTAACTTGCTCAAGGTTACATGGCTAGTCATTATTTATGTGTGGGTGCTCATTTTCTGAGGCCGGATTCGATCTCGGGTCATCCCAACTCCGAGGCCAGGGCGCTCTTACTCACTGCACCACCTAGCTGCCCCCAGAATAATGTTTTTAAATGTATATGATAAATACATAGGATTACAAAAGAAACTAATTGTATTAAAATCATTATTAAAATACTAAAAGTCCCAAGTTTACAGACTGCCAGAAATCTATCCATGTAACTCAGGTTAAGAACTCCTAGTCTAGATTCTTCCCCCCCCTCAACTGAACCTTTCACAGAATGGCTTAATTTTTCATCCTGTCCTTACACTAACCTCTTCTGTTAGGGATGCTGGTCATTTGGCAGCATGTAATGGGGGAGGCAGGTGGAAAAACTAGAGGCTTGGGTAATCCACATACTGGATAAACAGCTCCCAAGTTTTTAATGTAGGCAATAAAATGTACTCAGTATAAAAGCAGGTTTTGAAAAGGGCAGGGGTGAGTAAATCTATCTTTTCTTCTTCATCCCCTCTTAAGGAACTTTACCAGATGTGAAGGTCCCCTGATCACCATTATACTAAGGACCATATCTGATAATTGGTGACCCCTGGCTCAGCCCCTTATACGAGCCTCTGCCTGAAGAGAGCCATCTCCTCCATAGCCTGTCCCCAGGTACCTGGGGGACAGATTGGATTGCCAGGTAAGCTCTGGGATGGAGTGAAGGACCAAGGACCTAGTCTAGCATCTCCAGAGAGGTCCCCTTTGGGAGCCAGAGAGGAAAAAGGAATCAGATTTATTTAACTTACCATTTTTTTCCATTTCCAGGTTATCTTCCTAGATTGGTTTATCTCTTGTCATCTTGTGTTGTGAATGGCCCTGCACAACTGTCTATAACCCAGGTATTCTAAAGCAGCCTCTTGATTTTATTCCCAGACCCTAGCGCCCTTGATTGATCCCTTTCTCTGATTTCTTGTTCCCCAGTGCACCATCTTCCTTATTTTCATTTAAGTATTTGGATATCAAGTGTCAAGCCTCTACCTTCCTGTCACACTGTAACCATCTCCTCCCAGCTTCCAGCCTTTAGGAAACTCAAGCAGCTTCACAATGGCAGCAGAAACTCTCAACTTTGGGCCAGAGTGGTAAGTTGGGACCTATTCTGTGAGGGTAGAAGAACCATGGGGAGAAGGGAGGGATTTCCGTGACCTTATATTTGTTTCCCTGCCCTACCCTAGGCTTCGGGCACTGTCAAGTGGGAGTAGTGTGATCTCCCCACCTCCTTCCCCTGCCATGCCTAAATATAAGCTGGCTGAGTATCGTTATGGGCGTGAAGAGATGCTGGCACTCTATGTTAAGGAGAATAAGGTGGGTAGGCTTCCCCAAAAGAATCTATCCAGAGAGAAACTATTTTGTTCTTTAGTGTGCAAACCTCGTTAAGGAAGTATGTGGGGATATATAGTGTCTCAACTTTTCTACTTCTGGGGCTAGCAGATCCCAGATGAATTACAGGACAAAGAATTTGCTGCGGTGTTACAAGAGGAACCACTGCAGCCATTGGCATTGGAGCCTCTGACAGAAGAGGAGCAGGTGGGGCTTAAGAACTAGATAACTATATTTTAGAAAGTAAATAGATAGGAAAAATCGGATACCTGGTTTTGAGGAAGTGAAATGACTTCTGAGGGTGGGGTATTAGGTGGACTTACAGAGAGCTAGGTGCTGGGGAAGCAAGTTACTCTGGGTTCTCATTCCCAACACTGCCTCCTTCCTCAGAGAAACTTCTCCCTGTCAGTGAACAGTGTGGCTGTGCTGAGGCTGATGGGGAAGGGGGCTGGCCCCCCCCCAGGTGGTATCTCTCGTGGCAGAGGCAGCACGAGGAGCCGAGGTAGTAGGGGATTACTGGGATTTCTGGTAGGGGGAGGGAAGTGGGTCAGCTGATTCTAAGGATTCCTAATAGTGGGGTCTGGTAGTTTCCTCTGCCAACCAGTTTATGGTGTCTAGACCCTCTTCTTACAGGCCGGGGCAGAGGTGATAGTGGCTTTTACCAAAGAAGTATTGAAGAAGGAGATGGAGCTTTTGGACGAAGTCCTCGGGAGATCCAGCGCAGCCAGAGCTGGGATGATAGGTAAGGTCTGAAACAAGAGAGGAGCATATAGATAGGTAGTAAGTTGGTCAGAGAGCTAAGGTCAGTGGAAAGCCTATTGTTTTCTCCTACATCTTTTTGTTAAATTCACTTCTGGTACTGTGTCTTATTCTTACTTCCTTCTCTACCCTCCACCCCACACCCCTCCCCTCCCGCGCCCGGTTCAGATTCTGTTTAAGTCTCAGATATTCTTTTCACCTAGGCCTCTTCTCTCTAGCTCTCCTTTGTCCCCTCCATCTGCCTTCTTAGTACAAAATGGCTAGGGGTTTGTAGAACTCTGTACAGATCAGGGTAATAGGGATTTTTTCTTTATTTGACCTGACATCTTCTCGACCTCTTTCTCTCTTACACAGAGGTGAGAGGCGGTTTGAGAAGTCAGCAAGGAGAGATGGAGGTAACAGAGGATATGAAAGCAATATGGTTGGATTAAGCCTGGGAGGGAAAGGGACTCTTCCTTGAAAAAAGCTTTGGGAATCATCATGCAAAGGATGAATGCCTCATTTTGTAGTAAGGTTCATATTAATGGGTCTTCCATATACTCCTGCCGCCCCCCCCCCCCATTTTATTCTTTCCCCTACTCCTAGTACGTTCTGGGTTTGAAGAGGGAGGATCGTGTCCCCGGAAGGAACATGCCCGTTCAGACAGTGAGAATTGGCGTTCTCTACGGGAAGACCAAGAAGAAGAAGATGAGGGCAGCTGGAGGCTCGGGGCAGGTCCCCGTCGAGATGGAGATCGATGGCGTTCCACCAGTCCTGGTGAGGGAATGGGGAAAAAAGTCGTAGACATTAAGTAGAAATCCCTGCTGCTTTAGAGTCCCAAGGCGAAGAATGGAGAGTAGAAAATCCTGAAAAGATAAAAAAGTAGCTTCTTGGACTTCAACATTTTTTCCAGGATTATTGAGGTCAGTCAGAATTATAGAGTTCAGATACTGATCCTTTCTCTTCCTCCTTTTGCTTTTCAGATGGTGGACCCCGATCTGCTGGCTGGCGGGAGCATGGGGAGAGGAGAAGAAAATTTGAGTTTGAGTTGCGAGGGGAGCGGGGTGGGGGTGTCGAGGAAGAAGGGCGGGGTGGGGGAGGCTCCCACCCCCGGAGGTCTCGGGGTCCTGATGGCTTTGATGATGACAAGGATGGACTTCCTGAGTGGTGTCTGGAGGATGAAGATGAGGAAATGGGCACCTTTGACTCATCTGGGGCCTTCTTGACCCTTAAGGTATCTTAAGGGAAAAATTGGACTGGGAGAACTGGTAGTAACTTCCAGCATGACTAGGTCTTCTCATTCTTCACCCTTCTTCCCCCAAAATAAATAAATGATATGGTACAGAAAGGTCCCAAGGAACCAATCCCTGAGGAACAAGAACTAGACTTCCAGGGTCTAGAAGAAGAGGAAGAGGAGAAGCTGGATGGGCAAAATGGAGAGGGAATTGAGTCAGGTAAGATTGAAGAATGGAATGACCAACAGGTAAAACTTCAAAGGCTAGGGAATAAGATACAATTTGTGATAAGTTTACTGAAAGTGATAGAATCACACTATCTGATCACTATCGGGGTAAGCCCACATTTCCAATGCTGGAAATAACACTGGATGCCAATCAAAAGTCTATATTCTTCCGTTGAATAGTTGTGTAACCTTGGGCAAAAGATGACTTCCCTGGCTTCATTTTCATCACATTTAAGCTATTTATTTTGTATCTTATTAAGTTCTATGATTTTTATGATACTTTCCTGTGTCACTTCTCTCTTAGGCATGGAGCCAGGCCCACTATCCATCCAAGAGGAGAAAATGCATCCTCCATCTCCCCTCCCTACTCTGGATCCTCTCTGGAGACCTGATGGGGAAGGGGATGAAGCTGTTGAGAAAGATCTTCCAGTGTTTGAAGGTAGTAAGTAGGAGGCAGTGATTTTAGGGATTGGTGGGAACACCTTGGGGAGGAGTAATGGACGGAGCAGAGCTTTATGTTTCAGTTGCTCTAGAGTTCTGTAGATGAGTTGTGGGCCATATGTTGCTCCTCCTTTATTTTCCTCATCCTCCTCTTTTAGGGGATGAAACTAGGTTAAACCCCGAGACAAGCTCACCACCTGGTTCTCCTGGAGACATGGAAGATGATGAGGGCATGAAACATCTGCAGCAGGTGATGAAGGGACTGCTTGAGCAGTTGCTAGGCCATAGGTCTTACCTTTGCCCAATTTTAGTTTGCCACATCCCTAACTCTAAATGACGTTTTCTACTTTTTTTGCCCCTCATCCTGCTCTGGCCTCAGCCATTAACTCCATGTTTTTTCCTCCCTTGGGTCCTAGGAGGCAGAAAAACTGGTAGCATCACTACAGGATAGTTCCCTAGAGGAGGAACAATTCACAGCTGCCATGCAGGGCCAAGGACTTCGACACTCAACTGCTGCAGCTGCGCTTCCACTCAGCCATGGGGCTGCCCGAAAGTGGTTCTACAAAGACCCACAGGGGGAGATTCAAGGTATTTCAGAGGGTGAGGGAGTTGTAACTTGGTCTAAGAAAGGATGAATTAGAGGTTGGAGAAAGCACATCCACATGCTAAGTTCCTCTTTACCTCAGTGTATTCTCTCTGGTCTAGGTCCCTTCACAACACAGGAGATGGCAGAATGGTTCCAAGCTGGTTATTTTTCCATGGCATTACTGGTGAAACGGGGTTGTGACGAAGGTTTCCAACCTCTGGGTGAGGTTATCAAGATGTGGGGGCGTGTACCCTTTGCCCCAGGACCCTCACCTCCCCCACTGCTGGTAAGCACATTTAATATATACTGCCCTGGTCACTAGGGTTTGTATGAGAGATACCTCATGAGTGGTGACAGGGAAGATGCAGGAAAAATTTGGTTAGGAGGTAAGAGAAATGCTAAGGAAATGAGGTTAGGAGTTCCTTGGAAAGAGAGGAATGTTTCCTTCTGGAGTGCTTTCCTGTGGTCTCTAGTATTCTCTTTTTGCTGCCACATTGAGCTTTGTTGCCTCTCTGTTTCTGTCTCTGTCCATCTCTCAGGGAAACATGGATCAGGAGCGGCTGAAAAAGCAACAGGAGTTAGCAACAGCTGCACTGTACCAGCAGCTGCAGCACCAGCAGCTGCAGCACCAGCAGTTCCTTCAGCTTATCAACAGGTACTCCTGAGGTGGGGGGGCAGAGGGAGTCCCTTCCCTTAGCTCTTTAGAACACAGATTGGAAGTCATGCCACAAGGGTTAGAAATTGACTGTGCTACCCACTACCCAGCCGCCAGTTCCCACAGTGTGCACTCCAGCAAAAGGCAGCTATGGGAGACCTGACGCCTCAGCAGCAGCAACAGCTCACGGTGTTTCTGCAGCAGCTCCAGGCTCTCAAACCCAGGTATAACAAGACATGAGACCTCTGTCCCCAGAATGTGAAAGGAAGGGTCACATTTAGGAATAACATTAGAGTCCTAAGTAAGATTTATTCCTTCTCAGAGGTGGGGACCAGAACCTCCTTCCAACGATAAACCGGTCCTTGTCGGTGCCAGACTCAGGCACCCTCTGGGATTTGCATACCTCAGCTTCATCACAGTCTGGTATGTATATGACCAGGCAAGGCCATCTGAGTCCTTTCCCACCTCTCCTCTGCCATTCTACAATTCTACCTCTAAAAAAGACAAAATTATCTTCCTTCTCATTCCTTGCTGGAAAGCAGTTGATTCCCCTTTACCTAGAGTAACATCCATCAGAGCCCCACCAACTGCAGAGACCTGACCTATTCGATTTATCTGATTCCTCTGATGCCATCCCTTTTCTGAGCAAAGGCCTACAGGGTAAAAAGTTCTCTCTTTGAAAATCACTCTTTTCCCCTTACTTGCCTCTTTTCAGGTGGTGAGGCCAGTTTGTGGGACATACCAATTAACTCTTCGACTCAGGGTCCAATTCTAGAACAACTCCAGCTGCAACATAAAGTAAGTGAGTTGCTTTAAGGCTGAACATAAGGGTGGGATTGACTCAAGGGCCAAAGGATAGGGCTCTGTATGGTGTTTTCCTTCTCAGCTCCAGGAGCGGAGAGACGTGGAACTCAGGGCAAAACGAGAGGAGGAGGAACGGAAACGCCGGGAAGAAAAGCGGAGGCAGCAGCAGGAGGAACAGAAACGGAGGCAGGAGGAGGAGGAACTGTATCGGCGCAAGCAGGTAGGGAATGTAAGGGTGCAGCGCCTTCCAAAGACCAAAGGATTAGAAGTCAGAAGCTTTAGCTTCATTCATTCTTAAGAGTTAGAAAGAACCTTAGATGCTGTTTAGTCAAATCCCCCACTTTTGACTTGGTGAAACCCTCTTGACTTGTTTCTTACTTCCCAGGTTCGGCAGCAGGAACTGCTCTTAAAGCTGTTGCAGCAGCAGCAGGCAGTGCCTCCATCCCCAGGCTCCCCTCCTCCACTCTGGGCGGGCCTGGCAAAGCAAGGCCTCTCGATGAAAACCCTGTTGGAGCTACAGCTGGAGGGTGATCGGCAGTTGCACAAGCAGCAACATCGGGAGCCTCTTCGAGCCCAAGCCCCAACCCAGCGATCGGTAAGCTAGAGCCAGATCTCAGCAATGCCTCTATAACCCCTTTTTTGAGGTCCCCTTATCTTTTTTCACTGTCTTTTCCACCCCATCTCATCTATACCCCATCATCTAGATGATACCTTAGAACCTGAGGGGGACCATCCTCCCTATTGTCCTCAGCTTCCTAGGATGACCTAGAGCTTGGTGCCAAATGCATCTAGAAGTAGAGAGACACCTAAGTGCTCATTTCCCCCTACCCCCCTGCCCCTTCATATCCTTTGTTTTGTTTTGGAGGTAGTGGGGTTATGTGACTTGCTAGGCACACAGCTAGTAAGTGTCTGAGGACGTATTTGAACTCCAGTCCTCCTGACTCCAGGGCCTGCACTCTATCCCCTGTGCCACCTACCTGCTCCTGTCCTCTTATTCTAAAACCAGGTTAATTTTGAGAATCTTCCATTTTTTTATAATTATGTGTCCTTCACTTTCTCCCCTTCTCCATCCCCATACAAAATACCAAGAATAGGTTTCTCCCACCCAACTCTCTTGGCAACTGTTAAAGCCCTTCTATCCTGTTGTCTTTACTAATCTGATTCCCCCTACTCTCGGTGTCTCTGCAGCATGGGGGCCTGGGCAGTGCCCCTCTATCCCAGTGGGTTGCAGAGGCAGGACCCCTATGGGGTGGACTAGAGAAGAGCGGGGGCAGTGGAAGTCTAGGGCTCTGGGAAGAAACACTCAAGGGCAGCAGCAACCTGGCCAGGAGTCTGGGTCTCAAGAACAGCCGAAGCAGTCCTTTGCTCAGGTGGGTGTGGGGCCTGATCTAGTATGGGACAAAGGGGGAGGAGGAGGGCAGGGAAGCAGCAAGGTGAAGGATGGGGCAGGGTCAGCTTTGAGCCCTGACTTCACTCCGTTCTTCTGACACAGTGATTCCTATGGCCACCCTTCTGGCCGACCTGGGCGAAAGAAGACAGATGAGGAAGAGAAGTTGTTGAAGCTGTTACAGGGCATTCCTAAGCCCCAGGATGGCTTTACCCAATGGTGTGAACAGATGCTTCACACACTGAGCACTACTGGGAGCCTAGATGGTATGGACAGGGCACAGTGGGGGAGCCAGGGCCCTGTGTAACCATACTCAGGTGGTCCCTGATATTTCCCACAAACCCCTACAGTGCCTATGGCTGTGGCGATCCTGAAAGAGGTGGAATCCCCCTATGATGTCCACGATTACATCCGGTCCTGTCTAGGGGACACATTGGAAGCCAAAGAGTTTGCCAAACAATTCTTAGAGCGGAGGGCCAAGAATAAGGCTAGTCAGCAACGGCAGCAGCAGCAGCAGCAGGTGGGGGTCCAGAGGGACTGATCCTCGGCCAGTGGGGGACCAAAGTTCTTGGCTATTTATAAGACAGTGAAAATGATGGCTCTCGGCTTTTCTTCTGATCTTCCCCTGTCCTTACAGGAGGCATGGCTCAATACAAGCTCCCTCCAAGCTGCTTTCCAAACCAATCACAACACGAAGCTAGGCCCCGGAGAGGGCAGCAAGGCCAAGAGGAGAGCACTGATGCTGCATGCAGACCCCAGCATCCTGGGTAGGTATGATAGTTGGGGATCCCCTCCTGTGGAGCCAAAATTTGGTGGGGAGAGGGTGTGGTATGTATGAGGCTGTAGGAGCAATGGAACTAGTTGTTGAGGGTCTGAGAGGATATTGAATTTGTTTTCAAATCCCTTACTCCCTGGCCCCAGGCTACTCCCTGCATGGATCCCCCAGTGAGATCGAGAGTGTGGAGGACTACTGAACAGCCCCCCAGCCCCACCTGAGGGGGGGAAGGAGGTGGCTTGGATACCTGGGACCCTGAGCCTGGCCAGGTGCCCCCTGGATAGGGGGAAGGCAGAAGCTGGAGGAAAAAGAGGCAAAGTCCTCAGCACTTGTTACAAACCACATGATGCACCTTAACTCACCCACCACGAGGCACTTTACAGATTTGGGGGGGGGGGGGTTGGGGATAGGGGGATTTTTTTTTTTATTAAAACCTGAAGAAAATGTTAAAAAACAAGAAAAACAAAAAACAAAAACAAACCTAGACTTCCCCCTCCCCTCCCAGTACCTTCTCCCCTTCAGGGGTTGATGGGTTTGGGATCTGATCAGGGTGGCAATGGAGTCCCAAGGGTCCCTTTTTAAAAAATGATGAGAGGGGAGGGTGGGTTCTGATCAAAAAAAAACAAAAAACAAAACACAAACACTGTTATTTGAGGGTGATAAGGGAACTAAGACCCAGGGACCTGCCTAGTCCATGTTCCTCCTTCCCTAGGCTGCACTTAGCCTTTGCCACTCCATACACCAGCCCCCTGTGTAACTGGAAGCTTGGGCAAGAACAGTTTGCACAGTAGGGTTTCCTTTGGACCCACTGTGAACTACTTGGGGTGGTTCCTGTGATTGTTGCTGATGTTTCTGGGGGGCAGGGGCTGAGGAAGCCATCCCTGCTCTGCTGCTTTAGGGGTAAGTTGCACAAATCTGATGGGCCCACCAGCCTGTTCCCCTTGGCTGGGTAAGTAGGAATGGGGCCTTGTGTCAGTGTTAGCCCTGTTAAGGGAGCAAGAAGCAGTGGTCCGAGTTGAGGGGCTTTCTTCCATCTCTGCCGTTTGGGGGGGTTGGGGGAGGGACTAGTGCTGGGTAACCCAGTTCCCCGGTCCCCCATATGAATGTATTTTTTGGGACATGGCACCTATGCCCTATGCCCTACTCCTCAGTTTTTGGCAGAAGGAATAGGAAACAGACAACCCTCTCCAGCAGCTGCCCTCCCTTTGAGGTAGAGGAGTAGGAACATGGGGAAAGGCAGCTTGGAAGATGGGGTTTTTGGGGTGGGGGGGAGGGTTAGAGGTGTGCTTCACACAACTTAAATTGACCAAATTGGAGAGGAACAAATGGGTCTCTCTCTGCTCCCCTCTCCCTTTTACAAATACTGTGATGGGGGAGGGAAGGGAGGATATCAAGAAGTCATGTTTGTCTTGTGTAGGTTGGGATTTGTTTTTTTTTTATCATTTACTATCCACATGGGTTTCTTACATTGTCTCCCCAACATTATCCACACTGCTCTCGACCCCCCAGAGTGCACAGTATTAGGCTAGGGTTTTGCCTCTACCTCCCCCTCATGAATGTAATTGTTCCCCTACCCTGGGGGAGGAGGGGAGGGGGAAGAGCAACATTACCCCCTTGGATCCCATGGTTTTTTTATTTTATTTTTGCACCAAAGTGGCAACTGGTTCAAGAGTTGGTCATGGCCTTGGGTGGGGGAGGCTCCCCTACTTGCACCCCCCCTTGGCTTCTTCAACAGTGTTAGTGTCTGTGTAATCCTCTCTAAAGCAATAATGGGGATGGGGGGGTGTTTGTTTTATTTTTTTGTTGCTGCTGGCCTCCCTGACTCCCCCTTCCCTTCACTCTCTGCCCCCCCCTTCTGCCAGTATTCAGTGGCATTAGAGGTGGGGGAGGGCTACTCTTGTGACTGAATGTAACCACCCCCCTGCCACAGCCAGTGTGTGTAGGGAGGTCGATTATCCCCTTCCTTGTGTCTTCCCCTCCCCTCCCCCAGCTGAAGAGACTTTGAACTTAGGGGACCCTTGAGCCTGGAGTGGCCTTAACCCTGTGAGGAAGCTGGAGGGAGGGAACCCCCACCCCCTTTCTGAGAGTGGTTAATGTTTACAAATCTATGAGCCCCTCAGCCCAGGGACTCTCTACCCTGTTTCCATTCTATTTTCCCTTACCACCTCCCACAAATGGGTCTTCCTGGACCCTGGCTGCTCCCTCTTTCCTGGGGCGGGGCAAGGGAGGGGGTTGCCCATACCCCAAATTCTATGTGACAATACCCCTCACCTCCCCCATGTAAATACCCATCCCACTCCTAAATAAAACTTAGTGTGTGTTCTCGCCTTATGCCTCAGCTATCTCTTTATTGGGGGTAGAAGGAAGACAGAAGGGGGTCTTGTCAACTCCAGGGAATGGAGCCAGTTTGCCCCTAGGACAGTAGTCCCAACATTTCCCTCCCTACCCCCAAGGACAAAAGACTTCACTTTTAGACTTCACTTGTGGCTTAGGTAAGGAAATTCCACATCCTCATCTTTTGCAAACACTTAGGCCCTGACCCTTGGTCAAATGAACTCTGAGGAAGGGTCAAAATCGCAGTTTCTAATGGCTTCCTTCAGATCTCAAGATTCTCAGTGGCTTCTCCCATCAGTTCTCTCTAGATAGCATGATATATATTTGTGGCTCAGCTGCTTATACCATCTCATACTTTTGTCTTCTCCACACCCCACATTCTACAATATGGGTGCATCTAATTTTCCAATAGTGCCAAGTTTCTCTGGGCAGTCAAATGCCCAGAAAGGGACTTCTGGGAGGTGGAGAGGCAAAACAGGGGCAGAGGCTAGGTACAGAGTTGGAATTGGTTCCTTTATGGAAAAACACAAAATATAATAAAAATTAAAATAAAACCAGTTTTAAAAAGCCACTTCCTGGAGCTTCCCACTCTTGGCCCTGACCCTGGCCCTCCAGCAGGGAGAGGCTCCTGACCAGGGAAGGCAAAGAAGAGGGTAGGGGGGTTCCCCTCAATCCCATCCCCATCTCTGGGGGAGGAAATGAGACCCAGGGAGGAGGGAGCCCAGACCCAGGTGTGTTCCACCAGTCGTTTCCCCCCCTCCCCCCCAACTCCTGGCCTGTAGTGTGGGGCATGGCCCTCCCTCCCCCCTCTTGGCCTGATACATTGGGGGTATGGCAGCTAGTTCCAGATCTTGAGAAAGGAGTCCCAGGAACCCGTGGCCACAGCCATACCATCATCAGTCACCCCAAGACAGCTGACACGGTTGTCATGGCCAGCAAGGACACCTGGGAAGAAGTTGATTGGAATCAGACCTATACTTGTCCCAGTTCTCCAATACACTTCCTCATGTATCTAGATTCCTCCCCAAAGTTACTCTCACCTGCCCGATCGCCTTTCATGGCATCCCAGATGTTGCAATTGAAGTCATCGTAGCCGGCCAGCAGCAGCCGGCCACTTCGGGAGAAGGCAACGGAGGTGATGCCACAGATGATATTGTCATGAGAGTACATGAGCAGCTCCTGGTCTGCCCGAAGGTCAAAGAGGCGGCATGTGGCATCATCAGAGCCCGTAGTGAAGGCATAGCCATTTGGAAAGAACTGGCAGGATGAGAACAGGAAGAGAAGCAGAGTCAGGAAAAAGGGGAAAGAGAAAAGAGACAACCAAAACCACCATCTTCTCATGCCCCCTCAGGCCCCTCACTCACGGCCACAGCATTGATGTCAGACTCATGGCCTGTAAAAGTTTGCCGGCACATGGAGTCTCGAACATCCCACAGCTTGATGGAAGCATCACAGGCACCAGAGACGAAACTTCGGCCATCCGGAGCCAGAGACAGGGACATGACATCCCCACTGTGTCCTGCAAAGCCCACTGTCTGCTGTCCTGTTTCTATATCCCACAGGGCACTGATGGGAGATCACATAACACTAAGAGGTAAGCAGGCAGAACACCCGATGTGCTTCCTCTGCATTACCCCCCCTCCTCAGCCCAAGAATACTCAAGGAAAGAGGGGACACAAGTTTGGCAGAAGTTGGGGGAAGGGCTTCCAACAACAAAGAGGTTAACAGAAACTTAACAGGAAAGGGATGGTACAGGGATCTCAGGTGCCCCATTAAACAATCCTACTACTATACCCAATGTACAAAAGAGCTGTAGCCAAACAGAAGGCACAGAGTGAGTAATCTAGGAAGGGCTTAAGAGTGATTTTCCCTAGAGACTCACCAGGTTGTATCTCCAGAGCTAGTGATGATCTGGTTATCATCTAAGAAACGGCAGCAGGACAGGTATCCTGGGTGGAAGAAAAGGAGGAATATGTGGGGGGCATAGGATGGCTGCCACAGAAGGGAAGAAAATGCATCCCAACTGACTTCCCCAAGCCAGCATCCTCTTACCAGTGTGGCCTGGCAGTTCTCTGCTGACCCTGACATTGCCCTCTCGGGTTTTGAGACTGTAGATGGAGCAGATGTTGTCTAGCCCCCCACAAGCCACAAAATTCCCTGAGGGCGCATAGGCACAGGTCATGACCCAAGAGGATCGGAGAGGGATAGCATGGACCTAAAGGGGAAAAGGGGGAAGGTACATAGGACATGGGGTCACAACTCAGCCTAGTCTTCAACCCAGGCTTTCCTACCCCCCACACCTACCACATATGTGACCCTACTTACCTTATTGGTGGTATAACTGTCCCAGATGATGAGTTTTCCATCCTGTGAAGCACTGACCAGCAGCCTAAGGAAGAATAAGCCAGAGGAAAGGTTTTGTTAGTCTGGATGGAAGGGTAAGGTGGGAGCAATCACGGCCTAGTTTCCCACCCAGAACAATTTCCCTCCATTCCTCCTTCCTAGATACTTCTAGCTTTGACATTGAAAAAATTCATTCCCTTTCTTACTTTCTAAACTAAAATGAAAGTTATACTAGTTGTTCTCCAATTAGGATATTCTGTGGTTCTAGGGCAGTGGCTTCTAGATGGTAATACTTATTTTCTCCTTGGTACTAAGGTTATGGTGAAAATGGAAGTAGAAAGTAGAAAGGCTGGAATGAGAAGACAACCACAATTTATTCAAAATAAGACCATGAACTCTAATGAAAATGCCTTCCCCCCAAACTTTTCAAATCATTCCTAATGGGTCCAGCTCTCTTGACTAAAGCTTTCATGATCCCCTGGAAGAAAGACTTCCCTACCACTAAAGGCCAGCCATCCTAGGTATGATGGAGAAACATCAGATGCATAAGTTCTTGGACACTATCCACCCTCCTGGAGTGTTGTACCTTGAGTCTGTCCCCCAGTGCATGGCATAGATTTTTGCCAAATGTCCACGGAGGGTCCGTCGTGTTCTCATCTGGATTCTTCCAACAGGGTCCAGCCCAGCTGTTATCTGGGCAGGGAAGTTGGAGGTACAATGTAACATGAGTGACGGTCACAAGGTTCAGAGCCCAAAGCATTCTATCTTGTTCCCCCTCCCCCAACCTCCCAAACCCTTCTCACCTGGGTCAATGTTGAATCCCCACATGCTTTCCGAGCATCCTGTGATGGAGACAGAAAGGATTTGAGGGGAGGGAGGAGAGGCCAAACAAGAGGTCATAGTGTGAAATTGAGGTGGGGAGGGGGGGTACAAGAACAAAAAGAGGGCAGGAAGTAGAGAGGAGAAAACAAGGAAGATGAGATAGACAAGAGTAAACAGCAAGAAACAGGATGGGGGAGAGAAGAAATGAGAAGGCACCTCAACCACTTTATGGCAACAATCATGAACTGACCCCCTTGACTCCCCATATCAGGTCCTAGGACCTTCCCCCTTCCTCTCCAGCCTGCCCCTTACCCGTATCTGGTTCCGGAGCTGCTCCGCCTCCTGTCTCAGCTGCTCCAATTCACTCATGGTGGCAGCAGGGCAGCAGAGCCCCGGGGGCTACACAGTTAGCTCTTCAGTGTCCAAGGAGATCTGGGGAGGGGGCCGAGTCAGAGGTTGGAGTCCCCAAAAGATTCAGGGGACGCCAGCCTGTGTCCAAAGGGCAAAGAGAACAAGATGCCCCTTCCTCCCTCCCAATCCCCACCCCAATCAGAGAAAATAAACTGTGTTCTCAGAGCCTTCCTCCTGCCCAGGGAAATCAAACTGCAATCTAAGGATCAAATATATACAAGTAGCAGTAAACTCTCCCTCTGCACTGTCACCAACTCAGATAAGGTAAGACTGCCAGTTCCTTCCCTTCCTGAGCCAGCACTGGACACCCACCTTCAGAGTTGGAAGCCAGGACTGAGCTTGAAACAGCCACAGAGACATCCCACTTCCTTTCACTTCTGCCCCACCCCCCCACTCTCCATGCTCCACTGTTACCCAGGAAATAGTAAAAAAAAAAAAAATGCAAAGGGGGATCCCCTTTCTTTTTCCCACCCCTCTCAAAAAAAATTCTAATGAGAAAAAGGGCCAATTTAAATCCAACCCCAACCCCCACTCCACATATATACACACCACTTCGAAAGGGAAGGCTGGGTTGGTTCGTGGGGTTGCCTAGGCAACTGTCATCCAAAGAACACCTCATTGGCGTTCTTCATTGGCCAAATGCCCCACCACTGCCTGTAGCCAGGGCAACGACATCCCCAGCTAAGTCCCAAGGGGAACAGTGACCCATCCCCTTCCAGCTTCCACCTAAAGGTTCTGGGCCTAGCAGTCCTTCCCCAGATTCTGGGGTGGTTGTTTACATGCACTCTATATATAAAGTCCATAGATAGATAGATAGTGGGCTCAACAAGGAATCATATCCGAACACCCTAATATGTGATCCTGCTATTCAACTGGGGCTTGGAAACCTCCAGGCTGCTTCCTGCAGTCTCTTGGCCTTAAATCCTCCTTCCTTTCCTCTCCAGGGCACTCAATGATAGCAAGCAGAAGCCCCAGGGAGCCACTCAGGAGTAATTAGATTCCTCCAAAGGAGACAGATAGACACTCCTGGCAGAGAAGCAGCACTGCTCTCTCCCAGTCAAGCCTGCCCTAATCCTACCACACTGCGAAGGACCCAAGTGTTTGGGGACCCAGGCATCCTGCCCTACTCCACTCTGAATCCAATATTCTGCTTTTCCCTACTCCAGGGACCAGGCATCCTGGTACCATATACCTTGAAATTCAAGCATTCTGGCCCCAATTTTCTAAGCAGACCCAGGCCATAGAATCATAAATTTATTGAAATGCCAACCATCGAGTCCAAGGGTTCTTAACTTTACTTTTGGACCATAGATCTCTTTGGCAGTCTGGTGAAGCTCCTGGACCCATTCTTAATATTATTACATGCATAAAATAAAACACCTAAGATGACAAAAGAAAATAAATTATATTGAAATAGTTATTTAAAAAAACCCAAGTTTAGGAACCTTATGTTAAGAACCCCTGACCATTCCAAGTCCCTTGGTGAAGAAACTGAGACCCAGGTAAGGGACTTGCCCAAGACCACACAGATACAAATCAGGGGTGAGATTTGAACCCAGATCCATCATTCTTTCCACTATATCACAGTTCTGTTCTATTTTGCTCTAGGGACCCAGGCCACCTAGTGTCCTTCACCTTTTGGGAATCAGAGCCCTCTTGGAGCTTCGTCATGTTTTCCTACAGCTTCCACTTTCCTACTAGGATTCCTTCTCCCCACCAGCCTTTTCCCTTGTTCCCACAATACCTGGGCCATTAGGAGGCCCTCCACATTGGATCTCCTGGGAGAGGAGGGGGTGGGAAGGGGAGACACAAAGGCAGAAAACCGCCCCCCCTCCATGAGAGGCTCAGCCCAGGCCTGACCCCACAAGGAGGGGAGCAGGGTGAATGCTTCCCACCCCCTTCCAAGCCTCTTGAGCCTCAAAGAATCCTGCCTGGGGGCAGGAAACCCCAAGGGAGTCTGAAGCGGGGGGCCGCAGACACTCAGTTCTAGGGGCGCCAGAGGTCGCCTCCTATCCAAAGAACCCGCTCCCGGGGCTGGGACCCCCTCCCCCCCAGGCCCCCAGAGCGCTCCTGGAAATAAAAAGAGCGGCTGCCCCGTGTCGGGGGCTGCTGGACCTGCGTCCGGGTCCGAAGAGTGGGAACTGGAACCACTGCATGGAGGGGAGGGGGGTGGGGGGCGAGGGGAGGAGCAAGCGTCTCCCGCACCCCTCATCCAGACACCACCGGGTCCCAGAGAGAAGCCAGCGGGAACCCACCCCCAAGGCGGGAGGCGGCTGGGGGCGTGGCCCACGGGGTCCTGGGCAGGGGTGAGGGGGCGCGGAACGTTCTTGGGGGACGAGGGTCCCCCACTTCCACTTCCGGGTTTGGGAGCGCACTGGGCACGACTGGGGGAGGAGGGAGGGCCGGAGAGTTCCGTCCGCTCCCAGGAGGCCAGGCCCCGGAGGCGGAAGGAAGATCAGCTTCCCCAGAGCACGGGGTGGGGGTGGGAGAGGCTGGGGGCTCGGCGGGGAACGGGGAACTCCTTTTGCCCGCGGAGGTACCTGTGGTGGTGGATCTCTGCGGTGGGAAGGGGAGGGTCGCAGGGACGCGCTCAAGGTCCCTGTCTCCCTCCGCGGCGGAGGCGGCGGCGGATGAATCTTTCAAAGTCTCCCTCAAGTGAGTGCAGCCTACACTGCTCTCCCCGCAGCGGAGGGATCCCGCCCGCTCGTGACGTGATCGCTGTGGCCCGCCGCGCCCTGGGTCCGGCAGAGGATGAGACCAACTGACGTGGGAGGGGACGGCGTGGAAAAACACGCTGCACGACGCGGGCGGTAGCTCCTACCTGGCAAAGAGAAACAAGTTCACCTTCTTCTTGCGGAAAGAAGTCGTAAGGAGGGAGTCGAGCCCTCGACGCGGAGCTGGAGCTCCCTCCAGGGACCGGTCCCGTTGGTACCAGCCCAGGAGGGGTGGGGGCGTGAAGCCGCTCGGCAGTCACATGACCGCCCCCTCCTCCCCTCCCGGAATAGGTGGTTCCGGAACGGGAGGAGGGAGTGCGATGCCCTTCTTACCGATCCTGACCGCGCCCCCGCCCGTCCGGGGGACCGCCGGGGCCTGCCCCATCCGACGACTGGGGCGCTGACGAACAAAGGAGCCTCCTGCCCGAGTGGCTCCAAGCACTTAGGGCTCCTGAGTTTCAATCCTGCCAAATGCCATTAAAAGCTGTGTGACCCAGGGCGAGTCACTTATAGTTCTCTGTGCCTCAGTTTCCTCAATTGTAAAATAAGGCAACTTGGACTTCACCTGAAAGGTCCTTCTAGCTCTCAATCCATGTTACAGAAATAGTCCCGAAACAGTTAGGGAGACCCGTGTTTGCAAATCGACTCAGACGGCACTAGCTTTGTGACCCTGGTGCAGTCACTGCATCAGATCCCTGCCTGTAACATGAGGGCGTTAGATTGGATGCCCCCCAAGGTCCCGTCCAGGTGAAGTCTGTGCTTTACCTTTTTATATGCAGCGTCCTGCCTCTAGCTCCCGGTGTGAGACTTCCCCCTCTCTGGCACGTCCACACCCCGCCTGAAGAGCAGGGACAAGGAGGGTCCCAGGCGCAGCCGTTGTCCTTGACTTCCCAGCCCAGCATTCTTTCACAAGCCCCAGGAGCTCAGGCCGCGGGAGCCCGAGAAATGATGGCCTTAAGCTACAGACGTGACCTCGGGGCGCTCACTCCTCAGACCCAGTTTGATGAGCCCGTTGGGCACCAGGAGGGGGCACAAATGGTCAGTTTGACGCGACCTTTCAGCCAGGGCTCTCTAGGCATCAGTGTCTTGTAAAATGAGGGCAATGATAGTGAAGGGGGGCCTCTGGGAGTGCTGTGGCCGCCCTGGTCATTGAGCTCCAGAACCTTCCACAGCTCCCAGGAAGAGGTCCGTAACTACTCACAGCTGCGGGTGTAGGTCTGCTGTTCAGCCACCTAGCCCATCCAGCAGCTGGGTGCTGTGCTGGACAGTCAGAAAGAAATGAGTTCAAATCCTGCCTCAGACACTGTAACCCTGGGCAAGTCATTCTGCTTCTCTGTACCATAGGGATGTGTATGTCTTAAAGTCTTAAAGCTTAAAACTGCATTAAGACTCGTGGGACACCGTATGTGTGTGTGTGTGTGTGTGTGTGTGTGTGTGTGTGTGTGTGTGTGTGATCGTGTGTGATCTTAGACAAACAATACAAATGGATAATAATTTGAGTGCATAGTTAACAGGAAAAAAGCAAATTGGATTGCATTTGGGAAATTGTACCGCTTTTTTAATTACTCCAAACTTCTCCAGTAAGCAAAGGTACATTTTTTAAGATCAGTATTTTACTGAGGTTATCCAGCAGCAAGCCATGGAATACTAAGATCTTCTAAGAACTAAAAATGAACTTCACCCAAATGGTAGGTGCAACATATAACAAACCAGGAATTTCAAAGAAGCACCAGAGTAAAGGCTTTCAGGGAAATGTAGGATCGAAAAAGAAGATGGGTTGGTCAAGAAAAGGGTTGGTCACGCTGGGAGAGGGATAGCTGCGGGACAGCCCATGAGCTCCATTCATGTGCTCCACTTGTATCCTTACAACCTCCTAAGCAAATAAAGCTCTGAGCAGTGGATGAGCCCCTGTGACAAACCTAAGGTCCTGTATGGCTGGGCTTCCATCTCTATAGAGGGAATGCCTATACTAATGAGAGTATTTAAGTAATACTAATACTTTTTACTTTAAAGAGTCATTATGAGGGAAAGTGCTTTGTAAATCTTTAAAGTTGCTGTGAATAAAGGGTTTTGTTACTTTATCTCTACATGCCATTTAACCCTTAATAATTTATATATGCGGCTTGCTAAACTTCAGGGGAATACTACATATAAGAGGATAGACGTTTGTCTAGCATCTTCTAGCTTACAAAAGTCTTGGTGTCTTCACAACTTTGTGAACTAGATAGTGAAAGTTTGAAGCTTTGTGAGAACCCACAAGAGAAAAAGGAGCCAGGAGTTTGAGTTGCCTTACCCACACATGTGCCTCATTACTACTCCTAATTTCCCCACGGGCACTGTGTGTATTTGTGGGGCAGTGCACCCGAGGCTTGTGGAGAAAATGTTCTATAATTACTGTTGTTACACAATGTCATATATTTGGTTCAGATTACACTTAGGGAATTTTGGGAGTGGAACCGCTGCCACCATTACAGATTAACATCTTTCCTGTAGTTTATAGTCCTAAAGATTTATCTGCATCAATGGAAAGGTTAAGTAATTTGCTCAGTCAAGTTGAGGAGCTAGTATGTGTCAGAAGCAGAACTTGAACTCGGGTCTTTCAGGACTTTTAGCCTTTGCACTGGTCATTGTGGAAAACACAGCTGTCTTTGAAGAATGAAAAGGAGAACACGTATTGGCACCAAGAATATGTGGGGATTGTGGGTAAAGGTCTCTACTAACCACCTGTCAATCTCTTATCTTCTGTCACCTTCTTCTCTTCTCATTGTAGAGTCTCTTAGCCCTTTCTGTCCTCTTTTCCCAGCCCTCTACCAGGAGAAGGCAATGCTATCTTTGGTGAAGAGCAGAGTCCTCAAAATCAGGTCATGTCCCCAAGTAATCAAGTAATCTGAGATTGAGGGTGGGTACTTTTTAGGAATATGAGTTTGGTAGCATTTTGTTTGAGACAAAAGTCTCTCCTCTGTCCAATATATCTTCCACACGGCTGTCAAGTAGATGTTCCTAAAGCACAAGTCTGACTATGCCACTCCCATGTCCAAGAAACTCCAATGGTTCTCTCTTACCTATAGAGTCAAATACAAAAACTCCTTTGTTTGACTTTTGAGGCTCTTCACAATCTTCCAGCCTACCTTTCCAGGCTTATTGAATATTACTCCCCTTCATATATTCTACCTTCCAGGCAAACTGCCTATCTGCTCTTCCCAGTACATTATTTCTCCCATTACATTCTTTCTCCCCATCCCCTACATGCCTCTAATCCCCTTTACATGAAATGTTTTTCACCTTTGCCTTTGAGAATTCTAGCTTCCTTTAAAGTTTACTTCAAGGACCTTTCCTTAGCCTTTCCTGATCTCCTACCACACTCCCACATCCCTTACTAGCACCCCTGGGAAAATACTTGGTATATGCAACACCTGTCCTCCCCCACCAAAAGGTACCCAGTGCCACCTTATCCTAACTAGCCAGGTCCTCAGAGAATGGTTCCTGAATGCCCACAAGGCTCTAAGGGTACCCCTGAAAGGTTGGAGAACACCTTTCCTTAATTCTGTCAGTGCCAAGCCTCATTCTGGTGTGTTCTTCCCATGATCATGTGGTAGTTTTGAGAGAGGGTATTCAGTAAGACGGTACAGTAAGAACAGTTGGCACAAAGCATCCTCTCCCGTCCCCTCACCCCAGTCTGTGACAACATTTACAGGTGGAGGAGACATCAGGGGGAAGTGGGCTTGAGTTTAGCACACGTGGGAAAGGGGTAACTTACAGCTCTTGATTGCTGGAAGATCTTTTTTCCCTTTCATGCAGTGCTCAACAAGTTCCTCCTTAACAAAGTGAATCTTTGTCCCGTCTGTCCTTGACTTAGATGATTATAGGGAGATGGGAAGGCCAAAATCCTCTTGATTTTCTATTTTTCAAGGTCCTCTTCAAGACAGAAAAGGGAGTGGGAGAGACTTAGGCCAAAGCCAGATTGGAAACCTTGTGTAATTTACCCCTCCCCAAGCAGTTTCTTCTTAGGAACTGGAAGTCACACTTGCTCCAATCTCTGGAATGGTGCCCCTTCTCAATTCAGTTGATAGTTTGTAAATCACCTCTGGGTTTCCTTAGACTGTCTGAACACTTACTATTCAAGGACACTTGAGTTCTTCCTCTGAAATTCATTCTTATTCATTAAGGCATTAGGGCATACATACCTTAGTCGGTGAGGTAACTTGTGAACCTCAAATTTACATATATATTTTGTATTTTTTTTTTGGTACATGCTATTTTCTCCCGATAGAATATAAACTCCTTGAGGGCCAGGGGGTGGTTTCATTCTTTTGTTATCACCAGCAGGGCCTGGTACAAAATAAGCTAGGTATTTAAGAAGTGTTTGTGGAATGAATATTGAACAAATTATGCATAATTCCTCATGGACAAGTCATGCCAGTTTAAGTGACTCCACAGCTACACATATAAATGCATGTACTAGGGCCTAGGAAACGAAAGCAGCCAACATTAAGTGTCTACTATGAGCAGTTAGGAGCTAGCCTCAAAATCAGGAAGAACTGGGTTCAAGTCCTGCCCTGACTTCTCTTAACTGGCTCTGGGCCAGAAGTATCAAACTTGGAGTTTGCCATCCACATGTGACCCTGCAACACAGGACTTGGCCCAAACCAAAGTAACTTGTAATTAGGAAATATTTATCAAAATAAATAAAAATACAACAGAACATAAATAATATGTGGTTTCCTAAGTATGCACCCTGCAAGAATCCTTATGGTTTCTATTTTGAATTTCACACCACTGCCCTAGGCAACTCTCCAAGACAAAGAAGGTACCAGCCTTCATTGGCAGAAGAATCCCTTCACCCTAAAGCTCTCTGTTATTAATAGAACCATTGGTCCAGGCTCTGAGCTAGATACTGTAAATAAATTTATTTAAATTTAAGATAAATTTGGCTAGCTAAAGAGATGAATGTTAATAAAAAGAATGAAATAATCCTGCTTTACAAGGAGCATATATATATATATATATATATATTTTTTTTTTTTTTTGCTTTTTGGAGGGTAACTGGGGTTAAGTGACTTGCCCAAGGTCACACTGCTAGAAGGAACATATATTTTAAAAGACAAAAGTGCCTAGAGCCAGTAAAATATCAACTGTAAGGGACCTTAGAATATCTAGTCTAATCCCATTCTCTCTTTCTTCCTTTTACCCCCATCCCCTTAAGAAAATCCCCAAGAATGGCTGAACAAGTTGTGGTATATGAATGTAATGGAATACTATAAGAAACGATGAACAGATGAACTTCAGAAAAGCCTGGAAAGACTTATATGAACTGATGCTGAATGAAGTGAGCAGAACCAGAACATTGTACACAGTAACAGCCACATTGTTTGATGACTAACTTTGATAGACTTTGCTCTTCCCAGCAATGCAAGAGCCTAAAACAATTCCAAAAGACTCATGGAAAATGCCATCCCCATCCAGAGAACTATGGAGTCTGAATACATATCAAAGCATAGTATTTGCTCTCTTTTTTGTTTCATTTTGTTTTTCTCATGGTTTCTCCCATTAGTTCTAATTCTTCTGTACAACATGACTAATGTGAAAATGTGTTTAATAGGAATGTATATGTAGAGATTTTATCAGATTGCACACTGTCTCCAGAAGGGGGAAGGGGAGGGAGGTGGAGAAAATTGAAAACTTATGGAAGTGAATGTTGAAAACTAAATTAATTTTTAAAAATAGAAAAATATTTTAAATCCCCAAGGACCTATAACAAATTCAGTATACACATATAATTCTTTGCTGACAGCAGACTCGTTCTAGAATCTCAGTCTCTTAGAGGTAAATTAGTCAACCCTTATCTTGAACAGAAATTCCTTCTACTCAACAAAAGATCATCCAGTCTTTGAACTCTAGTGATTAGTAGCTTTAATCGTTAAGAAGTTGTTTTTTTTTCTTTTTGAATAAACTGGAGAAACCCATTTTCCATAATTGTTGGCTTATTTTTTATTTATTTTATCTGCCTTCCCCTATCTAGGCTTACCATCAGGGTTGCTGGTTATTTTAATGAATACAAAACAGTAAAACAAAGACATAAATATTTAAACTGTCAGCTGTCAAAAATGTTCATATTCAAATTCATCTTTAAGGATCTCTACAGCTGCTTACTTCTCAGTTTTAGGAAGATAGTCCTAACTTGCAACTCTCTCTGGATCCAGATTAGGAAAAAAGGAAGGAAACAAACATTAAGTGCCTAGTATGTGCCAGGCTACTGGTACTAAACTCTTTATAAGTAGTATCTCACTTGATCTTCATGACAACCCTTCAAGGAAGAATTATCTTCATTTGCTAGGTGTGGGAGCAGAGGCAAATAGAGGCTAAGCAATTTGCCCCGGGTCAGACAGCTGGTCCAAGGTTGGATTTGAACTCAAGTCTTCTTTACTCCAGGCCAAGCACCACTGTGCTACCTAGCGGCCAATTAAAACATTCTCGGTTTTCATGTTTAGAAGGATTACATTTGATTCTCTCGAGTATGTTTTCTTTTGTCATTGCTTTACCCATCACAGGTAACAGCTTCTCTGGAACAGTTAAACCTAAGTCTCCTAAAATGTTCCTTCTTCACCTGCCACTTCCAAGATTCCATTGCCTTTTAATCCAGTAACAGTATCGCGGTTTCTATTAAAGGAGCTATTGAAGCTGGTTATATTTCGCATTGTGCTCTCTGTGTTTCTATGTATTTTTCTTCTCTCCTGCCCCCCCCTTCCCATTGCTCCCATAGAGCAGAAGAGAGAGGAGTGGATTTGGAGTTAGGAAGACCTAGGATGGAATCCCCCCCCCCCCTCACCAGCTTTATCACACTGTGCAAGTCCAGTGACTTTCAACATCTTCAAAATGAGATGGTTGCATTCAATGACCTTTAAGGCCACTTTTAGCTCCACTAGCATGTTGAGCCTTTAAGTCCAAGAACATGTCTAATCCCTATTCTACATGACAAACCTCCAAATATTTAAAGACATATTTCCCCTAAATCCCCTAAAAATTTTTTCTATATGTTTCTTACTGAAACCCCACCTCCAGTGCTCCAGCATCTGCACCAAATTTGGTGTGCTTTGAGGAGTGGAGAGTGAGGAGCCAAATCAAGTTTCCAAGATCAATCACTTGAGCTATCCACTTGATTTTCACTTTGTAAATCATTTTCTGAGCCAAACAAGGAGAGATCTTCATGGCTTTGAAAAGGCCAAAACCAACAGAGAGAGGAACAGACCTGAATTCAGTTGCAGGAATTCTTGACCTGGGGGTCTCTAAATTTTGTGTGTATATGGGTATATGTACTCACGCAATTACACACATATGTATGTGTGTATAGTGTGTATATATACATGCACTATTTCAACAAAGTTGGTTTCCTTTGTAATTCGATGTATTTTATGCATTTAAAAACATTCTGAGACAAAGTTCGCCAGCCTGCCAGAGGGGTTTAGGACACACAAAAAAGGTTAAGAATCACCAAGTTAAAAGTTAAATATAAGGAAGAAGATTCTTCCATCCTTCCGTTCTGACTCTCTCCTTCTTCTCCCTCTCACTTCTTCCGTCCGTCCGTCCCTCCCTTTCTTCTTTCTGTTTCCTGGCTTTCTTTCGAACCCTTTGGCCTTCTGTATTCTCTTGAACCTGTGTTAGCACCACATTGGCTCTAGACTCCAGGCTCAGTCCAATTTAAATCAGAGAGAGCCCTCCAGGAGAGCTAGCCTAGGACAAAGACCACCCACTTCATTCTCACCTCAGGGGCCTGATCTTAGGATACAGGGGTTTCCCCTCTCTCTTTTTTTTATAGCCGACCCCCGTCTCGACCCTCCTATCCTCTCCCCTTCCCCCTCCCAGTCAGAAATTCCTGGGGGCACTTGGCCCTTTAAGACGGAGGCGCCGGCCTGGGTTATTGTCTGCGCTCCCCACCAATTGGAAGCATGAGTGGGGGTGGGGGATCCGGTATTCTGATTGGCGGGTCCTTAAGCACCCTCTCCCCACCTCTTGGGTCCCTGGAGCTGTCCGGCTATCTCGGTGCTGATCCCGCGGCTGCTGCTTGGGTCCACGGCCTGGAACCACCGCGGGAACGGGAGCCGGAGTGGAAGCAACCACCATGAGCGGAGGTGTCTACGGGGGAGGTGAGCAAGCCCCGAGACCCCGGCCTCCAAGCCAGGTCATTCCGCACCGCACCCCTAGCCTGGTGTGTCCAGTTCCTGCAGCCCCAGTTTTCCGTTCCTGGTAGCTCCCAGCTTCGTACCTCCAGGGCAAGTGTCCCTTGGCCAGCCTTCGTCGAGCACCCCTCCCCTCCCTTGGGCCCTTATCTCTCCTCCAGCTCCTGTATTAGCAGCTCACCGACTATCTCTTATACCCTTCTCCCAAGCAGTCCCTCACCCCATCCCAGAACCTCAGATCTTGTGGATACTAGGAACTCCCCCACCCTGCACGCCCCCTTCATGTCCAGCATTCCACAAATCTCCCTAATGTGTCTATGTTCCTACTGTTCCCTCAAATCCCACCGATGACCCAATGCCCATCTGAGTTGTGGTTTGTTGAGGAGACTCCTCCCTCCCCTCTGACTTCGTGTCCACCTGGACTCTCTTAGGTGGATTTTGGGGGAGGGGAAAGAGTCCCCTTGCCCTGACTCCATTTCTCCCTGGGTCTTCTGTGGTGGGGTTTGGGGAAGGTAAAGTCCCTCTGCTCTGACCTGCAATTTCCTCCCACTCCTCCCTCCTCCCCCTGGACACATACACAGATGAAGTTGGAGCGCTGGTTTTTGACATAGGTTCTTTCTCAGTTCGAGCAGGGTATGCTGGGGAGGACTGCCCCAAGGTGAGCCTTCCAAACCCCCCCCCCCAACTTACCTAAAGTCTGCATCACTCCTATTTCTCTCCCTCTTGGTCCCCAGAATCACACCCCCTTCCTTTCATACATTAACACCTTGGAGGAGTTAAAGGATAGTTTGGTAAAGTCTTATATGGGTTCAATAGAATGGTGGTTTGAGCCCTGGGAAGATGGGTTTGGCAAGAACAAAGGCATGTGGTAATTGGGAGGGGGTTGTTCGGGGATATAAGGTAAAGTGGAGAAAGGAAGAGGTAATCTGCTCTCCTTTCCTTCCCCCAGGCTGACTTCCCCACTACAGTAGGGTTGCTGACGCTTGAGGAGGGGGGTGGACTAGAGCTGGATGGAGAGAAGGAGAAGAAGGGGAAAACATTCCACATCGACACCAATGCCCTGCATGTGCCACGGGATGGGGCTGAGGTCATGTCTCCCCTCAAGAATGGCATGAGTAAGGGAGACCCCAATCTCCAGTCCTGGGAACACTACTGCTGCAGCCCTTGACCTTGTCCCATTCACAGTATGCCCCTGACCAACCCCCACCCCAGAAACACAGCCAGTTGTTCCAAAGTTGATCTGGACCTCCCCTTACCAGGTCCCAGGGCAACCCAATTTTCCTTATTTCCTCTCTGCCCCCCCTCCCCCAGCTTCAACCATACTCACTTCCCAAGTCCATAGAATAGGGAAAGGGGTCTGCCTTTTCTACTCAGGCCTACCCCTGCCCCATTTTTCTCTTCCCTCCTCTCCCCACCTCTCTTGACTACACCTCTGTGTGTCTTTTTCTTTTTCTCACACAAACAACCTTGTCACACACTCCTATCTGTCTCTATTTCCTTCTTCATTTCATTTACTGTCTCTCCCCCAAAACATCTGCCTGTCTCTCTTTCTCTCTGTGTTTCTCTTTTTCTTTTTCTCTATCCTTTTCTTCCCTCTCTAAATATCCCTCTATCTTCCTCTTCCTGACTTTCCTCTCTCTTCACTATCATCCTGTCTTCCTCTTCTCTGTCTTCCTCACATATCTATCTGTCTCTTCCTCTCTCACCACCCCTCCTCTCCCATGCCTCTGTCTCCTCCTCCCTTCCTGGTGCCCAGTTGAGGACTGGGAGTGTTTCCGGGCCATTCTGGATCACACTTACAGCAAACATGTCAAATCGGAGCCAAATCTTCACCCTGTACTCATGTCTGAGGCCCCGGTACGTACTCCCACTTCTGGGTCCCCTTGCCTCTGGAATCTGTCCTCCATCTTAACCAACCTACCCTAGAATCCTTCATCTGTCACCTTATTTCTACATTTGACCCCAATCTTGGGATTCCAGTTAGGCACCCCATCTCTCTCCCCCTCAAAATCTTCATTAAAACTGAGCCCTATCTCTCCCTTTCCTCCAGTTATCATTTCTCCACCTACCTTCTCCACAAGTGTTTCTCATTTTCATATTCATACACTCCTCTCCCATATCTCTCTGAATGGGGATAGGACTCATTCATTAGGGGTAGGGAGGAGGTTTGACAGTAAAGATCATTTTTATATTAGTTGGCTTGGTCCTGGCCTCTCTGCACTCTAGATGTGAGTGTTTATGAGCATGTTCATTTGGGTATATATGTGTGTGCATGTTAGTGTATTTATCTCCAGCCTAAACCCCCTCCTTATCCTCTCTCCCCTCCCTCCCATAGTGGAACACTCGAGCCAAAAGGGAAAAACTCACAGAGCTAATGTTCGAACAGTACAACATTCCTGCTTTTTTCCTGTGCAAGACAGCAGTGCTCACCGCGTATCCCCTGGGCTGGCCACAAAAAGGGGAGTCTTGGGGGCACACTGGGAGCACCAAGTGAGGAAGGTAGTTGGTTGGTGAAGCAAGCTGAGTATGGGCCTGATTCGGTGGAGTGAATGCCCTCCAAGATTAGGGGAGCTAAACCCTATCCTACAATACAGGACTAAGCATTAGCATTTTCTCCTAACCCCTCTTGACTCCTCTTGGAGGAATAGCCAGCTGAAAGGGCCAGAACAGCTGAGATGCCCAAGGACAGCAGAATGGCAGGACCAAGAAAAGGAGAAGCTCCTTTCTCACACTAATTCATCCTTACCCCTACCCCCCACCCCTCAGAATAAGATGAGGCAGGAAGACTCAAAAAAGGGAGGTGGGGGTGGGGGTGGAAATGAAAGGGGATAGTAAAACAAAGAAGTGACCCAACCAAAGGAATGGTAGAAAAATGTAGAAAGAGGGAAGAGGAATGTGACTTTAAAAAAAAAAATTGTCAATGAATACATTAGCAAATAACACCCAGAGAAGTCAATGCCTGGGCCCTGACTCACTAGCAATTAATTGCATGTAGTCTAGGAATCTATAGGAAGGTAGGTGAATAGTGCTTAGACTTAGAGTCAGGAAGTCCTGAGTTCAAATTCAGCCTTAGACACTTACTAATTGTGTGGCCCTGGGCAAGTCACTTAACCTCTGCCTGAATCCACTGGAGAAGAAAATGGCAAACTACTCCATTATCCTTGCCAAAAAACCAAAAGCCCGTGGATCGTGTTGGCTGCCATTCACAGGATCACAAAGACCTGGACACGTCAACAACAAACAAGTCTAGGAGCCAGCCTAAGTTCTGAGAGGCTCATCCTCCAGCTTGTCATAGAATAGCGAATGACTTGTCTACAAAACCTCCCAAAGGCCACTTACCAAGAAAGCTACTGTCATCTGTGTGGGTGAAAGTTACAGACCCTAAAGATATTGAGACGAGTCCACAGACGGGCAAGAGTGAGACTCCCTGTCTTCTGGAAGCTTGGAACCTAGTTGAGGAGGCATGAAAAGCAAATAAGTAATGTCATAAGTGTGTAGGGGGGGGGGTGATCAGAATTCAATGGGTGGGGCTGGCAACAAATGCTCTAAGGTCCTAGAGGAGGGAGACCTTAGCAGGCTGGGGAGAAGCCATCTCATGGAAGACTTTCTGGAGGAGGTGAAATTTGACCCTAACAGGAGGGTCTGAGACCCAGAAAGAAAGGGTCAGAGGATAGGCCTAGGGCTGATGGGAGCTGTAAATTGACCAGTTGGGGGAGGAGTCAGAGGGATGCTTCTTTCAGCACCATCTTCACTTTGTTATTGTCTCTTTGACTTATTCCAACTGGGCCAGCTTTGCAAATGGGCGCTCAACAGGCCTGGTGCTGGACAGTGGGGCCACCCACACCACAGCCATCCCTGTGCATGATGGTTATGTCCTGCAGCAAGGTAGGACATTGGTGGGGAAGGACCAGGGGTTGAACTATTTGATTGTGGCATTACAATGGGGATCCCATGGCCAGATCCCTGAAGTTTGACACCCCAATCCCTGCCTTGCTTATCAGGCATCGTGAAGTCTCCCTTGGCTGGGGACTTCATCTCTATGCAATGCCGAGAGCTGTTTCAGGAAATGGCCATTGACATCATTCCACCTTATATGATTGCAGCAAAGGTAAGAACCCATGCAAGAGCAAAGGAGCCATCAAGCTCTCAGATAATCAGAAAACCATCGTGTCATCAAAGTCATGGAATTATAGGATCTATCCATCAATCAAAACACATTTGTTAAGTTCCTACTATTTGACTGTTGACAAATATAGGGAGATACAAAGACAGAAAACATTTCCTGCCCTTAAGGAATTTATACTCTGTAGGGGAAATTATAAAACCATGGATCATCAGAACCAGAGAGACTGTTTTAGTCCAACCCTTTTATTTTAAAGATGGGGGATACTGAGGCCCTGAGAGAAGTACCTTTGCCCATCATCACCTAATCAGTATTAGATGTAAGACTAGAATTTAGTTCTGCTGACTCTCAAGATTCTGTCTCCCTGACCCTTTAGTTCCTTTACTGTGTCCCATTCCTTTCCTTCAGAGACTTAATTTCCATCTGGCTTTCAATTTAACTAATCCCTTTTAAGGAGTTAGATACAGCTAGGTGGTGAAGTGGTGAGAGTCCAAGCCTGCAGTCAGGAAATTTTATCTTCCTGAGTTCAAATCTGGTCTCAGACACTAGCTCTATGATCCTGGGCAAGTCACTTAACACTTTTTGCCCCAGTTTCCTCATCTGTAAAATAAGCTGGAGAAGGAAATGGCAAAACACTCTAGTATCTTTGCCAAGGAAACTCCAAATGGGGGCATGAAGAGTCAGACAAGACAGAACAACAACATTAAGGAGTTAGCAATTGATCACAAAGACATCTTTATTCTAATAAGAGACTCAAAGACCCAAAAGACTGAAGCTCTTATGATGGAATTTTAGACACAAGGAGAGAATCAGACTTTAGAAATCACATAATCCAACTCCCTCCCCCCTTTACATATGGGGAAATGAGACCCAGAAAAGGGAAGTGGCTTTCACAGAGCCACTAAGTGAGTTGGTAGACAAGCTGAGACCAGAACCTACATCTGATTTCTAGTCCATTGTTAAGGAGACTCAATTAGTCCCAATCTTTTTCCTCCCAGTGAATTTCTCCAGTTTTTGTTTCCTGTTTGGGCATATCAGGTAGAGTGCTTCCCCCACTGCATACTGGACAATAAGGGTATTCTCACGACTTTCTTGACTCTAGGCCAAGGAAGGATGGGATGAACTCCATCTTTTTGTTCACTCAACAGAAAAGCTAGAGGTCTTGGTTGTTTTGTTGTTTTTTTTTAAGGTTTTCCTGGGGGAATAATAGTGAAAGGTGGGAGGTAGTGGCTGACTTTTGGGGCTCCTTGTCACTGCTTCACCCTTAGAGCTCCCAAGACAGTTGTGGACTCTTCAGTTTGACATTGGCAGTGGAAAGAGTAAAAGACTTAGAGTGCCCCTCTCCCAACCACCTACTGGTTATTTGACTCTGGGTACTTACTCTGAGCTCCAATTCCTTTTTCTGTAGAATAGTGATAACAAAGCCTCACTGAAGTAGCAAAATGTATAGACTGGATGATGATGCAGACCCCATAACCAGCTCATCCTAGTCAGGGAGAGGTAAAGGAAGCCCAGGACAGAGAATAAAGGGAGATGCTCAGTGTGTACCTCTCCACCCACCACAGGAGCCAGTCCGAGAAGGAGCTCCCCCAAACTGGAAGAAGAAGGAGAAGCTACCCCAGGTGTCCAAGTCCTGGCACAATTACATGTGCAATGTGAGGCACCTGAGACTCTTGATTTCCCTGCCTACCCCACACCCCCAGCTTCCAAAGTCCTCTCATTCCTGCTGATTAGGAAGTCTCCTCTTCGATGCCCTGCCCCTGCCCTGGCCCAGACTTCTACTTGTAGCCCCATCACTGCCATTGCCCCCAGAACTCCCTACCACACTCTCTTCCAGGTTTCCCTTTTCCTCCTGGTCCCCCCTTCCCCTGCTCCCCAAGTCCCTATAGTACTTCCCAGCCCTTGGGAAGGGAAGGGGAAAGTTGGGCTGAGGCCTCAGGGATTCCTATCTTCCTCAATCCATCCCTGGAGTGTAGGAGGTGATCCAGGATTTCCAAGCTTCTGTGCTGCAGGTCTCTGATTCTCCCTATGATGAGCAGTAAGTGAGATTCTCTAGGGGCAAGGGCTGGAACTGTTGGCTGGGATTTCATGGCTGGGGCTCCTAGAGGGTAATTGGTGGGGAACACCTGTTTCTCAGGAGGAAGTAGGGGTCTGGTGTGGGAAAGCCAGTGGTATGTGTATTTACATGCATTCACCAGGCTCTGGGCACCCCTACCTCTCTAGGCCCTGCCCACACACACATCCAAGACTGAGACAAGGCCAGGGGAGGCCGAAAAAAGGGTTTGAAGCTAAGATCGAGAGGAAGGCAGGAACTCAGAGTTTTAGGGCCACCCTCATATACTCATCTTTCACTAACAGCCCTAGGTTGCCTTTCACCTCCACTAGTTTTCCCCAGCAACACCTCTTCCTGGCCAGCTACTTACTAACGTCACTTTTCCCTATGCCCCGGGCAGGGTGGCTGCACAGATGCCCACAGTGCACTATGAGATGCCTAATGGGTACAACACAGATTATGGGGCTGAGAGGCTCCGAATCCCTGAAGGGCTGTTTGATCCCTCCAATGTCAAGGTGGGGCCAGAGTCCTGGGGTGGGGTGGGGGGTACTGGGAGACTACTTGTCTGGATCTCTGAGATGAGAAGGTCCTGGGATGTCCTGAGGGGAATGGGCCTTGGACCATACACTGGGGCCAGAGGGGAGTTTGGCCTGGTGGGGCTGGACCCTGGGATCTTGAAGGGAATGGGAGTTGGGCAGTGGGGTCCTCAGGGTGATGGGGATGCCTCTTGAGGTAGACGGACAGCTATGACTCCAGGTGTCTTGTCTTCCCTCAGGGTCTGTCAGGTAATACCATGCTGGGAGTTGGTCACGTAGTAACTACCAGCATTGGAATGTGTGACATAGACATTCGACCGGTGAGTGAAGCTGCCTTGGCCTCTGTGAATGGGACTGGGAGATGGCAGGAAGAAAAAGAGAGAGGAGAGTTGGACTGAAGCACCAGCTCATCTTCATCTCATACCCCACAGGGTCTCTATGGCAGTGTCATCGTCACTGGAGGGAACACACTGTTGCAAGGTTTTACTGACCGACTCAACCGAGAACTCTCCCAGAAAACACCCCCGGTAGGGACCCCTTTAGGCCCCAAGGATCCTGGCTCTCCACTTTAAGAACCCAAGCCACCTTACCTCCATCCCCTTTCTCTTCGTCTAGGCCAGACTTCCTTCCTAGGTCTGAGGCATTCACCCTTCTTGGAGGGTAGATGATCCATCTGGAGATCCCTACTTTTTCCTTTCTTCCCATGTGGTTGCTCCAGGCCCTCCCCCACACCAGGCCTTCCCAGGACCTGGGTGTCCTAACTTCCACAACCTACACCTTTCTCCTTACAGAGTATGCGGCTGAAACTAATTGCCAGCAACAGCACCATGGAACGGAAGTTCAGCCCCTGGATTGGGGGTTCCATTTTGGCCTCCCTGGTAAGGGGAGAATAGAAGATGGATGGGATAGAGTAAAGGAGCAGAATGGGGTGGGGTTCAGAATGGAGAAAATGGTTAGGAAAATAGGGTAGCAAGAAAGATTCTTGGGAAAGGGTCAAGGTATGGAGGAACACACAACACCACAGAATATCAAACATTGCCTTGCACAGAATGGACACCTGAATCCAACTCAACAAATACTTACAAATGTCTACTTTGTGAAGACTACTGTAACAGGTAGAGTTTAGATAGAAATAAAAATGTTTGCAGACTTGGCCTTTAGGAAATTATTAGTAACCCCAGAAAAAGCTGTTGCAGTAGAAGGGTGGGGCTAGAAGCTGTTATGCTAAGGGTAGAGGAGCTCAGGGAGGTGGTGCCATGAAGGCAGTCATTTTATTTCCTATAAGTTTGAAAGTGAAGGGAGGATTGAGGTGAGATGGTAGCTGTAGAGGTTAATATAACTAAGGAAAGATAGATAGACAGATAGATAGATGGATGAATGCATGGATGGATGAATAGATAGATTTGGGTTTTTTTTGTGTGTGTTTGTTTTAGGATAGGGAGACCTAAACATTTTTGAGGGCCAAGAAGAAGAAAGAGTGAAGAGGGATAGATTAAAGGTGCAGAAAAAGAAAAGGGATATTAAGGGAGCAAAAACTGAGTGAGAATTCAGAGCACAGATTGGGTAGATTAGACTGGGGAAGGAGGAGGAATGATTCTTTCTTTGAATGTGGTGGGGGAGGGAGGACAGTGGCCTCCTATCTGGGAGTGAGGGAGGAGGCCAAGACAGAAGGCAAAAACTGGACTACAGGGAATTGAGCAGGAGATATCCTGGGATGGTTTTCTAAGACAGAATAAGATAATAGGACTCGAAGTGGGAAGAAATCTCTCATTCCCTTACAAGTTCTGAGGCATTCCCCTTTCCCAGGGCACCTTCCAGCAGATGTGGATCTCCAAACAAGAGTATGAGGAGGGAGGGAAGCAGTGTGTGGAGCGCAAGTGCCCCTGAGATGCAGAGCCCAGAGTGGGAAGAGGGAAAAGGGGGTCTGAGGAGAAAGAATCCCAGCCTGCTTTTCCCAACTTCCCCTTCCCCCAAATACTGCTGGGAGAGGATGCTTCCCCACTCTCACTCTCTTTTTCTCTTCCACACACACACACACACACACACACACACACACACACACACACACACACACACACACACCTACCACCCCCACCCCCACCCCTACACACAGAGAATCCCCACTAGACCCACTCTACTGTTTCTGTTGTGATGTTTCAGTTTGGCAAATAATAAAAAAAAGTTTTTAAAAAATAAAAAAGAAAGGAAAAATAATCTAGCTCCAGAGTAGAGGACTCCTGGGGAGGGAAGGGAGGGAGAGCCAGAAAGTGGAATTGCGGGGAGGATAGGGCTGGAGGGATTGGGGTGGGGAGGTGCAGGGTCACAGGGTCCTTTCCACCTCTAGCTAAGATCTCATGATCCTGGAGTTACATCAAATCTCACACAGGAGACAAGATTTCATGGAGGCAGCTGTCAAGAGGAAGGCAGGGGCTACCTAAACCAGGGTTAAAAAAAAAAAGACTTCTCCATGATAAACTACTGCCCCCCACATAAAAGCTTAGAAACAGCCTCTCCCATCCATTCCTCAAGCTGCCCAGGAGAGACTTCATATCTATCCCTCAGTCTACCCTCCCTACTCCTTTTAACTTGATTTCTGGGCAGTTAAGTGGGACAGTGGGTGGAGCGCTGGGCCAGGGGTCAAAAAGACCTCTTTAGCCTCAGATACTTAGCAGCTATTTGAGCAAATCTGTTTGTCTCAGTTTCCTCATCTATAAAATGGGGATAATAGGGAAAGTGCTTAGCACAGTGCCCGATACACAATAGGCACTTTATAAATTTCTTGGTGGTGGTTATTCAGTTGTGTCTGACCCTGTGACGCCATTTGGGGTTTTCTTGGCAAAGATACTGGAGTGATTTGCCCTTTCCTTCTCCAGCTCATTTTTACATATGAGGAAACTGAGGCAAATGAGTCTTGCCCAGGGTCACGCCGCTAGGAAGTGTCTGAGGCCAGATTTAACTTAGGAAGGTGAGTCTTCCATACGTCCTTACTCCATAGGTTCAGTGTTGTATCCACTTACTATTATTATTTTACATTATGTTTTATTCTCTTTTCACCTTGATCTCCAATGTAGATGAGCAACTTGTTCTACAATTCCTAGTCTCAGAAAGTCTCATGAGGCACAGAAAAGGTTAAATGACTTGCCCATGGTCACATAACCAGTATGCTAGTCAATTTTTTTAAGGGTAGGGGAATGGTGGGCAAGGAAGGGTCAATGGCTTCTTCTAAAAGAGATAGAAACTGGATGTCTGGACTCAGGCTTGGGGTAAGGAAAAGACCATCTAATGGAAATAGGAGATGGATGGAGGGTGATGATGCTAAAGATAGGAGGGAGAAGAGAAAGGAGGACTTGGACAGAACGAGTGGGTAGAAACAAGAAGGAATCTGAGCCTGATAACAGCCTTGGATGGCAGCAAAAGCAATAATAGCTCTGGCCTAGTCAGACGCTATCACTGAGCTGAGTGGATAAGTGGGGTAAATGAGTTTCCATTTCCACCCCCAAGAAAGGTGGGAGTGAATAGAATACGTTCCAGGGACCCATCCTAAAAGGGCAAAAGGGGGCAGGACGAAAAGCTGAAAAGAATATTTGCCCCCAAAGTGCCACCCTTATCTCCCCATCCAAGGCTTTGGATGTCAGAGTACACTCTTCCATCTCTCCACCATGTCACTGTGATATAAAACACAGACACTTCTTATACACCCCGTAGCTTGGGATGAGACAGACACATAGTCACTAACCAGACAACCCCTCTAAGGAGAGCTGGAACAGGGAGGGGGACAGGAATGGGACAAGTTAATATATAACAGGATATGGAGTCTCGCCCAGGAGAAACTGGAGGCCAGAGTACAGAGATTGCTTGAACTTGGGTAGCTGGGAAGTGGGGGAGGCTTCCTGTGTGTGTGAGCCCCAGGACAGACTCTCTTGGATTCCTAAAAAGGCATCAGGGACTTTGAGAAAGGAGCAGTTAGAACAGGTAGGGAAATGAAAGCATGAGTGTGCTAGGGATACAAGAGTATTGGGGTTATCTGGCTGGATAGGAGGAAGACAGTCAATAAGGCCAAAGGGAAAATAGGGACCAACCTCCTTCCTAAATTCACCTCCTCCCAGCCCCCCTCACTCCTACCTATACCTTCAACCATGCTCCCAGCAGTGACCCAGAGGCCAAAGTCTGTTCAATCCCCGAAAATTGATTTTACTGTAGAGAGGGTGGAGTGGTGGTGGGAGGAGAGAGGGGTGGGGTTCCCTGATATTTATGACTTATTCTCCCTCCCCCCCTCCCCAAACTCAGTTCCCCAGGGACTCAGGGGGAAGGGAGGTCCTAAAGAGACTAGACATCTTGAAAACAACCAGAAAGTTGGGGAGGAAGCCCAGCAAGTTGCTTTTCTGCAGAGAGGACCTAACTGCTAGGGCTAAGGGGACCTGCAGGCCTGTTCTCAGGCCCAGCACTGAGGAGACACCAGACGAATGGAAAGGGTTCGGGGTTTCTTCCTGAAAGCGGTAAGACTTTTGGAAGCTGGAGGGAAACATTATTCTTCAACCCAAACTCACAACATCCGGCAACCTGAAACAATCTGCATCCCCAAGCTGAGTGGAAGAACACTTCACCCCTAGTTGTCATCTTCTTCCCCTGGTGCTTCCTGTCTCCTTCCAAGCATCTGTCTTCTAGTTCTATAGAGCTCGTGATAGCAGTGAGCTAGAGTCTCTTAAGAAAGCTAGGTTTTAAAAAAAAATAAAATAAAATAAAAAAAAAAAAAAGAAAGCTAGGTTTCAGAGAGTTCCAGAAAATGGAAGGAACAGGGAGGGGAAGATAAGTAAGGGAATTTGTTCATAATAAAAGAGGATTCTAGAGGCCAGCCAATGAAAGATAAGGACTAGGAAGGGCTAGGGTTAGGCTGGATAGTGGGAAACTAGGGAGAGGGGAGGAGTTTTGAAGGTGGTAGGGCAGATGTCCCTAGGAGACACAAATCTTGAGCTCAGCTGTAATGGTGGAAAAAGCGAAGGAACCTGTTTTCTCCTCTATCCTCCAATCCCCACAGGGATGCAAGCTAACAATAGCATCAGGAAAGGAGATAGTTCATCCTTTCCACCTCTGTCCTAAATTCTACTGCCAGTGATCACATCCCTTACCCTAACCCAGGGCTGCCTTCCCCCAACCAAAGTCAGGGCACCAGTCAGCCCATGAACCAGGACAGCCTCCAAATTACAGCAGGGAGTAAATCATACTCCAGATGCCAGTAACTGTGATAGCCTTACTGCCTCACCCTAGTTATGTCTCACCCTAGTGCCTTCCCCCAATCTTTTTTGCTCCCCCATTTTCCTGTCCTATCCTTTCTCTCTATCCTTCCCATTGCTTCGTCCTTCCTCAATTCCCTGTCTTTAGCCAGTCTCACCCTCACACTTCTCCCTGTTATCTGCTGGGCTGTTTCCAATTGTCCTGATCTATATCTGGCCACTGGACCCAGGTGACTCTGGAAGAGAAAGTAAGGCTAGTGACTTTGCACAGCTCTTACTCAAATACAATTCAACTGCAAGTCATAGCATCATCTTCCTGATGTCATGGTCCTCTTCAGAAACAAAGGACAAACCACACACAACCCTATCATCCTCTACTCTTCTCCTTCCCCAGCCTATTCCCTCCATTTCTTCTACACTGTCTTCTCTTATCTCCCTCTCCTATACCATCTACCTGTCCTCTATCCTCTATCCTCTTCCATTCCAATGTCCTGCCCCCCATCTACCTCTCTTCTCATCAAACATTCTTCCCTCCCTCAATTCCCCAAGGGCTTTTCCTTGAGTTTCTATCCCTCTAGCCCTCTACTGACCTCAGGGTCCCTCTGATCCCAGCATCAAGAGCTGTCCTCCCACCATTCCTGTACCATCTACAAACAAGTAGAAGAAGACCAGAGAAAATTGGAGGAAGATGAAAAGCAAGAGGAAGAAGGAGAAGCCCCAGCTGCTCTCATCATGGATGTGGAGCTACAGACCACCAGCCAACAGGGGCAAAAGCCAGGGGAACCTGGGAGGCAAAGTCTGGTCCCCAAGGTCATCACCCGCCTCATGCTCATGCATCTCTTGGTCTTTACTGTGGGTAAGAACAAACTCCCTGCCTCCCATGGGGCCAGGGTAAGCTTGGGAGGTGAGAGCAGGGCCTGGAGATTAAGTGGAGGACCCAGTGAGGAGGATGCTAAGTCTGAGATTTGGAAAAGGTCAGAAGTCCTGAAGTGGAAGAGGCCGAGTGATGAAGGGGCGAACAAAGAAGGGGTGAGGGGTCGTGAGGAAGAGCTAGTTTCTTGAATACCTCAGTCTCACAGGGGTAGAATGAAGGCTGAAGAACATGGTCCTAGAGGGAGGCCAAGTAGATGGGAAATGGCAGGAGCTCAAGTTCTAGGAGAGGAGGGAAAAGGAGAGGAAGCATTAGAGGAAAATCAATCACTTGGCTTTCCTTATCCCAGCTTTCCTCCTGGGCTACATTGCCTTTCGGGGTTCATGCCAGTCTTGTAAGGACTCTGTGTCAGAAGCAAGTGATGAAGAACTGAACCCAGACACCAGTGGCTCTACTCTGTACTGGGCTGACCTTCAGGATATGTTCCACAAATACTTGGATGAGGAGCAACTGAAAAGTTCTATCAGGTAAGACCTAGGATTGGATTTTCAGCACTACTACAAACAGAATCTTGCACTCCTCCTCCTAACTGGAGACTCAGATATTTTTTTCTCCAAAGCCATGGTTCCTGACTCTTTCAACTTTAGTTCTTTGATATCTAGGCAGCCACTTTCCCTCCCCTCAGTTAATGTTCACTAAGAAACATTTCTCTACAATGCACTGTGGTATTGCTACAAATATGCAAACAGTATATAATTTGCTTCAGATCTCTGATAGCCAGAGAGTATAGTGCTTCTTCCCCTAGATGACTACTATCTTCATGAAAAAAATGGCTCCCCATTGCCCACTGGAAACTCCCCTGGCAATGAAGACTAGACTGCTCCCCTTCCCTCTCAACTGCATCTGTGTTCGAGGTCCTGCCCTCGATAACACACACACACACACACACACACACACACACACACACACACACACACACACACACACTAATTTTGCTCCCAAGTGAAGAAAAATCCAAATTACAACTCAGGTGTGGATCGTGATGATGTTAGTGATGGTAATGACTAGTATTTATACTAGTTTTATTTATACTATTTTATTTTATTTATACTATTTATACTAGGTTTATGAAGCACTTTACAAACATTTCATTGTGATCTCACAACGCTGGGAAGCTCTTTACCTGCCTTCATAAAGGCAGTTACAGTCAGTTAATGAGAGATGAGGCACACACATAGGAAATGGGTGATGAGTAATATAAGACAGTAAATGATAGGAAGGAAGTGTGCTAGGGGAGAAGAGGCAGGAATGGTTTGAGAGCTCGAGGGGTTGATGAAGGCTTCATGAAGGATGAAATCAGGGCAGGGATTTGGGTAGAGAGAGACGAGGCTGCACAACAGAAGTGACAAGAGGGTGATCATAAGAACATAACAGGACTCAGTAACAACTGTGTGGTCAGTTTGGTTGGAGTATAAGATTTATATAGGTGGACAATTGAAGACAAGACTGGAAAGGAAGGTTGGGGCCCTATCACAGAAGGCCTTGAGTATAGGTGTGGGCTGAACCCTAGTTAGGCTGGTCCCTTGCTAGTTTAGCTCAGATAAAATGAAATGAAACACTCACAGGTCATTCAACAATTACATAAGTAGGTTGACTTATCCATAGCATAGAGAGGCTGTTTAACATGAATACTGCAGTTAGTTTGGGTAGACTTGGCCCTCTTGCCTTCCTAGTGAAATGGATCTGATCAGTAGAGGAGGGTCTGGTGACTCACAAGGCATTAGGAAACTTCCAAGAGGATCAGTCCTTCCTGTGTCCTTAGGTTTCCAGGAAAGCATATCAACACAACCTGAGGAGACCAGGAAGCTGTGTCGATAGCAAGGACTTGGGCTTTTAGACCCCACAATACTCTAGTCTTGGGGACAGCTTCCTTGTCTTTTAGGGAAATAATTGGCACAGCCTCCATGGAAAGAATAGGGGAATCCTGGTAGCTATTGATCCTTTCACAAATCGCTAAGGACTCTGGATGTTGTAAGGATCTTAGGCAAGAAAGTGTAACATACTTCGGCTGCCATCTGAGCTCTGACTGAAAACCTCTAATGACTGGAAGTTCAGCGCCTCCTAAGGCAGCCTACTCTACATTTTCACTGTTTTAATCATAGGAGATTTTCCTGATATGAGGCTTTCTCTGCAACTGCCACCTGTCCATTCCTGGTCTTGCTCTCCACGGCCATACAGGACACTTCTCATCTCTTATCTACATGACAGCCTTTCAGATACCTGAAGCTAGTTATCCTGTCTCCCCAAAATATTCCCAGTTCCTTCAGCTGACCCCAGACAAGATGGACTCATTAACCTATCTGGCAATTTCTGGATTCTCTCCAGCTGATCAGGGTCCTCCCCCAACCGTGAGAGCTCTTTTTGTACAATGGAATGGGCCTTGGTTTTGGGCTCAGGTTTTCACTTGAAAATCTTCCCTCTGGTATCTATTAGTTTTGAGGGAGTATAGATGGCTTTTGAGGTCCTTTCCAGCCAATGATCTAAAATCACACTAGTTTTTTGACTTCCATATCACACTACTGACTCCATAGACTTTTGGTAGGCAGGGCATGCTGGTAGATGCTTAACAGCTAGCTCTCTGGGGACTGTGTGTGTGTGTGTGTGTGTGTGTGTGTGTGTGTATCATTAATATTTTCTCCATCATTTTCTCAAGTCTAAAATAATCACTAAAACAATAAATCAAACTCTGCTTTGTAGTGTTTGTTGATTTTTTTTGTCTTTCTTTTTTGGAAGGCAATTGGGGTTAAGTGACTTGCCCACCATCTCACGGCTAGTAAGTGTGTCAAGTGTCTAAGGCTGGATTTGAACTCAGGTCCTCCTGACTCCAGGGTAGGTGCTCTATTCACTGTGCCACCTAGCTACCCTATGTGTTTGTTGATTTCTTAAGTGCAGATACACTGAAAATTTAACAATCTATCAAGTTGGTAAGAGCTGGCTCCAACACCCTTCTGTTTGTAGGCTACTAAAACTCCCAGATCTTTTTTTTTTCAGACAGATTGCTGTCTAACTATACCTCTTCGATCTTGTTCTTGTGAAGCTGATGTCTGAACCAAAGGGTAACACTTTACATTTATCCCTCCTGAATTCCATCTTATTAGATTCCACCTAGTGCTCTGTAGATCTTTGTGAATCCTGATTTTAATCAACCAGCACATCAGCTATACCTTCCAATCTGTGACTTTGTCCAAGTCACAGCAAAATTGTTCAATAGTACGGAGCCAATAACATATCGGGAAGGGAAGAGTAGGAGGAGACAGGGAGAGAACTACAATTCACTGGTATAAGGAACTCCCAGTGAGGGAAGTCCCTCTACTAATGTAGATCTGAACCTACTCTTTAACATAGAATCATTTAAGGCACCAAGTGGGTAAGTGACTTATCCAGGATTTCACTGCCATTATGTGCCCAAGGCAGGACTTGAATGCAAGTCTTCCTGGCTCCAAAATCAGCTAACTAGTATAGCATAGCCCTATACTGCCTCATCTCTGATACCTGTCATCAAATATTTGAAACGTTTCTTAAAAGAAGGATAGGGTTTCTCTTGCTTAACACAAGGAGGAAGAATTAGAAGCTGTGGGGTAGCAGATTTTGGTCCAATGTAAGGAAATTCTAATAATTAGCCCCGTTCAAAAGTAGGATGGATTGCTCTGGGAAGTAGTAAATTCCTCATCCCTACAAGTAATTAAATAGAGACTAGATGACTATTTGTTAGGAAAGGCATAGATTTATACATCAGGTGAGGATGATACTTTTTAACTTCCAAGGTCTCTTTCAATTCTAATCATAGAATAATTTAATCACATCACAATAGGATATATGATCAAGGGCCCCTCTTACTAGGTGACAGTCTGAGTCTTATACTATAACTGCTCTCAGCCTGCAGTTACTTAGAGATTTCCTTCCTATTTATTTTCTTTTTTTAAATAGTATTTTATTTTTTTCCCACAATTCCAGATTAAGAAAATTTTTCACATTCATTTTTATAATATTTTGAATTCCAAATTTTTCTCCTTTCCTCCATCCCTTCCTCTCTTCTGAAAATGGTAGGTAGTTTGATATAGTTTAAACATATACTATCATGTAAAACATAGTTCCATATTCATCACAAATGTGGATGAAGAAACAGATTTAAAGTTAAAGAAAATCATGAGAAAGAATAAAGTAAAAAAATAAGCTTCAATCTGCATTCAGAGTCCATCAGTTCTTTTTTTTTTTTTTAAGTATTTAAGTATTTTTTAAATTTTTTTTTTGTAGGGGGCAAGGCAAGGCAATTGGGTTTAAGTGACTTGCCCAAAGTCACACAGCTAGTTTAGTGTCAAGTGTCTGAGGCCAGGTTTGAACTTAGGTCCCCCTGATTTCAGGGCCATGCTGTACCATTCAGCGTACCACCTAACTGACCCCATCAGTTCTTTATCTGGATTTGGATAGTATTTTCCTTTGTGAGTCCTTTGTACTTATCTTGGATCATTGTGTTGCTGAGGAAAGCTGAGTCATTCATAGTCAATCATCACATGATGTTTCTGATACTGTGTAGTGTTTTATTGGTTCTGCTCACTTCACTTTGCATCAGTTTGTACAAGTCTTTCCAGGTTTTCCTTTACTATGTGCATCTCTCTGCTTCAAGTATATTTCTTGCAAGCAATATATTGTAGGGTACTCGTTTTTTATTCACTTTTGATTCACTTATCCTCTTCTGTTTTATTTTAGAGTTCATACCATTCACTTTCACCATTGTGGTTACTACCTGTGTATTTCCCTCTGTCCTATTCTTCTTCCTGTTTGTCTTCTTTCTCCTTTCACCCTTTCCCAAATCACCAATGTTTTGCCTCTGTCTACTACCTCCCCTGATCTTCCCTCCCTTCTGTCAGTTCCCACCTCCCCTTTATTTAATCTCCTCCCTTCCTACCTCCCTGTCGGGTAAGATAGATTTCTACATTCATCTGATTGTGTATATTATTCCCTCTTTGAACCAATACTGATGAGAGTAAGGTTCAAGCAATGCCCATTGCCCCCCCCCCCATCTTCCCCTCCATTGTAATAGGTCTTTCTACTTCTTCATGTAAGATGATTTACCCCATTCTACCTCTCCCTTCCTTCTGTACCCATTTTACTCTTCTTTTCTTATTTTTCTAAATTTCTTATTTTTTAATATGATTAAATTTTTTTTTTTTGCTTTTAGAAGTGCAATTGGGGTTGACTTGCCCATAGTCACATGGCTAGTTTTTTTGTGTTAAGTGTCTGAGGCCGAATTTGAACTCAGGTCTTCCTGACTCCAGGGCTGCTGCTCTATTTACTGCACCACCTAGCCAACCCTAAAAAAATTTTTTTATTGTCATTCTTGTTTTTTTTATGTCGTCTTTTATTTTTAATGTCATTTCTTATTTTTAATGTCATTTTTTGTCATTTAATGTCATTAATGTCATTCCCTCAAATATATCTTATACCCATACTCTCTATCTGTACTGTTAGTGATACAGTTTTTAAGAGTTACAAGTGTCATCTTCCCATGTAGGGATGTAAACAGTTTAATTCTACTGCATCCCTTCTGGCTCCCTGCCCCCCCCCTGCCCCCCGCCCTCTTCCTTTTAACCTGTTTATGCTTCTCTTGGGTTTTGATATTGGAGGTCAAATTTTTGGTTTAGTGCTGGTCTTCTCCTTATGAAGGCTTGAAATCCTCTTATTTCATTGAATGACCTTTTATTTTCCTTGATATAGTATGCTTCATTTTGCCTGTTAAGTGATTCTTGGTTGTAGTCCTAGTTCCTTTGCACTCTGGAATATCATGTTCCATGACCTCCGATCCATTCATGTTGTAGCTGCCGAGTCCTGTATGATCCTAATTATGACTCCCCAATACTTAAATTCTTTATGTCTGCTTGCAGTATTTTTTCCTTCACCTGATAGTTCTGAAATTTGGCCAAAATATTCCTTTTGGGATCTCCTTCTTGAGGTGATCAGTGGATTCTTGCAATGCCTATTTTTCCACTGGTTCCAGGACATGAGGGCAGTTTTCCTTGATAATTTCTTGAAAGATGCTGTCCAGGTCTTCTTTTTTATTATGGCCTTCATGTAGTCCAATGATTCTGATATTGCCTCTCCTGGATCAATTTTCCAGGGCAGTTGATTTTCCCATGAGTTATTTTACATTTTCTTCCATTTTTTCATTATTTTGAATTTGTTTGATTAATTCATACTGTCTCATAGAGTCATTAGCTTCTACTTGCCCAATTCTAACTTTTAAGGTGTTGTTTTCCTCAATTAGCTTTTGTACTTTCTTTTCCATTTTGCCTCTTCAAGGAGGTGTTTTCTTCAATGGATTTTTGTATCTCCTTTTCCATTTGGCCAATTCTATTTTTTAAGCAAGCAGTTTTCTAAGCTGAGTCTTTTTTCTATAATTCTCTTGCTTCACTCTCATTCCCTTTCTTTTTTTCTATCTCTCTTTTATGATTTTTTAAGCTCCTTTTGAGCTCTTTCATGAATTCTTTCTGGGCTTGAGAAGTCTTCCTGTTTTTCTTTGGGGTTTTGCCTATAGGTGTTTTGACATTGTTGTCTTCTTCTGAGTTTGTGTCTTGGTCTTCCCTGTCACCATAATAACTTTCTATGGTCAGATTCTTTTTTGTTGTTGTTGTTGATTTTCTACTCATCCTCCTTGTCCCTTTTTGGCCCTTTTTTTTTTTTTTTTTTTGTCATTTGGGCTTTGCTCCCAGGGCAGAAGGAACACTGTCTCAGGCTTCTTGTGCTAGTACTGCAGGCCCTGGCTATTTACCTGGTGTTGTACTGATATTGCCCCGAGGCCCATGGGGGACCCTTGTGTCTGCTGCTGTGCTTCAGGGGTAGGGTAGGGTAGGGTAGGGTAGGGTTTGGGGTTGGTTTTGCCAGAAGCTGTAGGGATCTGGCATCTTACCTGGTGCCGAGCTGGGGTCCTAATAGTAGTGTCTGTCATGTGCTGAGGCCAGGTGGAGTTTTTCTGCATTTCCCTGGGACTACACTGAAGCATGTAAAGATCTGGCCCCTGGAATATCCTCCAGCTGGAGTGGCACTGAAGCACACAGAGGTCCAGTCCTGTAGGACACTCAGCAGGGGCAACACTGAAGCATTTGGAGGTCTGGCCACTGCAGGACACCTTCCTGCTGGGGGCTGCACTGAAGCACGAAGAGGGTCTCACAGCTGAAGTCTGTTGGCTCTGTTGGCTATGCTAAGGCACTTGGGGATCCTGGTATTGGCAGTGTTTGCCTACTCCACCTCACTGAGGCTCAGGATCTCCCACTGCTTTGCTGAGGTGGGGCTGACTTGCTGGTACTCTTCCTGTCCTAGAATGGGCTCCCCTTTTACCTGAGATGGACTTTTCTTGCTGATCCTCCAAGTCTCCCAGGCTAAAAGAATGTTCCACTCTGTCTTTCTGCTGACTCCACTGTTCCAGGATTTGTTCTGGGGTGCTATTTTATGGTTGTTTGATTATTTTGAGGTGGATATGGGAGGGCCACAGTGATTTACAGCTTGTTCTGCCACCTTGGCTTCTGGAAATTCTGTTTATTTTTATTCTGCCCCCAGCCAGGCAGGACAGGTTGTCTAGTGCGCGCTCATGTGTGTGTGTGTGTGTGTGTGTGTGTGTGTGTGTGTGTGTGTGTGTGCTTGTGAAGAGAATAGTTTCTGGAAAAGGCCCTGGTCAATCTGTGTCCATCTACCAGAAGAGGTGGAGGAGCCAGGGACTGGCCAGAGCATGGTCAGATTATCATTGATGATATCAGTGATGAAATTGGGACCAACTGATGAGTATATGTCTGAGGTTTTCTCCTCTCTCTCCCACCTGTAATGTAGAGACTGAATACTTAGAGAAAAGAGAAGCTAACACAGAAAGCCTGGAGGGGAAAGAACCCAGAGACTCTAAGACCAGCTGTAAGACCCAAGTTATTACAGTGGCCCAGGTGCAAGGTGATGAGGACCTGAGCTAAGGTGATTTCAGTAGAAGTGGGAAGAGGATGGATGCTAAAGATATGGGAAACAGTAGGATGATAAGAGTTGGTAACAACTTGGACGGGATAAAGTGGATGAAGGAGAGGAAAGAATCCAATGTAACTCCTAGGTCTGTAGTCAGGGAGACTAGAAAAGGGTAGTTAACATGAATAGAACTGAGGTGTTTGGGAGGGACACTTGCTTTGCAGGAAAAGGTGAAGAGTTCCATTTTGGACATGTTGAATTTGGGATAAGAGCATCTTCGGGAGATTTCATGTAAAGATATAAAGATATTAAGGTGACGATGATGTTCACTCCACATATACCTTGAGAATGAACCCTTATCAGATGAGTCAAGAAGAAGAAACTAGAGATGTTTAACATAGACAAGATTTGGGGCTGGGGACCACTGTGTTAGCAATAGTTTCCAAGTACTTTAGGACTTCCCAGGCTTGGAGGATCAACCTCTGCAAAGGTGAGTAACACATAAGGAACAGCAGGAAGGGCGGTTTCACTAGGCTGTTGAGTTCCTGAAGGAGTAGGAACGGTAAACTAGAGTCAGGTGATAAAACAGAGGAGTCTATATTTGTTCCGAGAGAAGATAGGGAGCCAGCGGCCCGTTGTTTAGGAATGTCACTTTGGTGCTTATGTGGGGGATGGGAGGGAGATAGGAGAGACCAGAATCTACTGACATCATGATGAAGGTGATGATGTAAACACTGGCACTGACAATGACTGGCACCAGGAGAGCCTTAGCTAAAGGATAGAAAATATTATATTTCTATACGGATTTTTAAGATTTACAAGGCATTTTCCTACTAACAACCCTATGAAAGAGATTGGATAAGCTGTTCTCATTTTTAAGTGAGAAAACTGAGAAACCAGAGGTTAAATGACATGCCTGACAAAGGTGACACTGTTATTAAGTGTAGATCCAGACTTGAACTCAGTACTACACTCTTTTAACTACACCTCAATGCCCAGGAACATTGAGCAGCCCCAGGAAATGAAGAAACCATTCAGAAAATCCAGAAGCAGACTGACATAATTCAGTACAATAATTATTTCAATATGTAATTGATATGATATTGTTCAGTAGTTTCAGACTCTTCATGACCCCATTTGGGATTTTCTTGACAAAGATACTGAAGTGGTTTGCCATTTCCTTCTCCAGCTCATTTTAACAGATGAGGAAACTGAGGCTGACTATAAACCTAGGAGTTACATTGGATTCTTTCCTCCTCTTCATCCACTTTATCCAGTCCAAGTTGTTACCAACTCTTATCATCCCACTGTTTCCCATATCTTTAGCTAGCTCATATAGTTAGTAAATGTCTGAGGCTGGATTTTGAACTCAGGAAGATGAATCTTCCTGACTCCAGGCCTGGCACTCTATCTACTGGGCCACCTAGGTGCCCTATAATAGTAATAGCTAGCATTTATATAGTACTTTATGACTTTCTAATCCCTTTTCAAATAACTTTTTTGAGCCTCACAAAAACCCTAGGTACTAATGGATTATCCCCATTTTACAGATAAGGAAACCGAGGCAGACAGGGTAAAGTGACCTATCCAGGGTCACACAGATAGACCATCTGTGTCTGTGGCTGAATTTGAACTTAGTTCTTCCTGACTCCAGGTCCACCTGACCTGCCTGTCATATTGGGGGACTCTGGAAGACTCAGGGATGGAAGGCAAAACAACAGAAAGTCTTCCTCATGAAAGCAGAAAATCTGGCACTCAAGGATCATATTTAGGAGGTGCTAGATAAATTCAAGCAATAGAAAGACTGAAAAAAGCTAGAACTTTGTTCCTTTAAGGAAAGCCTGTCTGTCACTCCTCATCCTGACCAACACTGCCCACACACAATCTAGATTCCTGCTCTGGGCTGGGGATGAGGTGAATCATAGGAGGCAATTCTAGGATTTGGAGCCAGATAGAACCTGTCACCTAGTGCAACTATCTCCATCTTGTTTGTTTTTCTTATTCTAAACCAAAAACAAATATAGTAAGAGTAAAAGAGAAAGGAAAAAAAGAGCATTTCCATATACACAGGTACAAAAAGTATGGGAAACTGTGAATCTCCATTTCATATTGCTTGTTTGTTTAAAAAAAAAAACAGAGCATATAATGCATCCAACACCTTTATTTTCGAAACTGTCTTGCTGGTTTGTGCTTCCTTCTTAACTCCCTTTTGTTCTTTTCTGGACTTTTAAAAAATGTTGTCCCCCCCATCACTATTCCTGACCCCACCGCCTTCCTAATTAAAAATAGAGAAAATTTAAAAAACCTGAACCTTGTAACAAATACACATAGTTAAGCAAAATGAATTAACACAAAAAGCATGTCCAGAGAAACTGTGTCTCTTTCACCACCTCTGGTCCTTTACGCTTCTGTCAGGAAGACTGGAACTTGCTTCATCACAGGTCCTCTGGATATTGGTCATTGATCTGAAAGAGTTCTCTGAGCTTTCAAAGTTGTTTTTCTTCACAATATGGCTGCCCTTATAGAAAATGCTCCCCTGGTTCTGCTCACTTTACTCCATATCAGTTCATACTTCCCAGAATTCTCTTAAGCTATCTTGTAATTTTTTACAATATAATAATATTGCATTACAACAACATATTATAATTTCTCCACCCAAGCCCCATTGATGCAAGAAGTTTGTATGGCTTGGAATTATTCCCTCACTGGTATAATTCTTCCTCTTAACTTCTCCCTCCCAGTACCCACCTGTTTCTAAAGAATTTGATATGGTTTATGCTACCTTTTCTGTGTATGATGTGTTCAACCCTCTTTTGTCAGGATCAGTTAAGAGTGAGGTTTATGTGATGCCCACTCTCCCCTTAGCCCTTCCTCCATGTTCACACACTCTTCTTCTCACATATCTCAATTGTGAAGAACTTTACGTTCTGCCCCTTCTTTCTACACAAATACATTTCTTTTACTCTCCTCTCTCTTCCAGGAAAGGCTTCCTGTTCAACATGAAATTTGAAAGAGACCGAGAGCTAGAGATCAGGAGGGAGAGTGTTCCTGGCATGGGGAATGTCTAATGGAAATGTTAGAGTTAGGACATGGGGTTTCTTGGTTGTGGAACAGTAAGAAGACCAGTATCATTGGTAGCACAGTGGAGAGTGCCAGGCCTGGAGTAAAGGAATCTCTTCTTCCTGAGTTCAAATCTGGCCTCAGACACTTACTATCTGTGTGACACGGGGCAAGTCACTTAACCTTGTTAGCTTCCGTTTCCTCATCTATAAAATGAGCTGGAGAAGGAAATGGCAAACCACTCCAGTTAGCCACAGCTAAAATGACTGAACAACAATAAATCACTGGAATGCAGAGTATGGGGTGGGTGGGGTAGACTGGGAGGGGGAGAAGATTGAGGAGCAAAAAGAGGATTTTATATTTCTCTATCCTGAGTTTATTGAGTAGAAAGAAATGCCATGGTCAGACCAGTGATTTAAGATTTAAGCTGAGTGGAGGATGGGCTGAAATGGAGTAAGATGAATGACTGGCAGGCAGACCACCCAGAGGACTATTGCAGTAGTTCAAGTGGGAGGTGAAGGCCTGTATCAGGGTATCTCAGAGGGGAAGAGAAAAAAAGGCACATATGAGAGATGTTACAAAGGTAAAATCAATAGGTCTTGGCAACAGGTTGGATATGGAGATGATACAGGGTGAAGAGTTGAGGAAGACAGCTAGGTTCTGAGCCTGGGGGATTGAAAGGATGTCTTGTTTACTTACACAGGAGTTTCCTTTGATGGTGTCCTCCTCTCCTATTGCCCACAGGGCTTCTGGCTGAATTTTTGTGCAGGTTTGGGGTAGAAGAAGTCACTTACTGGAGCTCCTTATTGGATATTTTTATCATGCTATCTTGATATGATTTTTAGGTTTGTAGTAGGTATGTGGGAGCTGGGCTGCCTGCCTCTGTTCAGATAACCATTTTGGCTTGATGTACCACTCCTTATAAAAGGGAAGAAAATGAAGCCCAGAAATCTAAAGATAAATTACTCAAGGTTCCATAGGTTATATAGGTAGTAAAGGTGTTTGAGCAGCATTTGAAATGAAGTCTCCTCACTTTATATTCAATGCCCTTTCTATGATGTGATTCGGATAGAGCCCTGGGCTCCATTATCAGAGAATAATAATGGAATCTCAGAGGTCCAAGAGGCTTCTTAGATCATCTGATCCACCCTAACCCTCACAAAGAATACCCTCTATGATTATTATAGCTAGTAATCTTCCAGCTTTCACATGAAGACCTCAAAGAGAAAGGGAATTTACACCGTCAAGAAGGAAGGAAGAGAAAAAGTAAGTAAGGAAACAGCATTTATCAAGCACTTTATGATGTGTCCAACAGTATGCTAAGCATTTTACAAATATTATAACATTTGATTTAAAGTAGGTGTTATTTTTGTTCCCATCTTACAGTTGAGGAAACTGAAGCAGACAGAGGTGTAAGTGACTTACCCAGGGTCACATAAGCTAGGAAGAATCAGAATCCAAATCTGAATTCAGGTCCTCCTGACTGCAGGCCCTGTCTCCACCAGCTGCCTTTAGGTGATTTGCATGGTGTGGGAGCTAAGCTAGTAGACTGAGGCACTAAGAATTGACTCCTGATCTCCAGACTACAAAACCAGACATCTTTACACTGTACTGCTCTAGAGTTAGATTTTCTGGGGGTCTGGGGAGCACAATGGGATATGGTAAAGACAGTTCATGAACTATTGTTTCCAAGTCAAGCCTCCATCATAGGGCAGATGGGGTCTCCAATGCCTTCCTGACCTGCTCACCATCAGTCAGGAAGCCTGGCCGTGGTTGCATTGCCATCCCTTCTAACTTCTCCCCACGGGCAAGGCTGGGCCAGCACGACAGCAGGAGCAGTGCCCAGCTGCGCAGGGGTGATGAGCTCGGAGATACTTCAGCCCAGGTCTGCATCCCATGAGCGAAGGAAAGTTCAGTCAAGTTAGTGGCATGGCCAGGACACATAATCCCACTCTATTAGAGAGGCAGCTACCACAGCACACAGGAAGTTTTAAAGCCACGCCCACCTCACTGGCCATGTGACTCCGAGCAAGACATTCTGCCTCAGTTTCCTTTTCCGTAAAATAGGCACAATGCCAGCTCTCGCGGACTCGGGGAAAGGAATTGGCGCCGTTCGACTCCAGACGGGTCCTCTCTGCAGCAAGAAGCCCCCTCCAGCCGCCACCGCCGCCCGGGGCCGAGGAGCGGGGCCGAGGCGCAGCCCGCGCCCAGCGGCCAAAGGAGGAGCTCAAGGAGCGGCGCCGAAGAGGCCTCCGGAGGCCTCCCCACTTTGGAGCCCGGGCACGGCAGCCCCCGGGAGCAGGCCTCGAGCGGGGGAAGAGGAAGAGGAAGGGATCGTGGCCCTGGATGGCGACCAGGAGGAGGAGGAGGAGGAGGCAGGCCCAGCAGGCGGCGGCAGAGGAGAACCGAAAGGTGAAGACAGAAAGAGCGGCGTTAAAGGACCTCGTGAAGGTCCGGGCCGGGCTGTTCTGCGGCATAGAAGCAAACAAACGCCGCGGCGAGGAGGAGGATGGGCACTGACCACGGTGGTTTGTCATTGTATCCGCATCTTCACTTACTACGCAGAGTTTTGCTTTTCTTCGGGCTGGAGGAAGAGCTTCTAGCGGCGCTTCAAAAGGCAAAGTCCGCTTGGAGATGAAGGTTACAGGGAAGATGGAAGCACAGAAGATACTGACATAGGTGACGGTGCGGCTGGGCTGGTCACTTACAGCCGGTGCAACGTTACTTGGGGAAGAAGAATTTTCTCATGGGGATTCTCTAAAAGGAATAAAAACATGCAGCTGTGAGACTGAAGACTCTGGACACAAGTTTGATGAAAATGATGTGACTTCCTGTTTTGCTAACTTTGAAGGTGAAGAAGTGGAGCTTTCCTATGCAAAGAATGGACAAGATCTTGGTGTTGCTTTGAGTTAACAAGGAGGTTTTTGCTGGGCTATTTCCTCATGCTCTCTGCCATAACTGTGCAGTTGAATTTAATTTTGGCCAGAAGGAAGAGCCATATTTCCCAATACCTGAAGAATATACTTTCATCCAGAATGTCTCATTAGATGATCGTGTTAGAGGGCCCAAAGGACCAGATGAGAAGAAAGATTGTGAAGTTGTGATGATGATTGGCTTGCCAGGAGCAGGAAAAACTACCTGGGTTAGGAAGCATGCAGCAGAAAATCCTGGTAAATACAACATTCTTGGAACAAACACTAATATGGATAAAATGATGGTGGCAGGCTTAAAGAGACAGATGGCTGATGCTGGAAAACTGGACACACTGTTGCAGAGAGTCCCACAGTGTCTTGGAAAATTCATTGAAATAGCTGTTCATAAGAAGCGGAACTTCATTCTGGATCAGACAAATGTGTCTGCAACTGCCCAGAGGAGAAAAATGTGCCTGTTTGCAGGCTTTCAGTGAAAAGCTGTAGTAGTTTGCCCAAAAGATGAAGACTACAAGCAAAGAACACAGAAGAAGGCAGAGAGGGAGGGGAAGGATCTCCCAGAACATGCAGTTCTCAAGATGAAAGGGAACTTTACCCTGCCAGAGGTAGCTGCCGTGTTTTGATGAGAGAATCCATGTAGAGCTGCAGAAAGAAGAAGCCCAGAAGCTTTTGGAGCAATATAAGGAAGAAAGTAAAACATCTCTTTCTCCAGAAAAGAAACAGAATAAAGGCTCTAAGAAGACCAATAAGAATAAGAGTGGCAAAAGCCGGTTTAATAGAGGTGGCGGTCACAGAGGTCACGGAGGATTTAACATGTGGGGCAGAAACTTCAGAGGAGGTGCTCCTGGAAACCGTGGTGGTTATAATAGGAGGGAAGAATTGGTCATCCATTCCCTCCTGGCCCTGGTTATTCAAACGGAGGCAACTTCAACAGAGGTGGAATGCCCAATAGAGGGAACTACAACCAGAACTTCAGAGGCTACAAAAATCAATCTCAGGGCTACAGCCAGTGGCAGCAGGGTCAATTCTGGGGTCAGAAGCCATGGAGTCAGCATTATCACCAAGGATATTATTGAATACCCAAATAAAAACGAACTGCTACATATTACTCCAAAACCTTCACAAGAAGTCAGCTGTTCTCTTTAGTAGGCTAACTGTTTAAACATCCCACAAGAGGAAGTGCCTGCGGGCTCCTTTTTTAGAAGCTTTGTGGGTTGATTTTTTCTTTTCTTTTTTTGTACATTTTTAATTGCAGTTTTAAAGTGATTGTAAGAGAATCTCAGCATTGTGCAAGATAAGAGAATGTGTCAGTATTTCAGGGTTCTACATTTTATCTGTAAAATGTGACTTTTTTTTTACCACAACAAAAGTAAAATGTTGCTTTGTAAAAAAAAAATAGGTATTTGTATCATGCCGGCTCATAGTAGATTTTTTTTTTAAATTTATACACTTTCTCTGATTTCTCTTTATTCTGGAGGCTTTATATGTGCTTTCATAGTAGATTCTTAATAATGTTGTTTCCTTCCTCCTTTCAGAGGGCTGAAACAGTGGAAGTTATAGGAAGGCAGTTTGGGGCCCAATAGAAGGACAAGTTTCTTTAACAATTAGAGCGGTGCAATAACAGGATGGGTTGATTTCACTGTGAAGTAGTGACATTTCCATTACAGTCCATTCACCAGGGAAGTTGTAGAATGATCCTCTGCACTGGGTAGAAAGTTGACCTAGGTGATCTCTGAGGCCCTTCTCTTATTCTTACTTACCCATCTATAAAGTAGAAATAGTATTTGCAATATATCTCATGGTTTGCTGTGAGAAAGGTGCTTTATAAGCCTTAAAGTAATATAGAAATGTGAATGATTCTTGTGACAATGTGTGGAAAACTGAGGGTTTAAACACAAGTAACAGAAGTTGGTGACAACTCTTTGAGACTATAAATTACATAGGAGCTGCTGATCTGTATCAGTGGATGGATTTCTCCACACCAAAGAAATCCCAGGTTTGGAACTTTCCTCCCTACTCCACCCACTAAAAGCACAAGAAAGTATGCTAACTATTAACAGAAGAGGGAACTCAAGAGGAGGTTTCAAGGCATGTTCAATTTGAGGAACTTGTGGGATATCCAGGGGATAACTAGCAGTTAGTTAGAGGTACAGGAGTGGAAGGACTTGGGAAATGTAGATTTGGAAGACATGAGCATTGGAGGAGCAGTCTTTGTTGAGTGGTAGATAGAGAAGTAAATGACACATGCTGGTATTATTGGAGAACCAATGGATGGAGGAAAGTTCATTTTGGGGACTGAGGAGACCTGAGAATGTTTGATGGTGAAAGAAAAGGAACTAGTGGAAATTAGAAAGGGAGTGATTTAAGACAAAAGAACCCACATTTCTTTTTAAGGGGCAGGTATCTAACCCTTGGGTGATCAGTTCTCTCCCAGAATTCAAGTATCCTGCCCTCCAGCCCCTTTTTCTCCCCAAACAGGACCATCAGCCTTCTGGAACGATCCTCAGGTTCCCCTGGAATGACTACTTTATCTCACCAGATTCGAGATATGTTCTCCCAGCAGAAGCTAGACCATGTGTGGATGGACACTCATTATGTGGGGCTACAGTTCCCCGACCCGTGAGTTGGGGTGGTGTTAGGCCTGATAGGCTCTGCTCTGAGAGTATGGTCTGGTGGGACAATGGCAACTAGACAGAGGGTGAAGGCTGAGAAGATTCCTGACTTTTCTCCCACCACAGGGACTGGCCAAACACACTGCACTGGGTAGATGGGTCTGGCAATGTTTTGAGAGAGTTACAGTTGGAGGATCCTGATGTCTATTGTCCCTACAGTGCCAAAGGCAGTGCTGTTGTAAGGAGATTTCCTGGGGCCCGGATGTCCCTTCCCAGCCCTATCTATCACATCCCTTTAGTTCTCACAGACCCAGACAGTCCCCCAGACTGTCTACCCCTCTCCTGGTTCCCCTTGGCTCCTTTTGGCCCCAGAGGTACTGCCCTCCATTTCTACATCCTTCTATTCCTTACCTGGAGCCAGGCTCAGAGTGGGGGGGAGGGGAGCAGTCTATTGACTTGGTCACTGTCTGCCTTGCTGGATTCTGTAGGGAGGACTCATCTATGCTAACTATGGGCGACTAAAGGATATGAAAGCTCTCAAAGAGAAGAATTTGGACCCCAAGGGGCACCTACTATTGGTGCGAATAGGACATGTGAGCTTTGCTGAGAAGGTGAGGGACCTTCCTAGGAGAGTAGAGACTGAAGAGGGTGGAGAGAAATTGGGAAGAGCAATGCAATCCTACCAGTTTCCACTCCCTCCCAAAAAGTCTGCTAGAATTAGAGCTCTTATCAGAGAGTCAGTGGAAAGAAACAGGGAAGAGTCTTGGACTTGGAGTCAATTGACTTAGGTTCAAGTTTTGACTGTCACTCAGCAGCTTCGTGAACTTAGAGAAATCTAGGTTCTAACCTCTCTGATCTTCAATGTCCTCCTCTGTTAATGAGCAATAACAGTCCCTGCCCTACTTCGTTCATAGAGTTCTCATGAGGGTCCAATCAGATAGCAGATGTGAAAGCACTCAGTAACCCTAAAGTGCCCTGTAGTGTGAGCTATTATTATTGTGATTATTGTGATTATTGTTATTATTAGGAAATAGGCAATGCAAGGGAACAGAAGGAATAGAAAAAACTATTTAAAAAGAGGAAATAACTTGTGAAGAAAAAGGGAAGTAGTGGCTGTTAGGGAAGTAGGATTATAACAAAATTGGAAATGGATTCTGGAGAAACAATAAGTGTGGGGAGTACAGGAAACAGGATGTGGATTCTTGAGGTTCAGAAATGGAAAACATGGAGGTGTAGCAAGGATTCAGGAGGGTCTGAGAACTAGGAGGTGGGTTCAGGTGGATTCAGTAGAATGATGTGGCCTGATTCCTACACCAGGTGTCAAATGCTGAGGCCTTTGGGGCTCTGGGTGTCCTCATCTACCCAGACCCTGCTGACATCTCTCCAGACCCGCACAAGAAGCTGAGGCTGTCTAACCACACAGCTGTGTATGGACATGTGAGTCTGGTACCTGGGAATCAAAGGGCCCTTCTTGCTTTTCAGGACCCTGACACCTTCGAAAAGGAAGACCAGGAATGAGGCCAAGTCCAAAGCTACCTAGACTCTATGGTTATGTAGGATGACTGGGTGGGGAATGGGAACAGGGAGCTAAGGATAGGAATGATGCCCTGATCTGTTTCTATCCTTGCCAGCTATGCCCCAACTCCCCCAACAGGTTCACTTGGGAACAGGAGACCCCTATACTCCTGGCTTCCCCTCCTTTAATCAAACCCAGTTCCCACCTGTGGAATCCTCTGGCCTCCCTAGTATCCCAGTGCAGCCCATCAGTGCCAACATCACTGCCCAGCTGCTGGGGTGAGTAGGGGAAGGTAGGGAGGGAAAAAACCCTTGAGTTCTCCTTGGTCACAAGTATGCCAATCTCCAAAGACAAAAAAGGACCATCTTTTCCATTCTTTTCCTCTTCTCAGTCCCACCCCCCCCCTTTTCCTTTTCTCTCTATCCCTTTATCTCTGGGTGTCATCTTCATTTACCTCTTTCCCTCATCTTCCCTTTCTATCTCTTTACCTTTTTCTGTGCCTCTCTGCTCCCTCTTGACCTCCAGATCCTAGGGGCAAAGTCTCTGTGACCTTTTCCCTCAACCCTGTTATTTTCTTGAGCCTGTTCTAGAGCTGCCTTGCCTCCCTGACTTAGTTCTTGCTCCTAGGAAGCTGTCAGGCCCCGAGGCCCCCCAAGAATGGAAAGGGACTCTCTCTGACGTTCCATACCGGCTGGGCCCTGGGCCAACTTTGCGCCTTGTTGTCAACAATCATCGAACCTCAACTCCCATTATCAGCATCTTCGGCTGCATTGAAGGTCGCTCAGAACCTGGTAGGAGATATGGGCTTTGGTTTAGGCTCTGCTTGTATTTTGTGTATAAGGTATATGTGCTGCCTGTGTAAGATATAATGTCCAAATGGATTATCTAAACAGACATTCTTAGGAAAGCATTGGTATATTTTGAAGTCTAGGCTATGAGGAGAGAAAGAAACCCCACAGGAGAGTGGGAGGGAGAGAGACAAACTCCAGAGCACAGCAAGTCTGGGTACTCTTTTCCTCAGTCTCCAAAAGGGCTACCAGAATAGAATTATATTTATCTTTCCCACTAAATATTGCTGGTATATGAGTATATAGGTCAGGACAAAGTTGCTTTCCTGGTGACTACCCCTTAAATTGGGGAGAGTTACTTCAAGCTTCCATCTTCTCCCCTTCCCACCAAACTCTGCTTACATAAAAGACCATCACAAATGACTAAACTTAGTTTTCCCAAGCAGAAGGCAAAAAGAAGTTAGAGGATTTATACAGTTTTTAATATAAGAGAAACACACAAGAATGGCTCTTTGGATGGTAGCGAGGTGAGATCACAGGTCCACAAAGAGTTAGGTCTTGATCCCATTCAAGGAGAAATTCCTCCCACTTCCCCCAAAACTGGAGTCACTCATGTTGAGAAGCTGACTTCTCCTACATGTCAGCTTCCAAAGTCTCTCTCTCTGTTTGAAGTTGGTCCCCCAAAAGAGTTTAGAACCACCATCGATCTTCCCCTCTGTGTGTGTGTGTGTGTGTGTGTGTGTGTGTGTGTGTATCTAATGTTCCACATGAAGGAGAAATGATAAAAGACAATTTTTTTCTAGGCACCATTAAAGATTTAGTTCCAGCCCTCTTACTTCACATGTTTACTCTTTCTCCTTGCCCCAGATCATTACATTGTCATTGGGGCCCAGAGAGATGCCTGGGGTCCAGGGGCAGCCAAGTCTGCTGTGGGTACAGCCATCCTGCTGGAGCTGGTGCGCACCTTCTCTGCCATGATGAGGAATGGTAAGGCCATGGCCAAGATACTAGGGTCAGGGAGGTAGAGGGAGAAGAGGATCAGGAATGAGAGGTAAGAGGGGACCAAGATTTGATGAGGTCCAAGGACAGGAGTGGGGGAAGAAAGTGAGCTTGGGATCTGGCCCAAGGAAGGATTGGGGAGAAAGAAGTTAAGGAAGATTCCAAACCAGGGGTTAGAAGAGGAGACTGAAGGTACATGGGAAAATGTGAAGGACTGAAAGCAGGACAAGGTGATAACAACTGTAGACGTGGCCAGTGAAATAAGGATGAGAAAGGCAATTACTCTTCCTTCCTATTCATCAGGTTTTCGACCTCGACGAAGTCTGCTTTTTGTCAGCTGGGATGCTGGTGACTTTGGGAATGTGGGAGCCACTGAATGGCTGGAGGTGATGGGCCAGAAATGGAGAGAGTCTGGAATGGGGGTGGTCCTGGGGGGTGGGAGTGGCCTTGTCCTTGGTTTTTTCTATTGCTTCAGGGCTACCTCACCATGTTGCACCTCAAAGCTGCTGTCTATGTGAGCCTGGATAATGCTGTGCTTGGTGAGCTGAGATCTAAGCTTTCCTGTGGAAGAGGAGTTGGGACTTGAGGCCTAAACCTAATTGTGTTCCCATCTCTACCTCTCTCCTTAGGGGATGACCAATTTCATGCAAAAACCAGCCCTCTTCTCACCAGCCTCATTGAAAGCATCCTAAAGCAGGTGAGGTCCTAAGAAGACAAAGATCCGAAGACTGTCAGAACTGAAAGGAAACTTAAAGCACATCATTCAACCCTTCCCTTTCACAGAGAAAACTGGGACCCAGAATTGAGAAGCTACTTGCCTATACCATAGAGGCTAGAGAGAACAAAAGTAGGATCCAGGAACAAACCAGAAGAATCCGAAGTCTAGGTGAAGCCTGATCACTGAGGTCTTTTCTTCTGTCCTGATCTAGGTGGATTCTCCCAACCATAGTGGTCAAACCCTCTATGATCAGGTGGTGGCTCCAGGCCAGAGCTGGGAGGCTGAGGTGTAAGTGACAGGCTTCTGGGGGTGGGATGTCTAAGTCTGTCATGGAAAGGGAAGGGAGAGAGAGGGACAGATCTTGGTGGTAATGGTGGGGCTGGTATCCTCCTGGGATCTGGGATATCTGAGCACAGAATTGTTCTCCACCCTTGGCTACTCTTGGTCATACCTCCCATCCTTAGGATCCGGCCCCTGCCTATGGACAGCAGTGCTTACTCCTTCACTGCCTTTGGAGGGGTCCCTGCCGTTGAGTTCTCATTCACTGACGTAAGCCCCATCCTACCTGCACCTACAAATATGACTCCTTTGTCACAACCCCATAATTCCAACCTTACCCACCATTCCATAGCCTAGACCCATTGTCCCATCCCCAAACTCTACCCTTAACTTCTGTATTCCTAGCTGTTACAGACCTTATTCTTCCCTATCTTTTGGCATCAGAAGGGCCCACTCTACCCCTTCCTGAACACCAAAGAAGATACTTATAAGAATCTGCATGGAGTATTACAAGGGCGGCTGCCAGCTGTGGCCAGAGCTGTGGCCATGGTAGTGGGCCAACTACTCATCCGGCTCAGCCATGATCATCTGCTACCCTTAGACTTTGGCTGCTATGGTGATGTCATCCTGAAGCACATTGGCAGACTCAATGAGTTCTCTGGGGATCTCAAGGTTAGAACCTGGGTATCAGTCCCTAGACAGGGTTGCTATTTCTTCCCTGAACACTATATTCCAAACTTCAGTCCCTTTGGGACTTGGTTCTGCCTCCACTCCTATCTCTCTTCATTTCTCTGAACCTGTGTCCTAAGCTACAGCCTTTCACTTCTATATGCCCTAAAGCCCCCAAATTATGCTTCCTACTTCCTTCCTTGGCACCCTGGCACTATCCTTAGCCCCTTTTTACTCTCTAGGCTCGTGGCCTGACCCTACAGTGGATATACTCAGCACGAGGTGACTACATCCGATCAGCTGAGAAGCTACAGAAAGAGATCTACAGCTCAGAGGAGAGCAACGAGAGATTGATGAGAATGTACAACGTCCGAATCATGAGAGTGAGTCAGATTCACATGTCAGCCTTATCCTTATAACTACTGCCATAGGGCAGCCCCAACCCCCGCTACTCCGGTTAGTACTATGAAGAAACCTTATTCCTCAACAGCTTTTGCTATTATTGCTTCTCTTCTCTCCCAAGGCTCTTCCTCTGACCTTTCCTTATCTTCATTCTCTTTCCTGTGTCCAGCTCCAATCGTACCCACCCCCATTTACCTGTCTTGTTCCTCTCCTTTCCCATCTCTTTTCTCCAATTCCTTTCATCTCCCCTCTTTTCCTATTCACTCATCTTTCTCCTCTCCCAATCGGGATCACTAGGGGAGAATGAGCAAAGAGAAGGGGGTCAAGGACTGAAGTATTGATTAACCAGATTTGGACTGGGATTAAATTACAAAAGGAGACAGAATACTGGGGAAAGGACCAGGGAAAGACACTACACCTAGGCAGAAGGATAACTAAAGAAGAAGAGAATCAGGAGAGAATAATGCCAAGGAAGCCAGTGCTAAAGAGTTCAAAAAGGACTCAGAGTGAGAAAAGACCACTGGACTTAGGAACTGAGGTTATCTGTCACTCAGTGATGAGGGCTGATGAGGGCTGAGCTGTGAGTGTAATCAGGAAGTAAAGCCATCCGGGGCACACTCCTCAGACTCTTTCTCGATGTTTCAAGGACTTGTTATTCTGTGTTTTTAGGCCAAAGGAAGATCTGAGAATACTTGTAGAGAGGGGAAGGAGCCAATGGAGCGGAAGGAATTGATGATGCAAGGGAGAGGGATCCCAGTCTCTTCCCTGGCTATTTACTATAAATGACTCCTCACTAGAATGCTACCTACAATGCCACTGACAGTATAAACCCCAGATTACCTGTGCAGGGATAAGGAGAGAGTTAGGAAGAGTGAATTGAGATGGGAGAGAAAGGCTTATGTGGCTGGAAAGAGTACTGAGGCAGTTGTTGAGGAGTAGGTTTGCCATGGAAAGCTCAGATCATTAAAGGATTGGGGGGGAGGGGATTAGGTGGAATCAAGAAGTGTTAATGAAGAAAGTGGTGTAGAGGATCAGGATAATTATAGAATCAAGAGAGAAGTGAGAAGTACTTGGCATTGGGCAAATTGTTTAACATCTCTGACTTTGTCATCTGAAAAAAAAAAAAGGAAGAATTGGGCTAGATGATCAATTGTTCTTTCCAGATCTAAACCCTACCACCAAGAAAGCAGGAGGAGAAGGGAGGCTAAGGAACTTGGGAAAGCATAAAGGACTGTGGGGAATCAGGAAGGAGTACTGGAGGGGGTGGGGAAACTAAGCAAAGGGAGATGATGGGGGTCCCGGAGGGAGACTGAAACTGGCCAAAGTAGGGCTCAAGAAGAAAAGTGACCTCTCTCCTCTCTGACCCCTCCCTACGCCCCTTGTGGCAGGTAGAATTCTACTTCCTATCCCAGTATGTGTCACCAGCAATCTACCCATTTCGTCATATCTTCCTGGGTCAAGGGGATCACACTCTGGGGGCCTTACTGGAGCACCTGCAACTGCTGAGAGGCGAGGGGCCTGGGGATGGCTCCCTAAGACATTCAAGACCTCATTTTGAAGAGGGCCACTTACGTCACCAGCTGGCTCTACTCACCTGGACCCTGCAGGGAGCAGCTAATGCCCTCAGTGGAGACGTCTGGAACATCGACAACAGCTTCTGAAGGTGGAGAAGTCACAGCACCCAGTTTTGTCTGTCTCCCTTTTTCTCAACTTCTTCCTCTCTAGATCCTTCACAGTCTCCTCCTCTTACACATCCTTTTCCATTAAAGTTTAGGGTGCTAGCCTGCTAGCTAGCTGCTGTTTCCAATTCTTATTTTTCCCCCTTCCTTTTAAATGGACGTCTGCATATGAAGTAAGAGGAAACAGTTACATTCCTCTTAATGTGATGATCATACTGTCAGAGAGCAGTATCTGCTCAATCATTCTTATACCCACTTTTCCTTCCCCAAGTCCATGGCTCCCCCCGAAAAAAAAAAATGAGGGCAAGATTCATGTCCATAACCTGAAATCCTGGTTTTTGTGCTCTGGACCTTCTCCTAAGCTTGGAGGTCCAGGTCCAACACTTCTCTGAAGGGGGGGGAATCTGGAAATAGTCCTGCTTTTCCAGAGAAATCACTTTCCTGGCTTACTCAGAGCTCTCCCAAGTAGCCCTTGCTCCCCTACCTACCCTTCACTTCTTGTCCTTGAAGGCATTTCCACAAATAATTCCATGGACCCACTCAGTGACTCAGAATTCAAAGAAAATATTACTCTACTAAAAAATCACAACACTCCTTGACTTGACAAGAAGCATGGAATAGGAGAGGGAACAGTGCCTTTCCTTCCTTCTACCAGTGACCACTGGGATTAAATCTGTATATGTTTAATACGTATGTACACCCAGGTAACAAAATGGGCCAAGAATAGCCCTCAAACAATTGCCAATTCAATTTCAATAAAAGTTTATTAAGCCTTGTGCCTGAAGATAACAAAAAGAAGAGTCCCTGTTCTGTACTCCAGGCATATGATTTGGACTGGGCTTAGTCCTGTGGAGCCTTGGCCTCTAAAGAGAAAGGGACTAGGCTCTCTTTTCTCACATTCTTTGGTTCATTAGCCTTCTACCCAGGCATTTCTGATCTGTTTTTATATATAGCTTAGGTTTGACTGACATGAAGGGTAAAATGGGGAAGTTAAAAAAAGGATACTCACCTACATGTGAACTGGGCAATTTAATCCTACAATCCAGATCTAAATCCTACAGTAAAAAACAGGGGGAGGGTGGAAGCTAGGGGCAAGCATTTCTTAATTTCTGACTGTAGTTGACATCTGCAGTGACCTTTCAGCCAAAGCATATAAAATCTGATGCTGCTTCCATTTCTTTCACCTCGTTATGCCAGGAAGTGATGGAGCCGGGCCAAGAACTTAGTTTTTGATGTCAAGCATTAGGTCAGCTTTTACACTCACCTCTTTACCCTCATTGAGAGGCTTCTTAATTCCTCTTCATTTCTGCCATCACAGTGGTATCTTCTACATATCTGAGACTGTTGATATTTCTCCCAGCAGCCTTAATTCCAGCTTTTGATTCATCTAGGCTGGCATCTCACATAATTTTCTCTGCATATAAGGTAAATAAATAAGGTGACAATATACAGCCTTGTCATATACCTTTTCCATTCTTTAAACCAATCAGTTGTTTCATGTTCGGTTCTAACTGTTGCTTCTTAGCCTCAGGAGACATGTACGATGATCTGGTACTCCCATCTCTTTGAGGACTGGCCACATTCTGTTTCGATCCACACAGTAAAAGGCTTGAGTGTAATCAATGAAGCAGAGTGTTTTTCTGGAACTTTCTTGCTTTCTCCAGCAAATGTCAATTTGGTCTCTAGTTCCTTTGCTCAGTTCACATGTTCCTGAAGCCTAGCTTGCAGAATTGTAAGCATAACCTCATTAGTGTGTGAAATGAGTACAATTGCTTGGTAATTTGAACATTCCCTGGCATTACCTTCCTTTAAGTTTGGGACATAAACTGATCTCTTCCAATCCAGCAGCAACTGTTATATTTTCTAAATTTGCTGGCATATTGAGTGTAGCACTTTAACAGGATCATCTTTTAGAGCTTTAAATAGCTCAGCTGGAATTCTATCACCTCCACTAGCCTTATTATTATTAGCTGAGTTCAAATCCAGCCTCAGACACTTACTAGTTGTGTGACCCTGGATGAGTCACTGAACACTTTTTGCTTCAGTTCCTCATCTATAAAATGAGCTAGAAAAGGCAATGGCAAACCACTCCTGTATCTTTGCCAAGAAACCCCCAGAATGGGGTCAGGAAGAGTTGGGCATGACTGAACAACTTAAAAATAGATCTGAGAATAATTTGCACAGATATTTTCTCTGATCACCCCACTTGTCAGTGACCTCTGCCCAGTCAAATTACTTTTCATTTACTTATCTGTGCACTAGTTGTAACCATACCCCAACCTAGAAAGGAAGTACTTTTTTGTGCCTCGTAACCCAGGCATCTAAAACAATACCTTTTGCAAAAGTCAATGGGTGAAAACTTAATTTCAATTTTTATCTGCAACCTGCTGTAACTTATAAATCTACTATAGCTTATTATATAAGTCTTAGGGAGTTGCCTGAGGCTCAAAGAGATTGAATAACTTTCTCACAGTCATATATCTCCTGTGTCAGAAAAATGGAATTTTCCATCTTCCCAAGTTCAATAGTCTCTACCTACTAAGCCAGGCCACTTCTCACTTTTTACATGCCTAGTAAAAGTTTATTCTTCCTGGTAAAACAAAGTGACTACCTGTGTGCATACAAGCATGCACGAATGTATACAGATGTACAAGTGTGCAACACTGACTTTAAAAGACTCCCCATTTCCTATGTAGGGGTTCTTAACTTTTTTTTTCACATCACAGATTCCTTTGGCAGTCTGGTGAAGCCAATGGACCCCTTCTCAAAAGGTTTTAAAATGCATAAAATAAAATACATAGGCTTACTAAGAAAGCTAATTATATAGAAATAGTTATAAAAATATTTAAAAAAAAAAACAAGTTCAAAGACCCCAGAATCTATAGAAGCTTGAAGTGAGAGCTTAACTACCATTCTATGAGGAGTTCTATGTGAAGAGACTGTTTTACTATTATAGCTAGACTGAAGGAGGTAGAAAGAAAGTCTTTAAAAGACCTGAATTCCTGAGAAAAGACTTTCCTTGTTCTCTTGAGGTAACAATCGTGGGATTATGTTACATAACTCAAGGGAAGTCAAGAATTGTAGTGACAGAAAAAGATAACTTTGGCTGTGATGTTTCTCAGTTTAAGCATTATAAATAAATCTAAGAGATTATGGGTTTTGATATAGGAATATGAGCAGCTGCTTAGGAAAGAGGTTTCTCCAGTTTATTTTAAACAGAGAGATAGGTAGATACATATATATTAATATAAAATTAACTGGACCTAAAAAGCACGTAAGCAGGATACAGAGCAAATGAATTTTTGTGTATTTCTGTGATTCTGCTTTGTTAAATGTTAAACATTTTCTGTAAAATGTTCATTTGATTATTTTTATTGGTGGCAATTGCATTTTTTATTATAAAACATTTTTATTGTAAAACCCTGACTAGACTGAATGGGGATTTCCTTAATCCATATATAATTCAGAGAAGATTCTTACCCTTCCCTCCCCAACTATCCTGCTGTGACCCATCTGAGCACCTCCCATTTTTCTTCCCTTTCACATCTGCATGTGTCAGCCAGGGACCCTTGAAGGCCATTTGTCTGAATCCCATGAGCCCCACCTGGTACCATCCACCTCCTATAAGCTACTGTTTGCCTTGCACACACTAGGCAATGGATATAAATTGAATCATACTGGTGGGTGGAATTCCAGCAAGTTGCAAGAGGTTCCTGCAGAACTAGGGCAATGTGATAAGAGGCACAAGGCACAACCATTTTTTAAAATCAATTTTGTTTATTTTTAGTTTACAATATTCATTTCCACAAGATTTTGAGTTACAAATTTTCTCCCTCTCTGTCCACTACCCACCACCCCGATACAACCATTTCTTTTAATAGCATCATAGGCCAGGAGTATTGCTACCAAAATTATCCTGGATGCTTTCCTCCCAATCCCTTTCCCAGCCCTAATGATAATAACCTGCCCCTCAGTAGAAAGTGAGTTTAACAATTCCTAAATAGTCCTCTGACTTCCCTCTACACAGACAACCTTACCCTGTGGGATTTTTCATGTGGTGTTGGTGCCTTTTGTCCAGGTCCAGGGGATAGTTATAGATGGGAGTAGGGAGAGGTAATGGTAATGATACCCAAAAAAAGGGGTGGGGGAATCACCTATGAAACATTTTAAAAACATGCATTAGAAGCTGTAAGGAAGTTTAGAAGGGGATACAGATAAACAGGGCTGTTAGGACTTCTATATTAAATTTAATAAAAATTTAAGAGATTCATAGCTTCATATTCAAGTCTCTTTTTCAGTTCTTTGTATCAGGAAATAATTACTTCTCTTAATATTTGTCAAGTTTATAATAAAATGTTAACTTAAGTTTCTGTAGTGTTTTAAAGTTTTCAAGGCATTTTCCTAGCAATCTTTTAAGGTTATTGTTATTTTTATTTCACAGATGAGGAAACTGAGGCTCACAAACATTACTTGGTCCAAGTCAGATAAATATTAGGTGGCATTTAAAGTCAGGTCTCCCCAAACCAGTGATCCTTTCACTTACTACACTGCCTCTCTGAAAATGTCCACTGAATCTATAACTTATGTTATTTGCCTTATTATCTCAATCGACAGATATGAACAAAATTACCTTGATGTATGAGGATTCACATTTTTAGATATTAAAACAGGTTTCTCATACTAGAGCCAAGATTCTAGATGAAAGAACTAGAGCTTCATAAGACCTGAATAGCAGAGACCTGAAGGCAAAATGTTAACCTGCTATGCAACATGGCAAAGTAGCCACAGTACTGGAGCTGGGCCCAGGTAAATTGTCTGACATGATGCTTCTGTCATGTATTGACAAGGTGATTAGGGACAAGTCACTTAAAAGTACTTTGCTGATCTTAAAAGTACCATATGTCAGTTTTTGTTTGTCTAATCTTCTCATTTTATAGAGAAGAAAACTGAGGCCCAGAAAGGAGAGGGACATGCTAAAAGTCACATACAAGTAACACAGTTAATTGGTGGCAGAGCCAGGACTCAGCTTGGGTCACCTGACTCTACCAACCCAGAGCTCATTCCACTACATCTCAGTGAACGTCTAGATCCCAGGGACATCAAGAGGCAAAATATGTTTCACTTTAAGAAAAAGGGAAGGGATAGGAATGGAAATCAGATTCTCTTTACATTGCCTTTTTATTATTCATTTTGTAAAATTATTAAAAATTATTGGGGTCACAAAAATGATTAAAAATTATTGGGCTCAGGAGGTTGGGGAAGAAGCAGATCCTTTTGATGTCTGAATGAATAAATCAAAATGTCAATGTCCCAATGATTATTCACAATCACTGCCCAGAATTGAAGGGAAGATCTAAGATTTGAAAGAAAGCCACAGTGAAAAGAAATGGGAAAGAAGGAAAGGACATCAGAAGTCAATTCCTTTCAGGGATTTAGTGTCCTGCCTACCCTCTCCCAATCCCAGCCCAATGGTATTATGTCCATGTGTCTGATCCTAGCACTCACTCAAGACCTGCTGCCACTAACATCTGTCCCAAGGAGACATATAGGATGTGGGATAGTAGGGGACTGAACTGCTCATGCAGAGGTAGTAGGAGGAAGGTCACATTGACTATAAACTGTCAGAAGGTAGAGAAGGAAGATACGGGGGCTGATGACAAGATATCTGGGAGATATCTCACCCATTCTTCCCTTTTCTCTTCTCTCCCAAACAAGGCACTGAATCCCAGAGACCCTACCCCAAGGTAGGTCCTGCCTTTGACAGGAGCCTGAAGATTAGTGGAGAGTCCTGGGGTAGAGGAGTCAGAACAAAGAGGGGAGAGAGGTTATGATTATAACCTCACCATTCCTCAGCCACTTAATCTCTTGGAGGGCAGAACTACGGAATCTAGAGCCTTGCTAGTGGAAGGTTCTTACAAAACGCTTGCTGAGGTCGGATGACTTGTGAAGGCTGTCTCCAGCTCTCTGGAGCGAGAACTTTCTGCTCGACATCTCTGCATCCTGCTGTAAAGGACTGGTGGGGGCGTGATGGGGGCGGCAGGAGCTAATCACGTATGTGGGCTCGAGCAGATGGGGAGCAAGGCAGGTTCTGGGGTCCTGGGGCATCGTGGTCAGGGGGCTTCCCTATAGAAGGAACATCTTCGAGTCCTGATTCTGGGTGCCTTTCCCCTTCCACTGCGGTGCCCAGGGATGAGGGCCAGATGACTTCTCGTGCCTGTGAAGAGTGAAGAGGGGCTGAGGGAGGAGAGAAGGGGAGTGAGAGGCTGACAGATGATGGATGTGAGGGAGGCAGCAGCTTGACACAGAAATGGTTCCCTGTCAGACGAGAGGGAAGAACGGGGGCACCTAAAGAGAACTTGGTAAGGGTCAAATGTGGTGATAAATAAGCAGGGAGCGGAGGGAGGCCGCCCACATCCCTCTGCCCCGGGGCTGTGGTCAGCGAGGCCGCGGCCCAGACAAGGAAGAAAGTGCGTGCGCTAACACAGATCGCCGAGCGCCCTCTTCAAGGTGGCGGCAAGTGCCTGCTTCCCCGGGGTGACAGGGTGCCACTGGGTCAGCGCCGACCCGGAGAAGACGTGGACCGGGACTAAAAGCCCGGAGAGAGAGGGGCCTGCCCCAGGCTCGGACTCTGTTCTCCAACCCACCGGATCCACAGCCTCCGATAACCCGGCGCCCCCAAAATACCCCAGCCGCAACGGAAAGAGGCCGCCGGAGTCCATGTCCGCACGGAAGAGCGGACGGAAAAGGCGCAGGCTCGGAGACCAACGCCCTGATTGGAGAAACGGCAAAGGCGGGGCAAGGTCGGGAACCAATGGGAGGCTTTGGAAGGGGCGAGATCAGGCCCACCTAAGAAGGCGCGCGTCCTGATTGGGAGCTTGGCGGAAGCCCTCCTCGTGGCTTCGGCTCCTGAGTCAGTCTTACGTCGGACGAATCCCCTCCCACCTGCGACACTGCCCCGAGAATCCCCCAGCCGTCGCCCCTTTCTCCCTTCGCGTCCAGCCAGTGACTTTACGCCTCGGAGCCGTCCAAAACGCCCCCGTGTCTGGGACATTCGTCCCCGAGTCCCTAGATCTGTCTTGCACGGTCGAACTCCAACTCTGCGAGCCTTCCACCAGGACCAGGGCTCGGGCTTTCCTGCTTTGCTGCCGTCTCAGACTGGCCGCCGAGAACGCCCATCAGCCGGAGGGCGGGCATTCCACTCGGTTCGCCCGACCCTCCGAGCCGTCGGCACGCCCCGCCCAAGGGCTCTGTTCATTGGCTCAAATACACGTACGTGGCAATTAACTCAATAGGCGTCTCCTGGGCGGGGAACGCGGGACTTGGACCGTCCTCCTGGGATGGAGGGTGGAGTTCTGCACGAGGACATTTCCTCTGCCCACCCCGCCTCCATCAGGCTGAGACTTCCCTTTGCATGACCTCCCGCAAGAGCCTTGCTCACTGCCTCCTCTGTCCACCCACGGCCCGGATCCAGCTGCCTGCCTCTGGGCAGCTTGCTCTGATGAAGAAGGGATAGAAATCGGTCAGTTAGATAGAGGAGCCCGTTTGGGGGCGGGGGCGGAAGCGGGGGCATGATGAAGGCTTTTAAAAAAAAATTTCAGCAAACCAAGAAGTCCATGACATCATTTCCCCATTGCCCCCAGTCTTCATCCCGACAAGTTCTGAATCTTTACTCTGTCTGGGTGGACTTTATTTGCATTTAATAGAGAAAGTATGGAGTTAAGGAGGAAATTAGATAGTAGTTTGGTGCAGGTCATCTCAGGCCGTGGCTGGAGGCTGCGAAGGACACTTCTTTTTACTCAGGTTGGTGAGGATCTGGTCCTGGTTTGGCCGATATAGGACCACAAAACTGGTGGGGGAGAGGACTGCGCTTCCCTTTTCATCCACGCTACCCATCAGCAAGTAACTAGCCCCTAAAAGATAGGTTGAAAATAATGAGTCAGGCCAGAGGGTCTGTGGCCCTCACCTTCCCCCTCTATTTGTTCTTAGAACCATATGTTCTAATCAACCGTATGCATATCCCCCACTCAAACTTTATCACTCCCCTATTTAATCTCTCCCCTAGGCTCTCTTACCTTTCTTTATTGGGGGACACTGCCGACAGGGTACATACAACTTAAGCGGGGTTCCAACCGGATTAGGAGACAGGGCAAGAGCCCCTGCCTTGTAAACGCCCATGAGGGTGATAGTAACAGTGATCCCTTCCCCAGGACCCCGAACCATTGACTTCACTGCCCCTGTCACCACTGTGGAGAAAACAGGAAAAGTTCAGAAAATAAAGTTTAGGGAGGATTCACTAGGAGTCCCATATGGTGGGCAGGATGACTAAATTAGCCAAAGGCCACAGGATAGATCAAAGGCTAGGATGCTGAGATGGTATTGGTAGATAAAGCTTGGATAGGGAGGGCATAGAAGAGATGGCAGCGGAAAGCCAGGGATTGATAGGAGAGAGAGAAAGGGTTGGGGGCCAGGGGAAAAAGAGATGGGGAAAGATATTGAGGAGTACAGGAAGACATAGTAGCTGCTTAATAAAGCTTGTTCATAGATTCATGCAAGGAGCCAGAAAAGCTCCCTGGAGTCTATTGATAGGAGATATGAGGGAGCAGGATTCTTGGTTTCCTTACCAAAGTCATTGGTACAAAAGTTGCTTTGTAGAGTGCCTGTTCTACGGCATTGTTTTGGGCAGGGAGTACTACGAGCACCTATGAGGGAGGAAATCTATTAGCCTTATGAGGGATCCATTCCTCCTCCTTTGCCCCACTCCCAGCCCAGCTTCATCTTCCTCAACCCTCTAAGTTGTACTTAATGTGTCCTAATATCCAGGTCCCAGATCCCTGTTCTACTCATCTTCCCTACCCCTGGGCCCCTGCTTCCCTCCCTGGACTCTGGTATCTAACCAAGCATGCTTACCAGAGTCTGTGGCAAGGGTAGGTTTCAGGTTCTCCTGGACTGGGGCTTGGGGTTTGGTAGGAGGTTTGACCTTAGGCCCCGGCTGTGGTTGTGGAGGAGCTGGAACAATTACCTCCTTCCCACTGCCTCGGGGCTGGGCTTTATAGGAGGCAGAGAATCCATCAGCAGTGACACTGAGATCTGAGACAAACTGGACCAGGAGTTCATTTCCTTCTGAGGTGATGGAACTGAGGCAAGGGAGGATAGCAATGTGTCAGGGGAAGGAAGGGCCCAAGCAATAGTGTCCTCAGATTTTCCTTCAAAGTCTCTGTTCCCACTTAGTCTGCTCTTTTCCCTTTCTCCTTCCCCTTCTTAACCTCCCCAGCCCATTCAGTGTGGGGACCTCTGTTTTTAAGTCATGGTCCCTTCTATTTGATTCAATACTTTCCTTTATAACTTTATCCCAGCCTCTAAAACTTGCCCTTCTAACAGGCCCTACTCACTCACCTCGGGGCAGTGTCCCCACAATACTTCCCCAATCTTTTTGAATCGTCACTTTGAGCTCCATTGAAAATGCTGACTGAGTCATATCGGCAGTAAGTGTCTGGCTCCAGGTCAAATTTCCCAAAGGTCAGAGAAATCACCTAGTGGAGAAAAGAAGGGAACTAGCTAGCTAGATACTTGGGTCTCCAAGGGGAAGTACAGCAGAGAAGCTAGATTCTTACGTTTCTATGAAGAGCCTAGGGAATGTTACCTGTTCTGGGGGAGCAATGATGAGCCAGGAACAGCTGACCCCAGGAGGATAATCAGACTCAGGCCAGTTGGGTGTGGTCAAGGTACCTTGGGGTTTCTCCAGCCGACCCCCACAGAACTGATGCTCTGAATAGAGAGAGAGAAATGGGGTGGGGGCAGGGAGAGGGAAAACTAGTGTTCAAGGGCAGGGGGAAAGGAAGTTCAAATATATGGATCCCTGAGTGGAGGAGGGTTGGGGGGAGGTAAGAAGAGGGGAAAAGTTAGCAAAAAGAGAGAATAAAGAAGAGTGGGAATCTGGCTTTGGGTGTAAAGGCACCTCCAAATTTCCCCCACTTCCCCACCCTTAGAAAATGATAGGAATTAGGTGGAGGGTCCCAGCCCACTCCCCAAACTCTTAACTCTCCCTCCCTATTGTTCTTTATCTACACTTTTCCCTTTCCCAAGAAAGATCTTACCCCACCCCAATTTAACAGAATTCTCCCTGGTTTTTTTTTAGTCCTCCCAGTTGGAAGTTTCCCAAATTTGAGGGCTACCCAACCCAAGGCTACCCATTTGGGGTACTCTCTTCCCTCAAATAGGGTAATGCCTCTTCTAATGCTTCCCTTTGATCAAAGTAGTCCTTACTTTTTTAAGGGGTATCTATCTTCTGTTATGGGGAAGGGATGATGGGGCCACAATCAGAATTCCAGGGCTGGGTTTGGGGGGTAATCTAGGATAGGGGGAACATATGTATCCTCCCCTTCATCTCAGGCCTCCCTCCACCCCCAGCTAGGTGAGTTCTAACTGCAGGGGACATGAAGGCAAATTACTCACCATCCCAGTAACCCCACGCCGCCCAGTCCACCCGCGGGTCTGCGCCCCATTTCCGCCTTGCACCTGGGGGGGTGCCTAGAAGAGGGGGTTTGGTGGGAGGGAGGGAAAGGAAGGGTAGAAAAGATGGAGAGGTGGGACTGAAGGGACAGTTAGTGAGGACAAGAGGAGAGGGGAGGATGTAAGGTGGAGGATGGGGATTAAGGAGAGTGACCTGGAGGCAAGGCCCTCTGTAAGGCATGGTGGGACTACTAGGAGGGACAGGCCAGAGCCTCTTGGGAGAGGGGTTTATGTCATATGGAGAGGGACCTGTCTTTGTCTTTGGATTTTGGTAGGACACAAGTTATGGGGTGGCAGTATGTGTGCTTGAGAGAGAGGTAGGGGGAAGGGTAATCTCACCATTGCCACTGGTAGCCCTACCACTGTACCACAGCAGGAAGCCCCGTCCTCCTGTCCCCTCATCAGCCCTCATCCTCAGTGTCACCTGGTTGCCAGGGGCAACCACAGGCCCTGGCCTGAAGGTCCCACAGAAATGTCCAAGACGCTGGCCTGATGTCCCTGCCCCAGCAAAAATCTCCAGGGAATCATAGCGGCAGGAGGAATCCAATTCCAAGTCAAAGACTCGGAAGGAGAGGGAAACAGTTTGACTTTCAGGGACCTAGGGGAAAAAAAGGAAGGGCAAGGGAGCCAAGGATTACACTTCAGGACTCAATTTCTTCTTTCCATACCAATATTCCCAAATTTACCATTACTGAAGATCTTTGTCCGTAGCTATTTGGGGGCAGATTAGGAGATGGAGTAGATTTGGTGTGGTTCAGGGGAACATTATCAAAAAGTTCCCTCTCTTGCAGTTAAGCCAAGGGAATTTGGGGGCTCCAGGATCCAAGTTATGGAGAAGGGTCCCTTAGAATTCTTTCTTTGGCCACTGAGACTTCTTTTCGATGAAGTGTGGCCTCACTCCCTTGTTGTCTAGGAGTATCCTTTAGCAAGAAAGCATGGAGGAGCCAAGACTTGTGCTTCCAGTACAGGTACAGAAGTGTCAGAAAAGTAAAGGACTCCAGAGCCCTAAATGGATTATTATAAACTAAGACGTGCTGAGGCCTTGGGGATTTATAGGATACATCATTGGAAAGCAGCTCCCCTGGAGTGGGTAGGGAGATGGCAATAACCAATTCCAGTTTGATGGGTATAAGGGAGATGGGGATTAGCAAGAAAAAGGTCCTTTTGCTGGATCCTGATTGGGGGAAAGACCTTGGGAGTCTTAGGGGAGCACTTGATCCCAAGATAAGCTGACCTGGTCCTAGGAGTTGGGAAATGGTTGAAATTGGCAGAGGACACTCACCGTGATTGTCCAGATGCACTCTTTGTTAGGGGGATAGTGATTGGGGAAGCCCTCACTTGCCACGTAGCCTGATTCCCCAGTCACATCCCCTCCGCACAGGAACACAGGTCTAGGAGTTGACCAGACATAGAAATGAAGGGGGTGGGTAATCAGTATGGGTGGGGAAGGCAGAGAAGAACTACAGATAAGGTCTAAGATTGGGGGGGGGGGGTGTCAGATTTTGGTGGGGTAGTATACAGAGAAATGGAGATGAAACTCAAATGCGGGAGGGGTGGAAAGGTTGCTGGGGTGGATGTGAGATTGGTAGCAGATGGTGTTAGAAAGGGGTTACTAGAAATTGGCAAAGCATTTGGCAAATGGCATCACAGCCAACAGGGATAGGGAGCAAAGAAGAAGATACAGTTTTGACTAGCTATTCCCAACATCCTCTCTACTCCCATTCCCCAAGGTCCTTCACCCCTAGCCTGGCTAGAAGGCCGGAATTCTTGGAATCCTTTCCCTTTATGCTGCCTGGCAGCTGGGACAGGAGCTGACTTAACTAGCACCAGATGTGGCCACAGCCACAAGCCTGCTAAAAAGAGGGGGCAGGATATGAAAGGAGAGGAAGCAATGCTATATCTCAGTGAATCTAGGCATAAGCTCTCCTTAACTCCCACACTTGCCTCAGTTTCTGCTGAAGCCTGGGACTTGGGCATCAGATGTCCTGACCACCTAACTCACCCATTTTCCCCGTCCCCCCCTCCAGCCCTCTTGAACACAGATGTTTAGACCCTCGAAAATGAAGTTGCTCCTTTCGGGTCACAGCCATCTGGGATAAGAGGACGAGGGATAGAGGAAAGAGGTGTAAGAGGGTAAAGTTGCTGGGTGGGTTCAAATGGGAGTCAGCTGAGAAACAAGAGCCAGAGAGCCAAAACAAGACTAGGGAGCACTTAGGATGGGTAATAGCAAAAGAGGATAGGGGTCAAAGTGAGGGGGTTCTCAAGGGGCGAGAGGAAAATAAAAGCTCAATGGCTTCCAGCAATATAAAATCCATAAAGCTGAGGTGCCTTTATTGGATTCTGTGGACATTGGGAAGGATACATTAGGGGTGGAAATAAACCTACCTGGTGTAGTTGGGGCTCTGGGCTGGAGCTCCCTGGGCCTGGGTGAGGGATAGCAGGGCGAAGGAAGTAAAGAGGGGCCCCAGGATGCAGAGTGGGATAGGAGGCAGCATGGCTAGGGGGAGAAGAGCCGGGGTCCCTGAGACAGAGGCAGCGGCGGAGTCCAGCAGCAACAGGATAATCAATGCCAGATGGGTTGGCTTCGAGTGTGTGGGCGTGGGGACTGGACGAATTAGGGAGAGGAATGGGGGAAGGGGAGGAAGACAGGGATGTGAAAAAAACAGAGCCAAGTCTAGGGGCCTCTCAGGCCCCGTACACACAAATATTGACTTAACCTAAGTGATTAGGGTGGAGGGAAGCAGTGGGAGCACCCCTAGCTGTTGGCCAAGATCCAAATGTCTTGTAATTTTACCACAAGCTTCTGCTCTTCTTTGGGGACTCAAGCATCCAGTTCCTATTTAGGACTTCCTCCAGACCGAGAGCTGGATTTGACCTCATCCTCCACTTTCCACCTAGCTCTTAATTCTGCTTACCCAGGGTTCCTGGGCCCCTTTTCCCTGCCCCCACTTCTGTTTCTTGGTTCCTGGCATCTGGCCCTCCAGTCCAAATCAGGGGAGAATTTGAAAGGGTGGGCAAATAGCTCCACCACTGCCAGACAAGTTGGAGAAATAATAGAGACGGAGGACTGCAACAAGAATGCTCTGTGAAGGACATGTTAAAGTTTGAGATTGAGAAAAAAACAGTTAAGGACAGCCCAAGTATATGGAGGTGGGACCAGAGGAAGAATGGGTATGGGAGGTGGATATCCCAAGAAATGTGAGCAAACAGGAGACTTTGGGGCAAGAAGATAAAGCTTCTAATGGGGGAAACAGAAGGTGTTTGGGATGTGGAGCTAGAACCTCAAGAAAACGGTGTTTCCCTGCCATTTAGATCTTAGGGAGGTTTGCTGTGGCAGAGGGAGAGTTAAGAGAGAAGGAAAAGTAGCCACTCCCTTCTGCCATCTCCACTGACCAGGTCCCCTACCTGTCCCTTCGATTTTCTTCCTAAGCTTCAAAGCATTCTGCTCTCAGGTTCCTAGCTTTCTCCTCTTTGAGCCCTTATTTCCTATGGGTATCCAAGGAAACCATCGTTCCTCCTCCCCTCCTAGGACCCAAGTATCCAGGGCTCTGCTGCAGCTTCTTTTATTGTATCCATCCGTCAAATTCCTTTTGTCCATGATGCCCAGGTTGGGGGCCCCTCCTGGGAAGTCCCCCAAACATTTTACAAAACAACCCCCATCCCATCCTAATTCGTGTCTCCTGTTCCCTCCCCCATGCCCAAATCTCACATATATATAGTATAGGCTTCAGCTCTCCTCTGCCCTGGCCCCTGGCCAGTCTCTCCCCTTCCTTTTGGGGGAATAAGGGAGGTCAGCTTTCAGGGGGGGTGGGTCCTGGGCCACCTCCCCCAGCAGCTCTCTGCAGCATGTCCAGTGCTTCCCAGAAGAAATCCTTCTGTGCAGCTAGCAGAGGCATCCAGCCTACAATCTCCTTCATCTTCTCCATCCGGTCCTGCAGGGTGGGGCAGCTGTGAATCTGGCTCAGATACTCCTCACAGGCTCGGGCTGCCCCCCCAGGATCCTGGGATGTCCCTGTCCCCACACTGGACTCTGAAGTCCCTGTAGCCCTGCTGGCTGGCAGGTCACGGTAAGTGGGGCTGCGTTCAATGTCATGGCTGGAGAGCATGTAGAGGCACTCTCTTGTGGAGCAGAGAGAGCAGGCACAAAGAGGGACCTAAGTGGAGAGAACACAGCAGGCATCTGAGGTTAGGGGAGATAGTGTGTGAGTGAGTGAGTGTGTGTGTGTGACTGTGTGTGAGTGTAAGTGTGTGTGTGTGACTGTGTGTGTGTGAGTGTGTGTGTGTGTGTGTGTGTGTGTGTGTGTGTGTTTTAGAAGGGAAGGTAAAAGGTCTGGGCTTTGCAAAGTCTGCTTTATTTCCCTACAGAGCCAACTAGATAGGAGACATCTGTGTGTGAGGGAGGGGCCAGGGAAGAGTCTGAGAATTACTGGGTAGGGTACACACCCCATAACAAGTGGTACACCACCAGAAAGGGACTGAGGAAGAAAGCTACGTGTGTGTGTATTTGTGTGTGCTTGCATACCACTTGGTAGGGGAGGGAGGATAAAAGGGCAGAGATCAAAAGAACCTACTTTTTGTTCTTATCTATCTTGACCCCTGATCTTTATAACCCCCTTTGCTTCCCCCTACCATGATCCCGACCTTGACATGGAGCTTGACGAAGGAAGCACTCCCTTTGGGCCAGCCAGGGAGCCGACCCCCAGCTCCACAGCCACAGCCCAGCAGCTCCTTGCTGAAATCCGAGCTCTGGCTCAACACGAGGGAGTGATTCAGGCCACACCAGAGGGCAATGGGGCGATGCAGGTAATGTACCTGGGGACAAGATGTCAGGATCCCTGAGGTGAGGAAAGATACCAAGGATTCTTGGGTTGGGGGGCAGGGAGGCTTGGGCGGTGGCAAAGAAACTTTCACCTCGAATCTCACCTCTGTGAAGTTTTCCCTGACTTCACTGTTTCCTTATCCTGAATTCTCATAGAAACTAGTTTGTACCATAGACTGGTCTGGATCCTTCTCTCATGCTCTAGTTTCATCCTGTGTATTTTTTCCTCCCCAGCTAGATTTTAAGTGAAGGAACCTTGTCTTCTACTTCCACAACTTTCGCCCGTATTCCTTTATCAGTACAGTTCAGTTCCTACATTGCTCTCTTCATCCTAATCCTCAGTCTTCTAGGAACAGGTGTTCTGTCCCCAAGGCTTATCATACCACATATCAGTACACAACCCCATGGAGGAGTATTGTTTTACGCCCCCCTCTTTCATCTCTTCCTTTTCATTGGCTCCTTTCCTGATGCTTTCTAATATGCCTTTCCCTGTCTTAATACAAACCTTTCACTACCTCCTGCTGCCTCTTAGAGGCAGTCAAGTAAAGTGAGAAAAAAACCCTGGATTTGGAATTAGAAGACTTCTACTTGAATCCTGCCTCTGTATGATGTGTGACTTTACCTCCCTGGAAGTCTCCTCATCTTGGAAGAGTGAGACCAGAGAGAGGATCTCTATGGCTCCTCCTCTAAGCCTGGTGGTCTCCCATCCAAGTGCTAATGTATTTTCACAAAATACACCTGCTACTTCATTCCTTCAACCCCCCAACCTCTCCCAGTCTGGGCTTTGTCCTCACTCTTATACAAAAGTGGGTCCAATTAGAAGATTCAGTATTGTCTTGATTCATCATTTTGATGACTATCTTTTTTTTCCATCCTCTTTCCTGCAACTTAGTTGCCCATGACAAAATGTTCCGGAAACCATTTCTTCCCTTAGCTTCTGTGACACTATTCTGTGACTGGTTCTCTCTTTCTACCACTTCACCTGCTTTTTCTTAATTTCATTTTTCCTTCTTCATTCAGCTTCTTGTGCTATGTGTTCTAAAGTTCAGACTTTGGCTTTTAGCTGCTCTTTCTCTTCTTTCCTCCTTCCTCCCTCTCTGTCTCTCTCTGTCTCTGTCTCTCCCTCTCTCTCTTCACCACTTCACTTATCACTCCTCTGAAAAGCAAGGTGGCATAGAAGAAAAAGAAAGTGGACTGGGAGTTTCAGCTCCAGCATCTGCTCACTAGCAGAGAGACCCTCTGACCAACCATTTATAACCTCCTCAAACTTCAGTTCTCTCATTTGTAAAGCAGGAGAAATGGATTAACAATATCTTCGCTGTCTAATTCTTTGGGTTATTTTTAGAATTAAATGAGATAATATATGTGAATGTGTTTTATAACTATCAACTATACTCTAAACAAATGTAGATGATTTTAAGGCTCTGTGGATGAATCCCTAATATACTAACCCTGCCCATTCACCCAGACTGCAGGCAGCATCTTCGAAGAACTACCTGCTAAAACATTTTCAATTAGCCATCATTGTTAACTTTCACATGTCCAAAACGCAGCTCATTATCTTTCACCCAAAACCAGTTCTTCTTCTTAATACAAAGGGGCAAAGTTTGATCTCGTAGGTCTTTCTGAGACTTTGTGGAATATGACTGGAGGAGTATACATTAAATCATGTAAACTCTCTGAGCCTGAGTTTTCTTATGTGTGGATGAAGGGACCAGGTCAGATGGTCTCTAAAGTCCCTCCTAACTCTGACTCTAAGATCCTGTTATCCTTTAGGATAAATGAAAAGGCAGGACTTGTTAAGGAGTTAAGTTTGTATGGGGAGATGCAGGAATCAGAGAGGACAGCGTGGTAGAAAGCATTTGGGTGAATATCAAGAGAAGCAGAAAAAGAAACAATGTTGTCCACACTATAGACCACCAGGAAATAAAAGGGGGAGAGATGAAGGGCTTGGCAAAGCTATGAAGGCATGATATAGTTGTGCTAAGAACCTTCAATTATCCAGATGTTTCCAGGTGAATGATCTTTTAGACTTGAAGAGACAGAAATAAAATGGCAAATAGGGAGCAGCTAGTCCTCTAAAATGGAGAGTTAGTAAGAGAACACTGATGAGTTCAAGACTAAATGCTCAAGACCAAGCTCATATGAACTACATCATTGGGTACTGAAAGAAATGGTAGAGTATTGGTTTCTTTGAAAACAGTGGAGAACAGGAAGATGGGCTGATAGGAGGACTGAAGATGGGCTATTATCCTAATTTTTTAAAAAGGGGAAAACTGAAATCTGTTGCCCATAGATCTATGAGCTTGACTTTGACTTCTGGCAAAATTCTAGAATTTTTCATTTAAAAGATGTAGTTAATGGACATTTAGAAAGGGAAGCAACATTCATAAAGGCTGTAATAGGGTTTACTAAGCTGATAGATCAGAGGAATGCTATAGAGATAGTTTACCTAGATTTTAGTAACACATTTTATAAAGTCTCTATAGCTTACACTATAGTAAAGTCAAGTACTGAATGGCCAAGTACTCAAATGGCCAGACTTTCCAGATATCAGCTTGGAAAGAGGACTCTACAGGATTCCTGGGCTTTGTGCTAGTTCCATTCATTCAACAAGCATTTATTAAGCAATTATCATGTGGTAGGCAGTTAGCTAGGCACCAGAGATACAATGATCTAGTCAATTCTGATACGTTTAACTATCATTTAAACTATACGTTTAACTATCAACTCCCAGATTTATATTTCTAGCCCAAGTATTTTTCCTGAGCTCTAATCTTGCATCACCGGCTATTAGACATTTCTAACCATAAACTGAACATCCCTAAAGAAATAACTTAGCCTCCCCAAATCCTAACTTTCCTATTTCTGCTGAAATTCTTAGTCACCCAGGTTTTAATCTCAGAGTCCTCCTCAATTCTTTCCTTTCTCTTATCCTTTATAGGCATTGTTGCATGTATGTGAAACCTGGATGTACATGTACTAGTATATGCCAGGAAACTGAGTCGCTTCCATTTGAATTATCTTAAGAAGATTCTGAAGATCACTTGGCAGGATAAAATACCAAACACCAAGGTCCTTTCTCAAAGTAAACTGCTTAGCATTCAAACTCTGCTTCAAGGAGTACAACTGTGATGGGCTGGCCACGTTGTTCAAATGCAGAACATCCCCTTGCCAAAAAGACTATTTCATGGAGAACTCACATAGGGCAAGTGCTCACATGGAGGTCAGAAGAAACAAGACAAGGACGATCTCAAGGTCTCTCTTAAGAATTCTGGAATTGATTGGGTGACATGGGAGACACTGGCATAGGACCGCTCAGAATAGTGTACCTGCATCAGACAATGTGCTGTGCTCAAAAGAAACATGAGATGCACAGATTTAAGAGAATCCATCCCAAATCTTTACATGGACTATTTTACCCAACCTGTAGTAGAGCCTTCTGAGCTCATATTGGTCTGATCAGCCACAGTCAGACACACTGAAAGCTGATTCTAACACAGTGATGTCATTTTGGTCCTCTGAGAATGAAGAACCTCCACCACTATAGGCAGTCAGTTGTCAAATCTTGGCAATTCTGCCTTGCTCAGACCCACCCTTTCTCTTCATTCACAAGGCCATCATTCTAGCTCTCACTAGCCTACTAATGGTCCTCTGCACCCCCCCATCTCTTCCCTTTCTAATTCACCCTTCATACAGCTGCCAAATCAATATTCCTAAAGCACAGATCTTTTGACGGTGCCACTCCTTTGCTCCTGTGGTTTCCAAATGACTGAGGACCAAATACAGACTCCTTTGGCATTTAAAGTCCATTACAATCTGGCTCTAGCCTCCCTTTCCAGGCCTATTGCACATTATTCCCCCTTCATAAACTCTACCTTCAGTCAAAATGTACATTCTCCATGCATGATGTTCTGTTTCCCATCTTTTTGCCTTTCTTCAGGATGTCTTTCATACCAGTAAGTCCCTCCCTTCTGACTGTCCTCAGAACCTCTAGTTTCCTTTAGAGCTCAGTTTAGGTACCTCATCCTGAAGCCTTATTCTGACTGCCCACTTCGCCCCCCATACCCTGCAGTTCTAGCTTTCTTTTCATAAGTTGTTTTGTATTTATTTTTCTATGTACATTTCCCTCTAACAGTATGGACACTCTGAAGGTTATATACTGCTTCTTTTTATGTTTTTGTAATTATGTCTGGCGCTTAATAAATACTTGACATAGATACCCATTGATTAAAAAATGCCTAATCCAGTGTTTAGCATAGTGCCTAGTACATGTTGAGCTTAAATTTAATAAATGCCTGTTGATTTGAGTTAAGTGAATATAATGGAATATTACTGTACCATAAGAAATGATGAATAGGAAGAATTCAAATAAGGAATAACATATATGAACTGATATAGTGAATAGAACCAGAAAAGTAATATATATTGCTACAACAAGTAAATGAAAAGAAGAAAATGGAACTGAACAATACATAATTATAACCAACTTTGGCCTCAGACATTAGAACATGCACCCCCCTACCTTCTTTGCAGAGGTGAGGGATTGTGGCTGTGGAATACTGCATAGGCTGTCAGATATGCTGGCTAGTTTTGTTGAACTGCTTTTTCCCCTCTTTATTCTTTGTTACAAGGAATAGCTTGATGGATAGGGGAGGGAGGAAAGATATCAATGAAGATGATATAAAAACAAAAGATATCAATACAAATTTAAAAAAAATTAATTCTTAATTTGGTGAAAGAAAAAAACAAAAGAATCCCTAATCTCAAGAACCCTTACGTTCTACTGTGGTGAAAGCATGTACATATATAAAGAGATATAAACCAAAAATATACATCATAATTGCATGCGAGAGAAGTATGCATGGGAGAGAAGTAGCTAGCAACTCTACTATTTAACATTTTCATCAGTACCTAATAGAGGCCTAAATGTCATGTTTCTCAAACTGAGCAGAATATCCGGAGCTAAAAGGGAGAGAGAACAAATGATAGAATCAAAATTGTGAAAGACCTTGGCACAGACCAGACGGTAGAAGCAACAAGGACAGCATGTTGGACTTGGAGACAGGAAGGTTTATGAACTTCACTTTATGAATAGGGGCTGGAAGGTGACACAGCGGATAGAGTCAGGAAGACCTGAGTGACCTAACTTCACATCCAACATCCACTCACTAACTGTATGACCCTAGACAAGTCACTTAATCTATCTGCCTCAGTTTCCTCATCTTGTAAAATGGAGATAACATGTACTTCCCAGGATTGTTGTTAGGATTAAACAATAATTGTGAACCACTTAGCAAAGCACCTGGCGTGAACACTATATAAATGTTACCTATTATTGGTAAATCTTGCCTGAGTACCTAACACATATCAGGTTCTTAACAAATATTTATTGATTGATTAGTTGTGTAACCTTGAGGCAAATCACTTAATCTCCTTGCTCCTCAGTTTCTGAGGGGTTGGATTCAATGGTCTCCTAAGTGCTCTTTTAGCTCCAAATCTAAGATCCTATGGTCTAATGACATGTAATAGCAATATGTCAAATCTTATTTATGCTTAAGTTTAAAAAATCAACATCCTAAGTGAAAGCTGGGGGAAGTATGGCTATAAGAACAGAGCTTGCCAGAAAAAGATCTCATAGTTTACTATAATATTACAAGCTCAATATGTGTGAACAGTATAATGCAAGAGACCCCAAAGCTCATTGTATCTTGGTTTGCATTGAGAGGTGTATTGTCCACGAATAGGGAGGTGATGCTCCCATTGTATTCTGCCATGGCTAAGTCCATACTGTGTCTAGTTCTGGACATTGACAATCTGGATAGCACTCAAAGAAGGGCCATCTGCATCGAGAAACATCTCAAGACTATGCCATATAAGCATCATTTGAAAGAACTGAGGACATTTAACCCAAAAGAAAAGGTTATAATGTGGGAGGGTTAGGTTTCTTTGCATGGTATAAGGTCAGAATTAGGTACAGGCAAATTTAAGACTTGATGTAATGAATAACTTCCTATTACTTAGAGCTGTCTAAAAATGGAATGGGCTTTCTCAGAAGGTAGTCATTTCCTTTTCTCACTGGAGATCCAGCAAAGGCTGCAGGATTTTTGTTCAGATAGTAGTTGGATATGATAAAGTACCTTCCAATTCTTAGATTCCCTGCCTCTGTTGGAGGTACCACCATTTTGAAAACCTCATTCATCCATATATCCATCTCTTTTGTCATCTAGTCAATTACCAAGACATTTTTAAAAAATGTCTCTCAATACTTTCCTTACATTCCTAATGCCTCTAACCCTAGCCCAGGTTCTTATTACCTCATTGCTGGATTATTTTCATGGTCACCCAGGTCCAGGCTGGAATGTTACCTTCCAGTTTAAATTTGGCCTAGACACACTGCAGTGTGACCCTGAGCAAATCACTTAATCATCTGCCTCAGTTTCTCCACATGTAAAATGGGAAAGATAATAGCAGGGCTGTTGTGAGGACAAAGTAAGACATCTGTAAAGTGCCTTGAGAACTCCAAAATGCTGTTATCATCATCAGTTACAATGGATTAACTTTTTCGGGGGGGGGGGGCGGCTTTCTTTGTATCCCCATCACTTGGCACTATGCCTGGGCACACAGTAGGTGCTTAATATGTGCCATTGACTTGACTTCCCAAGTACCTCTGCCCTCCTCCAATGATGAAAATAAACTTTCCCTCCTTTGAATTCCTTTAGCACTAAATAGGTACCTACATTATGACTTTTCATAGGATCATAGGTTCAGAATTAGAAGGGATCTTGGAGGTCATCTAGTCCAACCCATTCATCATTTTACAGATGAGGAAACCAAAATCCAAAGAGACTAATCAACTTGCCCACAGCCACACAGGAGTAAGCAACAGAGTCAGGATTTAAAACTTTTTATTACATTCTATGTTAGAATTGTTTGTCCATGTTTTATCTCACCAGCTAGAATATTAGCTTCTTAAGGGCAGGGACTGTATCTCAGTCATCTTATATCTCCCACAAAGCTCAGAGGAGTAGATGGGAAATACTTAACATTAGGATTGTAAAGTTGTAAGAACCCTAATTTGAATGTATTGAATGAATGGCTTCCCTAACTCTTCTTCCCCTTGAAGTAGTACATCTTTCACACATCTGCCAGACATTCTTTCTTTTTTGGTATCATTTAAAGATTTTTATTGGTAAGAGTTTGTTTTTACATCACCTACATTTCCAGATATGTCCCTTTCCTTCCCAGTGAGCCATACCACTTGTAAATTAAAGAGAAAAAAAAAGCAGTTCAGCAAAACCAACCAACACATCAATCATAGACCATTCCTTCACAAGAGACGGTGTAGTTGAATGGAAAGAGTGCTTATGAACCAGGAGACACAGGGGTTCAACTCCCAGTCTCTTATAATCCTGGAACAAGTCACAATTTCTTTGAACTTGAGTTTCCTTATTTGTGAAAAGGGGATAATACTTGCTTCTGCATAACATACAGGGTGGTGAGAAAAGCATTTTGAAAACCGAGTGCTATAGGAACATATTATTATGAACCACTACTTTCTTTCATCCATGGCCCTACTTAAAAATCTCTGATGGCCTCTTTATGCCACATCAGCTTTGCTCTTGGTCCTTCATAATCTGGTCCATCCTGGCTGATCCAATCTTATTTCCAATGGGCAATGAAATGAGTTTGTGAGTCATAGAACCTTGGGTAAAATCCCACCTCTGCTACTTTTAAGCTGTGTGTGACCTCAGCTAAGTCATTTGCCTCTCTAGTACTCAGTTTCCTCAACTGTAAAATGAAAGGAGTAGTTAAATAGCCTCTCTAAATAGTTCTGTGAGTTCTGGATCTGTGAACCAATGACCTTACAAATCACTATGTAAAGGTATTACGTCTTACTGTGTATTTTATCTTCTTGACTGTAAACCCCATGTGGGCAAGGAGCTAATGTAAGATTTGTCTCCCTCAGGGCTCAGCACAAAGCTGATAGACACACACATGTTAAACACTGAATGTTTGTTGAACTGAATATTATAGTGTTTTCCAGTTGTTTCAAGTGTTTATCATAATCTCCCCTACTTAGATTGTAAGCTCTTTAAAGACAAAGATTCCATAGCACATTGCCAAGCACAAGGTTTTCAGTAAATATCTCTTTATAGACTGACTGATGCTGCTATGCACATGGAGTAAAGCTATCACTCCTTTATACACACTAAATCAGTATTTCTTGAGTTGACTGGAGACTAGGGACTCAATTCTGGGGGCATCTGAATAGGAGAGGCAGAGTCAATATGAGAGCAAGAGGAGAGTCTCAGGACCCCTGGGTCAGGTCCCCTGAATTTTGGTCATGGGTCTCACCTGAGTGGGGTCCCCACGGTCCATTTTGTCTCCCGTCCCTAGCTGCCCATATCGATTGTTTCCCTGCATGAAGATCCGTCCGAATTCATCCACCAGACCAAGGTGATTGTAGCCAAGAGCACAGAACAGTATCTGGGGGGAAGGGTGAAGTAGAAGGGGCAGTAGAAGGGCAGGGCATTCAGCTCCTTTGAATATAACTCCCAAGACCAGATCCCAAGACCTTTTTCTTTGTCATTTTTAAGCCACACCCCTCTGATGACCCCCTCCCATCTTGTCCAAATCTTTTTCTTTCTCAGCCCCCAGTTTCTGCTTCCTAGGTCTCCCCTTCCCCCCCCCCCCACCCCATGAGAGGTTCTCCTACCTTAGCAGGTAGTGAGAGGGCAAGTGGCATCTGCTGGTCCAGAGGATCAAAGGCATGAAGGGTCCCAAAGAGATCCCGATACACTCCAGGAGTGTGTACCTCAAAATACACTCCCCCCTGGTCTGGGGGGGGCGGTTCTCAGCACTGAAGCTCCTAAAATACCTATATGTCCCAAGGAGGCTCCCACCCCTGGATGAAGGCTATCTCTAGATAAGACTGTTGGTGAAATGGAATAAGGGAGAAGGGGAATAGAGGACAGGATTGAAGGTGAGGGACAGCTAGGGTCCTTGACTGAGGAGGGACCACAACGAGCAATCCCAGGTACTGGAATGCTCCGTACCCACATTAATAATAATGAACTCATTCAGAGTTGTACATATGTCATGGGAGAAGCAAATGAAGAGGGTTTGAACAAGGAGAGATTTAGAATGAAGTTGTGATCAGGTGGGGCCCTGGGGAAGGTACCCGTAATGTAGAGCGTGCTGCTTTGATTAGAGGCCATTCGGGCCACTCGGAGATGGGGCAGACAACGAGACACTTTTCTCAGTGCCAGCTGCACTGTGTATGACCGAGGCTGGTCTAGCTGTGTTTCATTCACCACCAGGGAGTAAATCTTTCCTTCTTCTAGAGAATTTAGGGTATGGGCCAAGAAGAGGTTGTTAGGGATTTTAAGGGAATAGGAGACCCCCACTCCCTCACTATTCAAACTGACCCTCAAAACCAGGGAATAATCTTCCTTTCCTTTCAGATGGAAGATTTGACACACTAGGGAAAAGTGACTTAATCAAGTTTCCCCCCCACCCTCTCAATCTGATAGTCTTCTCAAACTCAGTTGATTAGGAAGACTGGGGACAGGAAGAATTTGGGGAAGTTAAATTGTCAAGATCCATGTGTTTAAGTAATTTGAAGCAGAATTGGGGTCTAGAATGGATACTTAGGGATCCATTAGCAAACATTTAGCACTTCTTATGTGCCAGGTACTCTGCTAGGCCCAGGAGATTAAAAATATAAGTGAGATAATCTTTTTACCTAAGGAGCTTATGCATCTAAGCCCTTTATCAATGTATATGAGCACTATGGGTTTTCACTTTTGGGGGGGAGGGCTTACATTTCAAGTTCTGGATCATCTGCCTCTCAGCCCTGCATCAGGGAAGGCCACACCTGATACAGATACATGTGTGGGGGTTTGTGGCTTTCTGAAGCATTGACTTATCTGTGCTTGTCTTCCCAGACACCTCATAGGGGTGTGACAAGAAGGGGCTTAATAGATGTTTATTTAATGGAATTAGGGGAAGAAAAGGCCAGCATGGCCTCTGAAAGGGCCTTGGACCAACTATCTGGACTTCTAATTTAGGCTGTGTAACCTTGAGCAAATCACTTCCCCTCAGTTTTCTCATCTTTTTGTAGAATCAAGGGGAAGATAGACTGGAGGAACTCCTAAGGCCTCTTCTGACTGACATTCTATGACTTTAGATTTGGGAAACGATGGCAGGGACATACCAGTAAGCAGTAACAGAGCCCGCTGAGTCTCCTGACCAACAAGCACAATCTGCTTGAAGCGCATGGAGTGGTGAAATGTCATCTTGAAGACCCGCTGCCCGCTAGACTGCAGATAAACCTCCACACAATCGCAGGCTCTTCCACCAGGCCCCCCCACCCCTCCAGGCTGCTCCCGTGTGGCCAACACATACAGGTATTTACGATAGATAGTGTCACTCCGTGGATCTGAAGCAAACTGCAAGGAAAACAGGGATACCTGGGCTCCAACTTGGCAACAAGGTAGGGGCAATTAGGACACTTTAGTCCCAGAACTGGTAGAAATTATTAGTCCCAAGATTCTAGGGCTGGAAGGCCATGTTTAGAGCTAAATTCCCAGATGCCTAGGTCTAAGAGGACACCCATAGTGGTGGTAAGGGGGCTGTCCCAGGCACTTGGGTCCCAAGAATGAGGAGTTTGGCAGAGGGTTCTGTAGGGTCTCAGTCTCTCACATCCTTGGCTCCTCGGCACAGCACAACGTAACGGCATGCCCTCTTCCATTGGATCTGGCCAAGAGTGGAAGACACCAGTGCATTCTTGAGGAAGAAGAGAGTCCCAGCATAATCAAGAATGAAGACATGGTCCTTGGTTGGCAGGAAGCGTCGGTATCCATGGGCAAGAAGGGGGGCCACACTCTTACTGAGGCAGCGGCGGCGGCCCCCAAACGCCTGGAAGTATAGGCCTTTGGTGTCTGGGGGAGGGGGAAATTATATATGGCAGGGGACAGTGGTTAAAAGTTTGGGACAAACTGGATTCTGCAACTCTGTGGTTCTTAGTTCCCTACCCCTCCCATTTATATTGAATCATTAAAAAAAAATCCATACCCACATTTTCTAACTCTTAGGTCATAGGCCTGGGCACTCCTTTGCCCCATGCCAAATCTCCCCACTCCCCAAAGAGGTGATTAGCTACAGAGTCTAGCCCTGTGTCAGAGATATCAGGAAAAATACTGGGAGAGAGACAAGCATACAAAAGAGACAGAGGTGATGGGGAGAGACAGAGAAAGGCTTATCTAATAATCCTCTCTCATATGGAGCCTAAAGTTAGAAATCCAGAACTCAGACCTCTCCCAGACACCCTCAGAGACAAGAGGGTTAGCGAAGCAATGCTAAGGATCTTTAGAGAGCTTTGGGGGAAATCTTGGAGAAAAGTTGGGAAATTCTATTTGTCAAGAGTTTAGGACTAGGGATCTTTAGGTTTATCTGGAAGAATGCCTGGTCTCTAGACTAAAGGCTGTTTTTTTTGGGGGGGAGGGAGAAAAAAGCAGGAGAGGTATTATTGGATAGGGTATACAGAAGTAGGGGTTAGCGGAGTATTCAAGAATCTTTAGGCAAGGGGGTTTTCTTGGGGAGCTGTTAAAGGGCTATCTCTAGGATTCTAAGAATCTAAATAGGGAGGGCATACAGCTAAAGTTTAGTAAATCTCTCCCAAGGAATCTCCCAAGGTCTTGGGAGTCTTGGGATGAAGTAAGAGAAAGAGCTTAGAGCCCAGTGTTGGGGAAGGGGTTGGTTGGGGCTGGGGAATCTGTTATGGAGGCATACAGTTTAGGATAGCAGCTCTTTTCCAGGGCCGAGCACCGGCACCCTGCTCTCGGAGTCGGGGGCTGAGCCGGCGACAGATTCTCCTCCACACACCCTCAGCATCACATACTTCCTGGAAGTATCGGCAAGTCTGACCCAGAGCAACAATGTCCCGAACTGGGAGGAATGAGATAATGTGTTCCACCTAGAAGATTCACAGGAAGAAATGTATTACTCCGTTGGGTGTTTGGCCCAACCTCAGCACTGACCCCTGAAGTCTCAGGCTTCCAGTAAATCTCTCAACTTACCAGCTCAGGGGGGAACAGTTGAACAGACACAGGGTTTCCTCTGCCCTTCTTCCCACCACTTCCAGGTTCTGGTCCACATGGGGGACAGCTCCGCTTTACCTACCCAAGGAGTAGAAAAATGACAAGATCATTTAAAGTCATGTGGCCACTGATTTCCTCTACTCTTCTCTTTCTGTTACTCTTGCTTTTCTCCTTCCTTTTATCTTTCTCCTCTAGTTTCATAGCTGCATCCCCTCCCATTATGTCTATCAGTCTTTCAGGCTTGTTTCTGTGCAAGACATAAATTTATTCCCCCACTGCCCTAACACTACTCTCTTGTAGCTGTTATCCCATGCCCTTGCCCCGGTCCCCCTCACCCTGAGCCCCTCCTCCCGACCGCACAGCCTTGTGAATCTCTGCAGCCTCCTTCTTCGGCTCCTCCTCACCATCTTGACCCCCCTCCCCCCCCTGCTCCTTCCCTTCCTTGGCCACCTGGGCCCCACCCCCTGCCCCCTTCACTCAGCTCCTTGGCCTAACCAGTGCTACCCTTCCCACACCATGCCCCCCTGCCTGGGCTTGGGGGCCCTTTGAAGCCCCTCCCCGTCTGCGGCCCCTCCCCCACATGGAGCACCAGGCAAACAAACGTGTCTGTGACCTCACCATCCAGCCACTGTGAACCGTGTACCCAACCTTGCCCAGGACTTCATCTCTTAGCAAGCCCCTGGGTTTCTGGCCAATCTCTTACCTATGGCCTCAGAGGACTCACAGCATGATTCTTCAATAAAGGAGCACTTCTTTCTCCCAGGATTTGTTCAGGAGCTGTAGCTGAGATCTTCCTTCCTACTCCACAACTTCCAATACTCCAACTTCATATTCCAGTAATGACTAGGCCTATATATCATATAATCCTGGGGTAGCTTATCTCCCTTTCTTGCCAACTTTTACTGGGGTCTGGAAAATGGACTGGAGGGGGGGATATGATGGAGGGTTTTCTTCCTAGGACAGCAACATCCTAATGATGCTCAGTATTTGCTCCATGTGTTGGCTAGTTGGCTTCAATATTCCATGGCTACTGACTACAGACCTAATCCTGGCCCAGCTAGCCCTTGGTCTCAACGGTAATCATCCTCAGTCTCACCAGTGCTATCACTAGGAAAAAAAAAATTCAGGGTTATGCCCCAGCAAAAAGATCTTCATACCGGAAAATGCAACTGATTTTCTTTTGGGGGAAGGGAAGAAATGGGAGAGATTTTTTTCTTTTTATTCCTAATCCTTTTCTCCAATCCTAGAGCTGTTCCCAGGACTCCTGGAAGTCTCGGGGTCTCTTTGAGTTTTCATTAATAATAGGAGGAAAACCGTTCCGGCGGGGATAGGGGTTTGTAATTGTATTCCGGAGCTGGGGTGGAGAGCTCAGCAGGCTCCGCCCCCGGGCAGGCAGCAGCCTGTGCTCACTCCCCCGGCCTTCAGGGCACTAACACCTGTGCTACCTTCACCCAGCCGGAGGAGTCCAGACAACCTTTGCACGCTTGCCCTGCCACACTCGTGCCTCCTCAGGCGCTTCTTACCAGTTCCTGCCCCTTTCGTCCCCCTGCCCCTCCTCGCTTTCAGTCGGTACTCAGCCAGCCACCCTCCTAGGGCGCTCCCAACTTTCTCTCGCTCATCTTGCCCCCTAGCGATAAGACCCATTACTTCCCTCACACCGGTCCTCTCCCAGGTTAGAGGAACCTCAACCTCCACCCACTTTAGCCCTGGCACCGCCCCCTTCTATTACTATTGGCAGGCAAAAACGTTCCTCAGAGCAGAGGCCACGCCCTAAACCCACGCCTCTAGTTCCCTTCCTGAGGGTTTTCTGATTGGCCTGTTTGGCAGCCACTCGCCCATTGCTAGCCTGTGATTGGTTGCTGAGAGAGGGCACGGCCTACTGCGTTCGCATCGTTCGTCGTTCCCTTTTGCCCAAGCGCTGCAGTCCTCGACTCCTAGCTGAACCTGATTAGCTCCGGGTCCAGCTTCGGGAGTTATGATTGGATACAGCATCAAGGGGTGTGATAGCCTCGAGCCGCGGCCGTTGGCCGCGCTCAGATCCCTCCTCCCCTTCTCTCTCCCCTCACTCGAAGGGCAGAGTCATCTTCCCGTAGCCAGGCCTGATTGGCTTGCGGCACCCGTCCCGCGGCCGCGATTGCTCCGCGAGGTTTCTGACCCTTCTCTCTCCTCCCGGAGAGACAACGGCGGCTTCGAGGACGGAAAGGGGGAGGGTAAGGCCGCTCCCGTCCGTCGGACAGCTGTGGGAATTGCCGGGGGCGGATGGCGGCTGCAGTTGTAGCCCCACCCGCCGTCGGGGGCGAGGAGACTGCGGCAGCAACCCGGGTTCCGGGATCTACGGGGTTGCCGGGTAGCCGTAGCGCCGATCGGGCTCTAGAGGAGGCTGTGGCCACTGGGACACTGAACCTGTCGAACCGGCGTCTGAAGCAATTCCCCAGGGGCACGGCCAGTGGCTACGACCTGTCGGATATCACCCAAGCTGGTAAGTGCGCCCTCGCACCGAGCCGGGGACTAGAGGGTCCTTATTTGCATAACCACGCCTCCTGTGTATGTTTTTCCCTGAGAGCTTCCGACTGTGCCTTCTATTTTGCATGGCCACGCCCCTTCTGTCTGGCCCGGCCCGGATCTGATCTCCCTCTGCATAAACTACCACCTTCCTTCCGTACCTGGCCAGTTGGCTTTTGCATTCGCTGATCGTTTGGAAAGCTGTGCCCCAACTGGCCAAATTTTAGTTGGAACTTTTCTGATCGCGCCTCTTCATTTGCATAACTTGGTGCCCTCTGCCTTGCACCGTAACCGGCCCCCTCACCCACCTCATTGTACAAATGAGGAAACAGAGAAGCCCCAGAGATCTTAAGTGACTCAGACTTTCTGGTATACCTCCTCATTTCGAACTTCTGACCCTAATGACTTGACCATTTTCTCCTCCCTTTCTCCTTCAGCTCAGGTCTCACCTGAACCTGCTGCCTTCTCCAAGGGCTACCCACTCTGGAACCTGAGGCTTCTGGTTTTCTTACTGCAATCTCAACACACCTCCTCCTTCCCACTCTCCTCCCCACCAACCCAACCAATCAGTGAGCCTAGGGGAAGAACCTTGTGAATTGAAGCCGTCTTTCCGAGGCTTAACTGCCCTATCGTATCCCTGGTTTCTTATTTGAGGCTTCTCCTGCCCTCCATGAGGTCACTGAGAGGAGCTTGTGACCTCATAGGAATCATAGAGTTCATATCTCAGTTTCTGCTTCCTTCTCTACAAGGTAGGAAGGTCGTTAAGACTGCAGTTAGGTGGAGAAATCAGATCCTGTAAAAGTGAAAGGACAACAGGAGAAAAAAATACTCTCTCTCTTTCCTGACCCCCACTCTTCTTAGTCAGGATTCCCGCATTTCAGAACCGGGAGGAAGAGGTCCTGTTTTCCATCCTTGTTCTTTTACAAATGAAGATGCAGAGTCAGCAAAGGAAAGTGACTTACCCATTGTCACACAGGCTTACTACCTTCCTGTGATAACTACTGGCCACTAGCTGGGACTATGACCCAGGCTTCTTAACTCCTCTTTCAGTATACTTTCTACTACAGTAGCTCCTCATGAATTACCTTCTCCCTCATACTTAACATTGAGGAATAGACAGTAGTGCCTTCTGATCATGGTATCTGCTAAGCTGATGTTAGCTGGGGAAGTTGTCAGGGGAGCTCAAACTCAGCTGCTTCTTAAGGCATGCTAGGACCTAGAGCTGGCAGCTGTTAGAAAACTGCATTCTTGAAGTCCAACCCTGGCTTAGCCTATGGTGTTTAGAGCCACACCATAGCCCTCCTATTTTGGTTTTAATCTGGGGGAATCCTATACTCACTGAGTTAGAAGTCTTCCTACCCCCAGATTTAAGGCGCTTTTTCCTTGCTTGGGCCTTCCCACTTCCCACTTCTGAACTAGAAAGAAGCAGTATGTCTCCCTTTTCTTCAGTTCTGATATTAAGTGGCTAGGAGGCCCCTCTGGTTAAGTTAGCTTAGGGTTATCTATGTCTTCCCATCTCCTTCCCCTGTTTCACCCCTACCAATCCCTACTTCCAAGATACCTCTTTCTCTGTGTATCTCCTTGACCTATATAATAGGCTTTGTTGTTGAGTCGTGTCCAGCTTTTCATGACACCATGGACCAGAGCTTGTCCATGTACTTTTCTTGGCAAAGATACTGGAGTCCTGGAGTCATTTGCCATTTCCTTCTCCAGTGGATGGTTTTGTCAGATGATTAGAGGTTAAGTGATTTACCCAGAGTCACACAGCTACAGAGTGTCTGAGGCTGGACTTGAACTTAGGTTTTCCTGACTCAGGCCCAGTGCTCTGTCCAACCAAGTCACCAAGCTGCCTCTGTATTTTTTGCCTTGCAAAAGACCAGATGTCATCCATTGGTCTTGGTGGTTTTTTTTGACAAGAGGCACTGGAGGTGGGGGAGAGAGAAGGAAGAGCCATTTAGAATCTACCCCTACTTGTTTTTTCTTTTTACCAGTCATTACTCTCTCCCCATACTCAGACAGCTCTCACTTTCCTTCTAGTCTTTTATCTGGAACTTTGGAGTGCCTATCCACAATCACTTGGCAGATAGGGAGGGTGGGACAATCTTAGCTCTGCTTGTACCCATCCTCCTTATTCCTCAGCCACACCCCCACCTCTTTCCTTTTGGTAGATCTGTATGGACTTCTGTTCTGTCCAGCGCGTCTTCACTCTCTTGGTGGGTCAGTGTGGGAAAGGGAAGTGACTAGAGCACAGGATTCCTTTAAAGATGGGTAGCATCGCGTCATAGGATATTAGATTTAGAAGGGGGAGGGGCCTTTTAAGTCGTCTAACCGATTTTATAGAAGCCCAGAGAAGTTGAGGGATTTTATGACTCTAAACTCAGTATTCTGCCTACGATGCTATCCTGCCTCATTTACTACCTTCTTCTAACTCTGTTCCCCTCACCCCCCCCAATTCCTGCTTCACAACCAGGTTCTGTGATTTTCCTCCAGTGTTAAAGAGGAAATTGAGGCTACTCTGCCCCTCACTGGGAAGGAAACCCTTGTACCTCTCTGCCCCTTTTCCCTTTAACTTTGTTCTTTCTGCCTATTACAATCTCCCTCTTCACAGAGAAGAAAAGTAAACTTCCCTTTCTTCAGAGATTCTGCTTTAGTGTTTCTCCCCACACCCTGATAAAACATCAGAGTTCCCTCTACATTTCTTTATTCTGGCCTTCTGACTTGAAAGTTAGAATCTCATTTTTCTTCCTTCTCTCAGCTTTTGGAACAAGAAGAAATGATTTCTTCTTTCCCTAGTCCGTTTATCTCAAGACCTCTCTCCAGACAGGAGAAATGCCCTTTATCTCCTCTTTCCAGTGGGCTCTGTTCCTTGGGCCTAACGCAGGGGGAGTCGGAGGTAGTGGTTTGGGGGATAGCTATAGCGAAAGAAAAGTGCTGACATCCCTGCTGTTGACCACATCCTGTCTCTGCCTTGCTCTCCTCCTCCTCCCCCCCTCCTTCCTACTGTAAGTTTCTCCACAACCCATGCCAGCTGTCCCCAACCCCTACCCTCTCCTCCATGTGGTGGTCAGTGAGGGTGGGAGTCCTAGATGTTTCCAGAAATGTTTTCTCAGATGACATATAACTTATCTATAGGTTGGGGGAATGTAAGCAGAACCTTCTGAGGCTTTATCCTTCTGCATGCTCTGTGAAAAATTCTGGTGGATAGATTGTTTTCCATTTCACTTTGTCATGAGACCAGTTTCTTTGGGAAAAGTTTTCCTTGGTGGCCAGATGCCCCCTACCTCAGGAAAGTTCTTCCTCCAGCACTGGAAGATGAGGGTGGGGTGTAATCCAGAGAGTTGTCCAAGCCTCCGATCCTGGAGTACCTACTCCTACAGGTTGACCAGTAGAAACAAAAGGAATTTTGGGTTTCTGGGATTTCCTGGGGAGCGAATCTGACCTAGGTGGATTCTCTGACCTAGGTGGATTCGGGAGATTTCAGTACCTCTGGGTCTTCCCTTTAATCCTACATTTGGGAGTTGGGGGAGAAGAGACATTGTTTCAGTGAAGGCTGAGCTTCTGGAAGCAGGGTCAAGGTGGAGAGGAAGTGAAACTGGTTATGCAATGTGGCTGGAGGGAGAGGGCCTGACTGGGGAGCAACCATGACAGCTTCTCTGGGCTAGTAGCCACCTAGGGCCCGTCTGCAGGGAATTGGTTGAGAGGAAGGTTTTTTAAAATTATTGGGATCCTGATCTGCTTGGACAAGGCCATGTCTTTCTACCTGATCAGTTGGAGCCAGGACACAGAGAATCTTGGTTTCCCCTGAGATAAGCTAAGGATGAGGTGAGGATGGGAAAGAGGAGTGTCATATAGGGAGATGGGGAACCCTGTTGCCCTTTCTTAGGCTTTTTCCTTGCCCCGCCCCTGCCTATAACCTCACCATTTTCTGTTTCCCCTTGCATTCTCTCTCGTCCTCTTTAAGGAGGCATGGGGCCCAAGTCATATTAGCCTTAAGAAGTCACCCTTTTTTTGTTGTTGGGGGGAAGGCAGGGCATTTGGGGTTAAGTGACTTGCCCAAGGTCATATGGCTAATAAGTGTTAAGTGTCTGAGTTCGGATTTGAGCCCAACTCCAGGGCCAGTGCTCTATTCACTGTACCACCTAGCCACCCCGCCCCTTTTTTAATAGTAGGAGATGGGGATGCCTATGCCACCTCTGGGTAAGTCAGGAACCCTGTTATAGAGAGGACTGGGCTTTCCCATAGCTATCCCCCACTCTACCTGATCCCCTCTAGACCTGTCCAGGAACCGGTTCCCTGAGGTGCCAGAGGCAGCATGCCAGCTGGTGTCCCTAGAGGGGCTGAGCCTCTATCACAACTGTCTTCGGTGTCTGAACCCAGCGCTGGGGAACCTCACGGCCCTTACTTACCTCAACCTAAGGTACGGTGGTTATTTGGGGAGGTCTCAGCTTTAGAAGCAAAAGGGAGTAGGAATATCTTGCCCCACTCTGAGCCTCATGTATGCGTGTCAAACCCTGGGGTTGAATCATGATCTCTTAAACTTTACAGAACCTTCTAAGCAGGGAAGCATTCCATGGGCTATGTAGGTGTGAAATTGAGCCGATCTTTTTTTCCCCCCTACTACAGCCGGAATCAATTGTTGTCGCTGCCTCCTTATATATGCCAGCTGCCCCTTCGTGTGCTCATTGTCAGCAACAACAAGCTGGGAGCCCTGCCTCCTGACATTGGGGCCTTGGGAAACCTAAGACAGCTTGTGAGAATGGGACAGCCAGGGAAAGGGGAGGTCCTTGGGTTGTTTGGAGGGAAGGTTGAGGAGAAACAATTGCTGGGAGCTGGGGTGAAGGGGGGGGAAATAAGTGATGATGCCAGAAAATTAAATGGATGGGTTAGAGGGGCTGATCCAGGGATTCATAGCCTGACCCTGTTCTCAAGCCACAACTTCCTCCCTAATTTCAGGATGTAAGCAGCAATGAGCTCCAGTCCCTTCCCCTCCAGTTGGGTAACCTTCACTCCTTGAGGGACCTTAATGTTCGGAAGAACCAGCTCAGCACTCTGCCAGATGGTGAGGGAGGTCAGGGCCTGGGGGGGAGCAGTGGTTAGTAGAATCCTCAGTGATCTTCAGGAAGTGTCCCTCCACCCATTCCCCCCTCAAATTAACCAGTCAGTCATTTAACAAACAAGCTTGTGTGGTCCCCACTTTCATAGACTTAGTTGAGACTAAAAGACGTGAGACAGAAAAGTACAAGACAGTGTGTAAATTAAATGCTAAATGTGTGGTTCTGATTATAAGTGTACTAGGAGTTCAGAGAGAGAGATCAGTGTGGGCTGGAAGAGCCAGGGAAAGCTTCATGGAAAAGGTGAAACTTGAGCTGAGCCTTGAAGGTTGATAGGATTGGGGTAGAGGCCTTCAGAGACAGGGTAATATGATGATAGGAATGGAAGGTGTTGTGGGCTGGGGGAGCACTGGGAAATGGAGTTGGATAGATAGCTGACCTTCTATTCCATGATCCAACCCAAAATCATTATTTGCTCTCCAGAGCTGGGAGACCTTCCTCTTGTCCGTTTGGACTTCTCCTGTAACCATGTTTCTCGAATCCCAAGCTCTTTTCGCCGCCTCAGGCACCTCCAGGTCATTCTACTGGATAGCAACCCCCTTCAGAGCCCCCCTGCACAGGTGAGGCACCCTGGACCAGAAGGGCAGGTAGGCTGGATACAGCCTATCTCTAGAGCCATTTTCCAAAGCTGAAGACTGCCCCTCATTGCTCTTTTTGCATTCTCCTGACCCCCAGATCTGCCTGAAGGGAAAGCTTCATATCTTCAAGTACCTTTCATCAGAGGCTGGAGAGCGGGGAGTGTCTGGATTTGGGGACCTGCCACCCTCTCACTCAGCAAGCTTCAGCCCCTGGTGGGTCACAGCTTCTAGAAGGAGCTGCATGGTTAATGAGAGCCTGTGTGTTCAATATAGTTTTAGATTGGGCTTTTTCTCAGATAAATGAAGAATTTGAGAATGTGAATGTGGGGTGTGAGGGAGGGAAGTATTAGAACTATCCAGTTGACATTTAACCATGGCTTCCCCCAACTCTAGCCCTGTAGAAGATTTGTTCCGTGGACATCGGTATGATGGTGGGTTGGACTCTGGTTTCCACAGTGTTGACAGTGGAAGTAAGAGGTGGTCTGGAAATGAGGTATGGGCCTCCCCAAGTGGGACATTCCTTTGCCAACCCCTAGGAAAGACGTATTTTCTTCCCAGCCAGAGAGATCTACTGCTTCTATTTTCTTCCTTTTCCAGAAAAGAAATAGATAGGACATAGGTACTGGGAGTCAAAGGGCTTTGTTTCTTATTGGATGCCTGGGGCTATCTGCTTCCCATGGAAAGGGTTGAGAGTGCCTGCAGCAGGACTCATGTTTGATATTTCTACTGTCTCACCCCTAATAAAATACACACACACGCACACAAACACATCCATCTACTCCTGATTGTGATGTTGGGGCTTGGTCTCAGAGGCCCTCATTCTCCCTTTTTATAGCTGACAGATGAATTTTCGGAACTATCTTTCCGTATCTCAGAATTGGCCCAAGAACCTCGGGGTCCTAGGGAGCAGAGGGAAGATAGAACAGGTGAGTTGGGTGGGAGTGGCAGAGAATGGAGAGCAGATGGACCATTAGTGATTCTGGGATTGGAAAGGTGGGGCCAGATGTTCCCTTGACCAGAGCTCTCCCTTGGCCTTCTCAGGTGATGGGGACCCTGAGCAAATTGACTTCATAGACAGCAGTGTACCTGGGGAGGAAGAGAGAGGTCCTGTTGAGGTGAGGGGGCTGCAGCTTTAGTAATGCAAGGGGAGATGGGAGCGATGGGTGGACCCTTGAGGAAAATGTCATGTGGGGAATGGGCATGGCAACTCTGTCAACACAACTATTTTCCCAGGAGCATCAACTGGCAGGGCAAAAGACCCCAGATTTGGCAGTAGAAAGACCTCCTAGTGCCAGGTATCACTGCCCCGTATCACTGTATTGTCAGCCCACTGCCCTGTATCACCCTACTCCAGTCACTCCACATTTTGCCCTGTGGGTAACCTTTCTCTTCTCCTTTGACGTTTCTCCCCAGTCTTCTCTCCCTTTGGATTCCATGGTGGGTATCTCTTTCTTGACTTCCCTGTGACCTTTCAGGTTGGAGGAGCCAGCTGGGGAGGAACGTCGTCGGCCAGATACTCTGCAACTATGGCAGGATCGAGAGAGGAGGCAACAGCAGCAGGGAGGCATGTGGGGACCCTCCCGAAAGGAGAGGTATGAGAAATGGACAAGGGCTGAGACTAGTGCAGAGTGGAGGACATTGGGATCATAGGACTTGGTGACTGGCCACGTTTGGGTGGTAGTGGTCGTAGGTGGGGCTAGAAGAAGATGCCCTTCTTTGTGTATCATTCTGGTGTGCTGTAGGCCCCAGGCTTTGATCTGTTCTTGATCTTTCCCACCTTGTCCCATTCCTCTATGTAAATATTCTCCTGATGTTTATCTTCCATTTTCGGTCTTCTTGGTCTCCTAGTTTCCTGAAACTGGCAAACAAAGGTAGTGGGGGAAGTGCTACCAGCATAGCCTCCTACAAGTAAGTCTTTCCTCCCTTCTATTTTCAGCTTTCCCTTCATTCCTTCCCAAAATATCCTCTTCCAACTAATTCTCTCCCCTTAGTCCCTCCAAGCGAAGTGGCCCCCAGCCTGGAGCCCCTGAGCCTAACCCTGACCCTCACTATACGACCTGTCCAGGTGAGATAGGGCCCCAACGGGTGAGGGGATGAGGCGTCTCTTAGATGGTGATCAGCTCATCAGAACTATGGACAGTGGTGGGATGTAGCACTACTTTAACCTTCTCTCTTCCCTCCTTCTATCCCTACATCCCCCAGCTACAGGCCCTTCTCCCCAGCCACTTGGCTCCATCCAAAGACCAAACAGTTTCCTATTCCGTTCATCTTCTCAGAGCAGTTCAGGTGGGTTGTAGGCTTGTTGAGCATCTTCCCCTGTCCTTGTGCCAGTCATTTCCTTTCTACCACGATGCTGGAACATGTTTCCTAGACCCCAGTTTTGTTTTTCACAGAATTAGTAAAAAAAGATTTCAGTTGGATTATTGAGGGAAAATGCTTGAGGTTTGGTATGGAGAAGGAAAGACTACACTGTCTTCACCTTTGTCTTTAACTTCCTCATCAGACCCTATTCTGAGGCCACGAAGGTCCCCGCAGGCAGCAGACAGGGAAGAGTTAATGGCTCAGCTCCGCCAGGTAGGTTTTCTTAACTCCTAGTAGAGAAATAGAAGGTTTGGATTCTCTTCAGGGACCCAAGAATTATGCTCCCTAACTCCCACTTCATGGAATTCAAGAAACCTGTTCCTTTTCTCATAAAGAACCAGCAATCTAACGCTTATGTGTCCTCAGATCCTTGAATCTCGCCTACAACAACCCCTTCCTGAGGATTTAGGGGATGCTCTGGCTAATGGTGTTGTCCTGTGTCAGTTAGCAAACCACCTCCGTCCACGTTCTGTACCCTTCATCCATGTTCCCTCACCTGCTGTGGTTAGTATCTAGGGGAGGATAGGGTGGAAGAAAGAGGGAGGGTCTATAGTCACCTTTTATATTTCACCTCCAATTTCCTCAATTCTTATCTCAGCCAAAACTTAGTGCTCTCAAGGCTCGAAAGAATGTGGAGAGTTTCTTAGAGGCCTGTCAAAAGATAGGAGTCCCTCAGGTATGGAGCAGGATGCTGTGGGAGCTCACAGGGTGGGTGCATGCTGGGGGGGTGGGAGAGAAGTCCCTAAGGGAGGAGGGCTGGGTATGTTGCATGTTTGATGGGAGAAAGCTTAGCCTATGGGTTCTGCCAATCAGAATGTGAGGAAATTTTGGGAGGGAAAGGTTTTGCTGCTTCTGACGTCTGTCTGTCTGTTCTGCTTCCTGCCCTTCTGAACCACCTCAGGCTGACCTGTGCCTGCCCTCCGACCTCCTCCAGGGTACCACCCAGGGGCTCCGTACCACGATGGAGGCTGTGAAGTGTGGTGGTGGGGAGGGCCCTATGCCCCTTGGGCTCTCTCCCAGCCTGGGTGGCTTCGCCTTATTCTACGTGGTCCTCATGTTCCTGCTCTATGTCACCTATGCTGGGCTCCTAGGCTCCTAGGCTCCAGGAGTCTGAACCAAACCTCATGTGCCTATTTATGACAATTCCTTCCCCTGCCCCCCCCCCCCCAAAATTTCACTGTGGGGACTTCCTGTTCTGTCTGACCAATGATGCCTTCTGCCCTCACAAAGCTTTCCATATGTATATATATAATATATATATACACAATGACTTCAGAAGCCCCACGATGCCCCTCCACCTTGGGCCCCAGTCCTCATTCCTGGAGATCCTCATTGTGGGTCTTTGATTCTTCAGAGGCTTTGGCCCCCTGCACTCTTTTACCTCCCCCTCCCTCTCCTCCTGTTAAATTATCTTTATTTTGTAGAGAGATCACTGTATTTTTAGGGTGTGATAGGGCCCTTGCCCATCTCCCTCTTTGTTTATAAACTGTATAGACCTTGATCACTGTATGTTATGTGTATTTTGTATCTGCTCTGTGTCACTTTGGTGCCATCTTGCTTCCCTCCTGAGCCAAAAGCATTGCCCCACTCTGTGGCCATCTGCAGTATATCTTCCCTCCTTTGGAACCCATTAGCATAGGGTCCCTATCCCAGTACAGTAATTAACAGTTGATGAGCACTTTGTGTTTACCATTTCAAGGCTTCTCTTCCATCTTTCCAGTCTACGTGCAGTGTCTGTATGCAGGGCTGGATACAGGTGACAGTGCTGGCTAAGAACAGAAAGGGAGAGGAAGTAGTCGACAGTCTGAGGCTTAGTTTTCAAGGCAGTCCCTTTCTCTCTCCCCACTATTTAACCTGTATCCTTTATTTAGTGTCTTGGGAGGAAGTGGGCTAACAAGGCTGAGTAGCAAGGCTGAGTGGGCCCCCAGGCAAGTCTCTTACTAGCCTCTCCAGGAACTGGTGGGCTAGAGAAGTGAGTTCATGAAGACTAACCTAGAATCCTTCATTTCCCCCTCCCCCTCTCAGGAGTCCTTGTGCCAGCCCCACCACATCTTAGAAGAGGAGGGGACCCCTGAAAAGGGCCTCCCCAACATCGCCACTGCTGTCCACGCGTTGCTGGAGCAGACAGGGTCCCATGGGCCTTATTAGGAGAGGGGAAGGGGGAATCAGACAAGACATCCAGGAACCCAGTCACTCTTCTCCCCCCACCAACAAATACGGATATGTTTACTGCTGCCCACAAATGAGTTGAATGTGGGATGGGATAGAGGGATGTTCCCTTGGTCCTGGCTGCCCCAGAATCCTAGGTGGGTGGGAAGACCTCAGCCCTGACTGGCCCCATTCCACTCAGGGAGCACTAATTCCTACTGAAATGCTGTGGCTCCCCATGGCTTGTGAGGGCAAGGGCAGAGGTCCAAGATGGAGCAAGAAAGCACTGGACTAAACCCCCCCTGGACACCTCATGCCGAGTCAGGTCTCCCAATAAAGAATGGCCAGGAGCCTCCTGGGTTGATTTGAAGTTAGACTGTAAATGAATGCCTATGAGATTTTTTTTAATAACTGGGGGCTTCTCTAACTCTGTACAGCCCATCCTTTATCTCTGCCCCGCCTCTTTTGCGCACACTCCCCGCCCCCTCCCTCCTTCCATCGGTGACACGTGACTATTACCACTACACCCCCCCCCCCCCCCCCCAGGTTCCTAGGTGGTAAAAGGGCTAACCTCTTGGTTCCGGCCATCACCTTTCTCTTTTCTGCCTCTTTGTGGCTCTTCAGAGTCACTCAACCTTCCGAGTCCCCGGGGGCTCCCCGTCCCCTGGGGGGTTAACCCCTACTCAGTACTTCTTGGTTTGTGGGGGAAGGAGCGACTTCGGCACCCCCCCCCCCCGCCCCCGAGATTTCCCAGGTAAGAATTGTAGGGCCTCCGTTGAGGTCTGGGACATCTACCTGGTGGGACTTACCAGGGAGGAAAAGGGATTGGTCCCTCAAGACTCCAGTTAACTTTGGTAGAGGAAGCAGAACCAGGGTCTCTGGTCTGAAGGAAAGGTGGGAACAGAGTACCCAGAAAGCTGGAAGAAAGGAGGAAAGCTGGGGGGAGATAATATACCCAAGTGGAAGAAAAATGAGGAAGCTGGACTCTGTGAGTGTCTAAAGGGTGAAGAGGAGATAGTCTCATAGTCCTGCCCGCCTATCATGACCCCAGCCCTCCTGGGGGAGAAGAAGAGCCTTGTGGCCAAGATGACTGTGGCTCTGGAGAAGAGAATCTGGCTGACTGGGAACCCTTAGAGCACACAGATGAGTGCATATTGGGGCTAGAGTCTGAGGATGGTGGGGATCAGAGGCTGGGGTCTAGAAGAGCAGCTTACTATTCCTCTTGACCTTCAGTCCCCAGCCTGGGACCTCTCCAGCCTCTCAGCTCCACAGGGACCAAATGCAGCCACCAAATGCTATGCTTCACCTTGGTCAGCAGCTTCACAGGGATCAGAGTAAGTGAGCCAACATTTTCCATCTCGTTTGGGTTTTGACCTGCTTCTTCTTTAATGGTCTTTGGCCTATTCTGATTTGAGTTTCCATTCTTCCTAGCTCCAGTTCTCACCCAGAACCTCAAAGAGGAGAGACAGCCTGCACCCTGGGAGCCCGGCTATGAAGGGGTGACGGGGCGGAAGGGGGCTAGGGTATAAGGGTGAGATGGAATTTGTGGAGTGATTGTGGGAGGAAGAGGGTCATGTTGAGTTTTGTAGTAGAAGTAAAAATCCTTTCCGAATCTCAGACAGGGAATTCTGGATCTGGCAACTCATTCTCCTTCAGAACCATCTGGCATCCATCCTTCTGGGCTTTGTTTGATGCTCAGGACCGGGACATCCAATCTCCACCTGAAGTAGAGGGAAATATTGAGAGCTCCCAGAGTGATAAAGGAACTCAACTAGGTAGGTTACAAACCGATGGAGATCCAAGACACATGTTGATGGATTGAGGAAACTGGTCTTCTCTCAGTGTCTTGAAAGTCTCTTCTTGGGGCTCCCCTATGTTAATTCCCCCTTCAAATTCAACTTAAGCATTTAGCACCTACTATTATGAACCATGTACTGTGTGCTAAACTCTGAAGTTCAAAGAAAGCTCTGGGGATCAGGGGAAGGCTTTTTTCTATAGGAGGTGGCCACTTGAGCTGACTCAAAAGGAAACTAGGGATTTCCAGAAGGCAGATGTAAGGAATAGGAGGATACCAGGCATTTGGGACAGTGGACAATCAGGAATGGAATGGAAGTTTAGTTGAACTACAGAGAGTACATAAGAGTGGGGAATAGTCAATCCAAAAAGGTGGGAGCTAGATTGTTTTGTGCAGGACTTTAAATTCCAAATGTTGAACACAACTCCCTTTCTCCTCCCCTAATTGATCCTTGGAGGGAGTTTCAGCCTTAGGTAAAATCCCTGCTCCATTCTTTCCCTTGCCCCTCCCCCACCTCCCTAATGTGTTCTCCATCTCCACCCGTTCTGGCTTCCCTGTCCCTCTGCCTAGGGTAAACCTCTCACACTTCAATTCTGAAATTCAAAGGTACACTGACCAATCACTGATTGTACTTTTGGCTTAGGTAACCTGAATATTGATTCTCTTTAACACTGTCCATGCCAACTCACTGTCTGATTTGGGTATGTAACCATGTAGCCCTGGCAGTACCTAGGCAATAAAATCCACTTCCAAATTTTAATCTAGGGGACCTTCTGTCTCTATCCTTTGAGCCCTACATAATAGGAGGCCCCATTTGCATGTATCCTGGCTGGACCCAAACCTCTGTTACTAGATTTTCCACACTTGAGCCTATCAAAATTATCAATCCACCCTTGAACTGGCCTAGCCTACCATTGTCTGTAGTCTCCTTCCTGGTAGCCTCAATAACTTCTGATCCTCCGCAAACTCCTCTAGACCACTCCTGGATTCTTCCCACAGCCTTCTGTATATAAGACCCCATCTTACCTCTGTGTGTGGCCAATACAAACTTTTGGGAACTACAGGCATAGGGCCTGGAAGTCCCTTCCTTCCTCCATAAAGGAAGGTTTGAGAATAAGCCTCAAAAACCAAAAAAACAAAACAAAACAAAAAAACCTAACACAAAAAAAGCACCTGAAATTTTAGCAGTTCAACTAGCGCCCAGAGAATTGAAAGAATCCAGCTTATACTTCCAGATGGTGCGTCTGTCCTTGTCTTCCATTCTTCAGAAGCTGCACACATGTCCAAATGTAACCAAACGGGACTGAGAACCTGAGGTCAGGCTGAGCACAAAACAGCCTCCTGTCAGACCTAATGGGACCCGAGAGGTCAGGGCCCCCCCCCCAAAACAAAACGAAACCAAAAAAACCCTGCACTAACTAGGTACTAGGGAAAGAGGCTTATAGTACCTTCCAGTCTTGGCTGGAGAAGAGCTTGAGATTAGCAGTGTTTCCCAGTATCAGGGAACCATAAAAATGAAGAGGTTACCCATAAAGAGGGTTAGGGTTGCTCGAGACCCCAAAATACCAACGTGCCAGTTCCTGCCGAATGAATTCGGCTCAAGTCTTCTCTCAGCCAAAGGAAAGTAAAGTTTAAAAATTCGCTTGTATTGGACATAGAGCAAGGTGCTGTGACCTGTGCTAGGTCAGTCTATGGCGCTCTCATACACAGGGAGGCAAGATGGAATCTTTTTTTTTTTTTGGAGGGCAATTGGGGTTAAGTGACTTGCCCAAGGTCAAGGAAGAAGGGATCTTATTTACGGAAAGGTTGTGGGAGGAATCTAGGGATGGCCTAGAGGAGGAGTTTGGGGAGGGTCTTCAGGAGTCAGTTAAGGTCATTGAGTGATTAAGGGAGGGAAGTTGCTGGAGGCTACCTGGAGACTATAGACAATGGTGGGCTAGGCCAGTTCCTGGGTGGCTTGATATTTTGATGGGCTCAAGGGTGGGAAGTCTTGTAACTGAGGTTTGGGCCCAGGTTTATGTAAGGTTTATGGCCTCATGCAAATGCCTCATCAAATGGGATGATTTAATCAGGGTTCAAGGAGGGTTCCCAGAGCCTGTACCTCAAGGACTCAAGGGGGTTGCATAGCCCATACCTCATCAGGTAACTGCTGTTCAGTTTGCCCAGAAAAGAGCATGCAAAGGGACTGGTAGTTAAAGCTGGAAAGGTGGGGTCTAGGCCAGGTCTGGAGGGCCCTAAATGTGAGGCAGAGGAATTGGTCTCTTAGCGTAGAGGCCAGAAAGGCTTTTGTGTGTCTCGGTGACTAGGTCCAAACTGTGCTTTAACATTTTTTTAGTTTGTAGGGGGGTGAGGCTGCTTGCAACAATTAAACCTTTTACATCTTGTCTCTTGTATTGGTCCTGAATTAAGATTGTGGCTTTGTGATTGGCTTGAAAGGGTCCTATTGAGAGAGGTTTATTTAGAAGCTTGTGGAATTTACTATCCTATTGGATTTGGGTGGGTGTAAGAGGAATCCAGAGTGAATTCAAGGTTAGGAAAGGATAATCATTCATGCCCTACCTTTTGGTGTAGCTGCGAGAGAAGTGCTTTGTGAAACTTAAGCATTATGTGAATGTTAATCTCTGTCCTAAGGTTGCCTGGCTCTCTGCTCCGAAGATTTCTTTTTCTCAGACCCTCTCTCACCTTCCATTACTCGGATTCCTCTTGGCCTGTCCCAACCTCCCCAACAGGTGAGAAGTCTTCCGCTTCCATCTAAGTCTCTGGGGTGGACCTAAATGAGGCCCTTACTGAGGGCTTAAAACCTTCTAGCTTTCAAGGTTCCTCCATGCTAACCCAATTATTGTTGTTTCTTCAGATTCTGAGGAGGTCTAGGCAGCTTCTTGCCCCACCCCCCATAATGTCAGTCTGGACACAGCCATCTCCAACCCCCATCTGGCAGTGTGGTCCAGAGATAACAGCTGTTACCTCTCTGCTTGAGATGAGCAGAGGAGAGACTGAGTGTACCCCCTGTCCAGAATCTTCTGTAACCCCACCCACTCCATAGCCCACCTAGCCAAAGGTGGATTCCATCATCTCATCCCCATCCTATCCCTCCCTGAAATAGTTCTTGAAGTTGAGGAAGGCTGCTCTTCCTTCATTGCTGTATCACAATATTGGGAGTGAATAACAAGGACTCCCTCTTCCTCTCTTTTGCTATTTGGTGTGTTGCTGTGGGGCTAAATAAAGAAGGTAATGTGTACTCAACTGTCTCACAGTCAAAATTTATTATCATTCCAGGCATTATGTTAGCTACGTGTTGAGGATACAAATACAAAATACAAAGAAGAATCCCTACTCTAGCGCTTTACAATCTAAACCCCGGGGCTAGGGAAACTTCCGCCTTGAGGCCACACCCCACAGGCTACTTACCCTTGGCAAACTATTCCTCACAGGCTTATAGCCAGGAAGACAAGTGGTTCCAATATGATTGTCTGGGGGTGATTTACCCTTTTTACCCCATCAGTGTTCTGCTGGTGGCGATCATCAACCACCCCAGCCCTGTCTAGGGGAAGATGGCTTATAGGGAAATCCCTATGGTGGCAGAATAGACTGGAACCAGTTTCATTAGTGCAGTCTAAGATAAAAGGTATGTTCTGTCATATACAGGGTCACTGCCCTGGGCAGACTAATGATGAGACCCTTGTAGGTTTGGGGGGCATGGGGAGGAAGGATTGAACAGAGATAAGAGGAAAAGGAAATTTGGCCTCTCAAATTAGAGGTTAAATGGGGCAGCTCCCAGAGTTACAGGGTGCCCTTCTCTGTGGGCCTCTCTAGCTGTTAAGGGAGAAAGGTTCAAGATTCCTCCCTGGCTCATGGAAATTTGGCTAGGAATTGAGTGGAGGGACTAATCTACTTATAAGAGATAGGAGATAACAATAGGATTTTTGACTTTACAAAAGTAATTGTAGATTTGTGTGTGGGAAGAACACTGCTGGAATTTGGAATAGCAATTTGGAGTGGGTTGGGAATGAGGAAGCACCTCTGGAGAGTTCCCCATGTTCTTGTCTGGACTAGAGAAAGAAAAAAAGAGACTCCCAGGATGAGGGCAGCTTTTTTTTTAATGCCATCTTTCAAAGATGAAATAACTGGGTTTTGAATGTGCATTTTCTGGGTCTTCCTTATCTTTTAACATAGTTGAAAATAAGGCTAGCTGAGCAGGGCACAATGAAAAGCTTATTGCCTCAAGCAAATGCCCTATGTGAGAAGGATTGTAGGAGAGGTCGAGGAGGCTCCCAGGGCCGGTATGTCATAAACTTTAATGGCATCCCGATGATCACCACCCCTGGAGTGCCATGGGGAGGCAGCTCCATTACACTGTGCTTGCCAGGGTTCTGAGCAGTGGGGCAGGGAGCTTCGATTCCGGAGGGTCTGATCCCCAGTCCCTGGGTTCCTGACTACAGAATACAACTTTAGGAAGTGATGTTCCCCTTGAGGGCACTCCAATACCGTGGATCCCTTTGGCCTCCCTAGGACACATAGTTGCCCAAGAACTTAGCTGCTAAGTAGTACCCCCACCTCTGGGCTCCATGGGTATCTCTGTCCTGAGGGAATTGCTCCTGGGATGACCTTTCTTTTGAGTCACACCCTAGGACTTCACCTAGGGCTCACCTGGAGAACTAGGCTGACTGACTGGTGCCATGATTACATGGTCCCCGAAGGAGCTGCTCCATGTTCTATCCTGGCCCCACCAGGACACTATATAGCATCCGGCCAGGTCTTAGGATACTACAGGCCACAAGCCAGTTGTCTGGTGTGGGCTCAGTGGGAGCCATTGCCCGGCTCCAGGAAAAAGGTGTCAGTGTGGCCACAAGGTACTCAGCCTGGGCTTCCCTTTGCCCGACCAGTAACAGTCTCAGCCCAGGCTGAGTTCCTTGGGCCCAAGGGTCATTGGTCACACCTCCTAGCACGAAAATAGGTTTCAGACAGTGGAGTCCTCCAATCTGGAAGGAAGGTGATGGAGAATCAGAGCAAACACAGAAGACACAAAGAGGGGTTATTTCTGCCGTGAGTGCTCTGCGGGAGGGAAAGAGGGATCCAGATAAACGGAAGCCCTGGTGAATATCCTAGATCTGAGGCCCTCATCTGTGCCTGCAGGTTCCAAAGGTGGCTTCCTGGCCGCCGCCACCATGCCCATACTGCTGTAGGGTAGCCCCCGAGGTGGGCCAGGCTAGCAGGGACTTAACGCTCTTGGAGCACCAAGCGGCGGAGCCTCCGCAGTTGGCCCAAGGGGCTGCCTGCACATCAGGATGACGCACCCGGGTCAGCGAGTGCGACGGTGGAGGCCGCATGCCCCCAGCTCCGTCTTCTGGGCCATTGACCTCCCTGGGAGGCAGCTGAGGCCGAGTCCGCTGCCGCCTCCTAGGCCCCGACTCCAGGCTTGGAGAGCGGCACGCTGCTGCCCAGGCCTGGCGTGGTTTTCCTGTGTGTTCCGGAGTCACCTGCCGATCTCGTAGCTGGGATGGACGCTAAGGCTCTAGCTCTGCCGGAGCCCCGGGGGACGGCTATGACCAGAGTGAAAACCAGGCTGGGGCAGTTTGGCCGAGCGGGGGAGAACGGCCAGGCAGCAAATTGCCCAGAATAACTATTTGGAAAGGTTGAATCCCGGAAATGCGGAAGGTGAACTTGGGTCCACGGGCATTTACCCCGAGCGATGGTGTTTTCGGCCGCTAGCCAATCAAAACTTCTTTGGACAAGTCGGCCAAGCTCTGACCAATAGGCGTCCGCCCCCCCGTGTCTCCGCCGTGCCCGCGTTAAGAGCCTCCCTCCCTATAGATCTGCTGGCGTAGGTGACCAGACCTAGACCTCCGCTCGGCGCTGCCCCGGCCCGGCCTGCCTCTGCCTCCGGCTACGCAGTTACCTTTCCCAGGACCCAGCAGTGCTGCCCTCCCCCACTCCCCTTCCGAAGTAACTGCAGGCGGACGTTGGGACCTGTTCGGCTCTATTTGTTGCATGTACTTGGGAGCGGGGAGAGTTTGGCGCAGCTTTTATTTCCGGCGGGCGAGGTCCTGCAGCGGCCCCCAGCGGTAGGCCAGACCCACCAGGACCCCGGCCAGATGTCCGCTGAAGGAGATTCTGTGGGAGGAAAAAGAGGCTCTTGGTGGCGGCTTCTCGGCGCTTCAGCCTCGCGTCTGGTCTCGGGCGGCAGCCCAGGGGGCTCCCGGGACTTTTTCGTTAGCGCTGTGGATATTAATGGACCTTTTCCTAAGGGCATTTTGGAGAAGGGAGTTATCTGAGGCCCCTGGGTTCCTGAGGAGCTGTGAGTCCTCAGAAGGGGCGGGTCAGCAGATGGTGCAGAAACTTAAGACACAGTGTAGCTGCGATCACGGGAAGGCCTGGTCACCTCGAATACACAGCTTAGAGATCCCCAGCCCAAGGGCCACACTCACTTGGGGGCGAAGTAGCTGGCTACCAAAGATTCTGCCAGGCACAGCAATAGGTCCCCCACAAGGGAGGTCTCGGAGCTGGACATCACCTGCATGGCAAACAGGACACCTTGGGGTGGAAGGGAAGAGGACCCCGTGGCTTTACTACTCTCCAGGAACCCAAGATTCTTTCCCACCCCCTCTCCTTTTCAAAAGAAAACAGACGAAAACTCCCAGCTACACAGCAAGAGGGGGTGACGTTTGACATAAAGTACTCCCTTGGGAGAAAGTAGCTAAGGTGAAGCAGTTTCTCTGCGTGTTCTAGCCCGTGAGTGTGGAGGTCCGGGATGACTGCTCTTTGCAGAACTTGGCTGACCTGAGCAATAGAAGACAATTTCCCCCACGATACCACCCTTCCCCACCACCCCAGGGATTTTCTCTTTCCTCGACCAAAGTGAGGTTTTCCTGTCCCTTTTGTACCGGAGAAGCCAAGCGCACAGCCAGTTTGGTAACAACTTTCGTGGAATGTCCACTCCATGGCCAAGTTGAGGGCAAGGTGAAGGAAACCAGAGAACAGGGCAGCAGAGGGCATCAGAACTAGCAACATGCCTGTGCCCAAAGACTGTTCCAAACGACGCCCAGTCAGCCACAGCCCCACCACGTTGCAGGCCAGGTGCCAGGGGTTCTCATGGTGCAGGGGAGCTAGCAGCAGCAGCCACCAGCGATTGGCTGTATCTAGTGAGAGGCAGGCATTGCTGGGGTCCACGAGGGGCCACAGGAACAGGCTTATAATGAAGGATATGGCCCCTATTGTGACTTGGGGCCAAGGTGCTGGCCCCTTTGGTTGTTTTCCAAGCAACACCATAGGTGGAGGGAGGGAACATAGAAATTAGGGAATTCAAAGCATTTCCCCTTAATCAGGTCGAACTCCCTTCTAGCTTTCACTTTGCCGGGTCTTGTTCTCCCTAGCCCTAGATCTCACAGGGACCCAGGTGCCCATTCCAATTCCCCCTATTTCCAATCATGGGAAGAGGGTCCCTCCCCCTCTTTCAGTTTCCTCCTTTGTGACGGCAGCTGTGATTTCATAGATACCTATCCTTGGCTCTGGACCCCTACGAGCAAGTAGCAAGGTGGCCAAAGGGGCGCTAGGTAACTAGGGTAAAGGGACAAATGGGTGGATGAGGGACCTGAATTAATGGAGTGTGGGAGGACTCGAACATTTGCTAAGTAATCCTAATTAACTCTCTATAAATTGGGGGGGGGGGAGAAAAATAGTGCCCCCTAAATCACTTGCCCAGCCTACTGTCTTGGTAATTTAAGAAGCTTGCTTGAAGGAACTGACCAGATTTGGTAGGTAGGGGGTGGTTCTAGCCAAGAGCTAAGTGGGTGTAGGAAAAAATATTGTTTGCAGTTTATAAAGCATCTTCACATTTATATTGTCATTTAATTTTCTCATTAGTCCTGCAGACAGGACCATTGCAGAATGAGCAAGCACAGGACTTCAAATTAGGTGGTCTGCCTGACCATTTTGGTGATTTAGAAATGTCTATTTCTTCTAGGTAGACTTCCTGAAAGTTGGAAGATGGACACCTAGGTGCTCATCTATCCATGGTCTCCCCCAATTTGGCTTGAATTTTAATCAAATCCAGGAGGTGTCAAGACAGTTCCTAACCACTAACTGCCGACCCACTAAATCATTTTGTAACCCCAGAGGCACAATGGGACCCAACAGAGAAATTTTTCATCTGTGCTTCATGGGTTCAGGAGAGAGGAATACACACACACACACACACACACACACACACACACACACACACTCACTCTCTCTCTCTGCCCCTTCCCCCCACTGATATTCTTGCTAAAGCTGGTAAGTATTGCTGGGAGTAATTATCTCTGGTTCTGAAACAATACAGGAAAACCAAGCAGATGACTTACTTAGTAGGGAATGATACCTCAAACTGTATATCACTTGATTATTTTCTAAATATTTTTATGTCAACTGGTTGAAAGAACTCTCCACTCAAAACTTCTAGCCAAAATGCTCCCAGGGTGACTTCATCTCAGAATTGCACCAAATCAGCCAGAAGGTTACAGACTATTTAGGAAAGGGAATCTGCCCAAAAAAGCTCATGCTAGTGTTAAACACAATGGAAGCCTCTGGCTCGACCAGAGACCACCTGTAGCTGGCAAGTCTCTGTATCCAAGAGCAGAGGGCTCCCATGAGAAAGTCCAAGGTGATTAGAAATATAACATGGACCTCTGGAAAGGACTTGGAGTAAAAGCACCACAGTGCAGCCTTGTGCAGCACAGGTTCTACAAGCCCACAGGCTCTGAGGCCTCTCAAATTCTCTGGAGTTTAGAACAGAAAGTGGTAAGCCTTAGCCAAACGATGGAATTCCTGAAAATGAGAACAGATCAAAAAGAAACTGATGACAAAATCAAAAGACTTTTTAATAATATGAGAAAAGTTATCTATTTTTATTAAAAAAAAAAAAGGAAAGGTAAGGAGAGGTATTTGGGACTCTTGAAAACCAATTTTTTTTAAAGCCTGAACATTATATTTCAAGCAAATGATAAATGAAAAGTGCTCAAATCTTTAGAACCAGAAGGCAAAGTGAAAACTGAAAGAATCCAATTGCTTTCTGGAAGAAATCCCAAAAGGAAAAATCCCATGAATGTCAGAGCCAAAATCCAGAGCTTCCAGGTCAAATTAAATTGCAAACAGCCTAAAAGGCAAGAGTTCTAGCACCAAGTACCAAAGTTAGGGTCATATAAGGCTTGGCAGTTTCTCTTTAAGAGAGCTCTTAGAATATAGTTTTTCAAGAGGCAAAAGAGGAATAATCTGCTTGATTTGCCCTGAAAAACTAAGTGTAAACCTACAGGAAAAAATGAACTTTTAATGGCATTCCTAATGAAAAATCAGAAGAGTAGGAACTCTGAAGTCCAAGGTAAATTTATGTGAACATTTTAAGGGGGCTACATAATGATGAAGTGCTAACATTCTGATGGAAGAAGAAACAAGTGTTCCTTCTGAACGTTAATACCTTCATGGGAGTTAAACAGGATAATGGAAACTTGGAGATGAACTGGTTATGTTTTACAGGTTGTAAGAAGGAAAAGAAAAAGGAAAGTAATAGGGACACAATAAATGTAGAGAGGAGGCCAAAGGGAGTAGAACTAGCCCTCATAACTGGGGTGCATCAGAATATACATACAAGCGGGTACAGGCATCAGATAAATATTTTAATGGAACTAGATAAAGTAAGGCTGAACACACTAATGATCTAGTATAGAAATATATAAAACTATGAGCAAAGAGGCAGAGAAGATTAGAATTAAGAGGGAAAGATCCTATCAGGGAGGGAATAGTGGCAATCAAAACAAACCAGTTTTGGAGAGTGGATCCTGAAGGAGGGTTAAAGAAAGGGGGAAAAAATGGAAACTAAGGGGGTATCTATCATCTGGAGAATAGCCAAACAAGCTGTAGCATATGAATGTAATGGTGTATTACTGTGCTATAAGAAATGGAGATTTCAGAGAATTCTTGGAATATGTATGAACTGCTAAAAAAGTAAGCAGAACAGAAGAATAACTGAGATAAGGACAACATTGCAAAGAAAAACAAACTTTGACACACTTAAAAATCCTAACTTCCAAAAGCAAAACTGACTTGAGCTGATGTGGAGAAAGACATAGCACTTTTGGACATGGCTGTTGTATGGATTTGTTTTGCTTGACTATTCCTATTTCTGTTGGGGGGGATGGGGAGATGCAATTATGATTTCAAAGAGGATTTTTTTTTTTTAAAGCAATTGGGGTTAAGTAACTTGCTCAAGGTTACACGGCTAGTCATTATTTGTGTGTGGGTGCTCATTTTCTGAGGCCGGATTTGATCTCGGGTCATCCCAACTCCGAGGCTGGCGCTCTTACTCACTGCGCCACCTAGCCGCCCCTCAAAGAGGATTTTTTAAAAACCTGGCTACTGAGATGCGTTTAAAATGCACAGAAGGCAAAATTTTACAAAAATGAATGTGGAAAACTATCTTTTACATATAATTGGAAAAAATACTATTAAGGAAAAAAAGAAAGAGAACAGAATAGTATAGACATTTGGGCGGCTAGGTGGCGCAGTGAACAGAGCTCCGGCCCTGGAGTCAGAAGGCCCTGAGTTCGGATCCGGCCTCAGACACTTAACACACACACAAACAAAAACCTAGCCGTGTGACCTTGGGCAAGTTACTTAACCCCAATTGCCCTCCAAAAAGAAAAAAAAAAAGAATAGTAGAGTATGGACATAGAGCAGTCACTTAGTAGGAAGACGAGGTCTTGTGTTCAGGCTCAGTTATTTATTGCTGATCTGAAATTTTCCACTCTTTCCTCAGCTTATGCTCTTACCAATAATAGCCTTAACCATTGGAAAAATCATTTGAAAAAACATGTTAAAGGTATGGACGCTCTTAAGCGAAAAACAATCTTAACTTAATATTTTGGACTGGGAAGAGAAGCAAGGCATCACTGGAAACACTGATTAAATGATTAATCAAAATGATTTTTAATCAGGCATTTTATAAGCACTTTAGTTAATCATGGGCTCAGAATAAGACATGGGACTACTCTTTCTCTAAGTAACAAATGCTAAAATGTTTTACCTTGATGAAAACTTAAGATCACATTATTATCCTTCATGTTCTTTTGAAGTATTTATATTCAAAGAATAAATTACTTATTTTAACCTTAAAAAATAAAATGTATAGAAGGATATTCAGGAGGAAGCATAGACAGAGAACAGTTTTCAAAGTAATGCAAATTTATTATATACATTTTTAAAAAGCAAGCAGTATGGAATAGAGTTCATAGTTTCATATGCAAAAATTCTTATATACTTTTTTTTGGTGTTAAATTCAAAATTTTAAAATTAAAATTAAAAAAAAAATCACCAAACAATTCATGACTCCAGGCTCTACACCCAGAGCTACCCCCTCTCATCCTAGGTCAGTGACAGAGTAAAGATCAGAACTTCTAGTGTTCCCATTGAACTCAGAGATAAGGAGGGAGGCTAGGAATGGTGAAGGTTGTTGGAAGCATTTGAGGCCCTTGGTCTCACTTTTCCTAAAGTGCTCTTATTTTCTCTACTTTGGGATCCCAGGCTGACTCTGCCCTATCACCTATGATTATCTGCCCTGAAAGAGCTAAAGAGTCCTAGGACCAGAATAAAGAAAAGATGACAACAGAGTTGGCTGGCTCAGTAAATGCTGGGGGAAAGTTGGAGGGAGCCACTGAATCTAGGACATCAAACGCCAGGAAAAGAATGACACACAAAGGCATCTCAGATCCCTAGCCCTTTAAGTAAGTTCCAACCAGTAGTGAGAAAACAAGAAAAGGCTTAGAGTATAGCTCTCACCACAGCATGCCAACCAGGCTCTTGGCTCTCTCCCTACCTCAAAGCACCCAAACAGGCCAGTGGAAGGGGACAGAAAGTAAGTGGAGACAAAAAACAAATGGAGAAGGTACAGAAACACAATGTCAAAACTTAGAGAGAAAAAAAGTCAAGATGGGAGAACTTTGGAGATAGAGCATATAGAGATCAGATTTTTGGAAACAACACGAAGTGTGAGAGGTGTCCTCCTATGGGTTGTTTTCTCCCTAAAAGAGAAGTTCACTGGGCTTCTGCAGTGGAAGCTCTTAATTCATTCTCACCATTTGCCTGGGTGTGTCACAAGGGACCCTGGGGCCTGGGTGTGTACCTATTCTAGTTCTCTGACTTGGCTTTGGGGGAGAAGTACCATCGTGAACCTCTCCCTCTCCTGGCCATAACTGCCTATACTGTGGAGCAGACTTTTGCAAAAGGTGGGGGAAGGAAATGGAGGGGAGAGAGAGAGATATGGGGAGCTTGCTTTCAGTGTCCCAGGAGGAAATGACAACAGTTCTTCAGCAGTTAGACTTCCCATCTTCCCCATACCTAAAACAATGTTAATAGGTATGCTCAGAGCTGGGCACTGAGAAGAGTCAGGAATTTAAGAGGACAACAAGATGGGAATTCTGCTCAGTGACGATGAGGTGAGATTGATCCTGGCTAGATAAATTACACACAGTTGGAGGCATTTTCCCAGAAAACTTTCCCAAACCCACTAAGATAACCAGTCTGTCACACCCTCAAGGCTACTGAAGGTTAAACACCTAGATAGACCCACAAATAAGGGAAGGGAAACAGTGGCAAGTCCTCTCATGCCATCACACTGTCCTAAATACCACGGTCATAACCCTTTGCCTCATTCTGAACAGAAAGTTTACCCTAAAAGATATCCATGTCCCCATACAAACAGCTCAGCCCCCAGAGCTGTTGACATAACACAATGGACTAGAAAGTATAAGCAGCTGTGTTTGCCTGAGGTGGCTGTCAGGGGTGTTATGGTAATGCTTTGGTAGTCTGAGTAGGTACCAGCAAATTTAACACTAAGGCAATGAGACCCATCCTCATTTTTCTGCCCACCTTGCCCTTGGCATAAGAGAAACACCCCATCTCCACCCAACTCTTTGGAGTCACTGTGCCAGAGAGGCCTGTGCTAGTTTATAGATGAAGCTGTGTCTGGACAAAGGAAAAAAAACAAACAAACAACTAAATTAAGCTAATCAGGCAAGTTTGCTGGTAATGTGAAACCAAGGAACCCAAAAGCCAGACAACAAGCATTTTTTTCCTTTTTCTTTCAAACCAAAGTTCTTTTCCAACATTGCCTTTAGTGCAAGAAACAAAGTCAGGGCAGAACAGGGAGTGGGAAAAAACAAAGCAGCAACCGCACAAAAATCTCTCCCCTGTGGTAGTTTAGGAGGTAAGGCTGGGAGTGATCTTGGAACATGGCTGATGGAATGATGATCAGAGTGTCATCACTGCATCAGGAATATCTGGAATCTGGTGATTCTTGGGGCCATAGTGCACAGGAGGATGGCTGTATAGATTATATACACACGTGTGTGTATGTATGTATGTATGTATGTATATATGTATGTATGTATACACACATATATGTAGGCTATATTAGAAAACTTTGTGTTTATAAAACACTGGTATCCAAACATCAAACCAACAGTTAACTAAAGTGCCTGACATGAGTTTGGGGGAAGAAGCTAAAGGATTAAACTTGTAAAATACTTTTGCAAACAAATATGAAGAAGAAGCAGCTTTGATATGGGGATAGGAACCTTTCATCACTGCATGTGTAGACAGGGCAGCTGGGCTGGGAGTTTGTGCAAGAGAAAGGCTTCTTTTTTTGGGGGGTTGGGGGGGAAGCAATGGAAGATGATTGGAAGTTTGCTAAAATGCCCAGCTTTGCAGAAAGCCAGGGAATGAAGGTACTCCAACTCCAGTGCCATTCCAATGTCCTTCCCATGTGCTTGCCATGCCATGGTCTTAGCAACCATATTTCCCACTGTTTTAGCCAGGAATGTGGCTCTTTAGCATGTAGGGAAAGGTCCTGGTGTGGGTTCAGCTTCTCAGCCTCCCAGCAGTTAAGACTAGAGCACTAAGAGGAAGAAATTTGTATTGGCCTGCACCTATAATAACTTTCTCCACAGGAGAAGGCTTTAGGAGCTGGGAGAATCACATGTTGGGGAGGGGAAGGGGGTAGAGGGGAGATAAGGAAAAATTTTAGAAGAAAACACACCTGAGCCAGCCACCTCTAATAACCACTCCCATTGTTCTCACTGCTCTGGGAGGGGGCTACTGGCCCAAGGACTGGTGTTTTATCTGCAAGCCCAGAGCAAAGCATCAGCACTTTCATCATCCCCATGATTCCCACCACCCAAAGCAAGGCAAGTCATTCCCCATCTTGGGCTGAGACCATGGTAATGCCAAAAAACAAAGGTGCCCACCAGGGATACTTGGGGGCAGACAGAGCAGGACGGATGTGCTCCTCCTGGGCACAGTGCTACAAGAAGGGATTAGTAGGAGGAGGTTTGGTGGCAAATGGGCTTGATGAGGATCCAGTCTAAAGAGAAAAGCACAAAATAAATGATGATCCGATTTGGGAAGAGGAAACGGGTAGATTCCGCTATCATTCTCCACCCCCAAACACTCAGGAAGAAGCAGGGTTAAGAAATAAGGACATAAGGAGAGAGGATGGGTTTGAAGAGACAATCTGACCTGACCTAGACCGTAACAAGCACACCTGATCATGTCTGCTGCCACAGGCCCCGTATCCCTGACACACCCACAGGAGTACAAGGCCTCCCTATAGCCTCTAGACTTCTCTAAGGCCCATTCTCTTCTCTCCTTACCATGAAAGGGTTGGTAGAAATCCCTGCAGGATGGTTCCCAGGCCTTTGCCCCAGTTTGGCTGCTCCTAATCCCACAAAACCAGAGCCTGTCAGACAAAAAGAAATTAGCTGCAATGAATAGCAGCATTCATCAGAACGTAACCAAATTTATGAAGGGAGGGAAGTATGAACTTGAACAATCTTCCTCATTTTCCCTGATAGTATGCATATAGTATTGGGGGGCAGGGGGAGGAGAGGAGAAGGCACTCCCAAGCTTGGGGGATGTGTATTCTTAGAGTCTCTCACTTGAGGACAGACAGGTTTTATCCCTTCTTTACTCCTCTATGCCTATCCAAGAAAATGAATAGTATTCTCAAATTCAGCAGCCAAACAAAAGAAGAATCCTTTACCATTCTGCTGCTGAACCAGCAAGGTTTGTGGAGGGAAGAGATTAGGAGAGAAAGTTCCTGGGAAGCTACCAGGGGTTGGTGCAGAAGAGAAGCTTGGAACCACAGTGTTCATCCCCAAACCAAGCCCTGTGGAAACAAAGCAGATGAATTGTAATTGAGAAAGACAGGATTTAGGGCAATTTTATCAAGACGATGCCTGATGAGAGAAATAGGCTTCTCCAGACCAAAAATCAACTCACTGAGTTGTCCTGAATATAACTCTGAAATCTTCAGCTAGTAGATCCACCCTGGGTCCATTGTCACTCACATTCAAAGGCAGAGGGGCTGGGATTCAAGGTTTCCAAAAATACTGCTGTATTCATGTTGTTCCTGTATATAGTTATAGCCTTCTACCTAGGTTTTTAAGGGCTCCCTAATTTCTTTGGGAATTTGGGGGTGATAGGGCTAAAACCACTGGAAGTCAGAAGAGGGGAGTATAATGGCTATGACCCTGGCTAAAAAGATTTAAAGAATTAATATGTTAGAGGAGTTCCAGGATGGGAACAAGAACAGAAAAGATAAAGTGGTTCATAATAACTAAAACCTGGGGGTGGGATATAGGGGGAGGAAAGACCCTCATTAGGAAGCACTATTCAAAATGACTTCAGAAGTAGCAAAGGGCTACAAATATAAGGACTCCAACTTCTTTTTCTTTTTTGGAGGGGGGAAGGCAAGACCATTGGGGTTAAGTGACTTGCCCAAGGTCACACAGCTAGTAAACGTGTCAAGTGTCTGAGGACAGATTTGAACTCAGTCTTACTGACTTCAGGCCAGGCACTCTATCCACTATTCTACCTAGCTGTCCTCAGGACTCCAACTTCTTAAGGAGAAAGGGGATTCATCTACAGGGATAGGGAGAAACTTAGCTGATGGTGAGTGAGCATGAATTAAAGTCAGGAAGAAAGTGATGGGCAAAAAAAATCTGATATGCCTATGGCTTCCAATGACTGTCTGAAAAAGGGGTAGAAAAAGACTTCCTAAAAAAATGTTTGGTAGTCTGGAGAAGGCACAAAACAATTAAAGGGAGGCTTACCAGAGGTCAGGCCATTGGACTGGAATGGGTTGGTGGAAGGCAATTGTGGGTGAGGAGCCGGTGTGATGAAAGGGTTGGTGAAAGCTAAATGTTGGGGAGTAAAGGAAGGCAGAGTTTAGTTTTTTCTTATTGGACTGATATATGACAAAGATTTCTAAATCTTCCTTGACCTGTTTCCTACCCTCTTTCTCTCTTTCCAGTCTTGTATCCCCTTTCCCTTTACTGGTCCTCCTGTATACCTAGGTTTCCACATTATACTACAATGGAACTTACCCCCAAAACCAAGTCCAGTGCTGCTACTGCTATTACTGCCAGAAGCAGCAGTGTGCAGTCCAGAGACATGGCCAACAGTCCCAAAAGCTCTACAAGAGAAAGAGAGAAACTGTATCATTGGTATCAGAAAAATATCTTACACTAGGCTGAGCTAAGCATTATTGGATGCCTGTAAAAACAAGCCCTGGTCCTTTGTCTTCAAAGGTATTAAACAGAAGGCATTGAGAAGAAAAAAAAGAAAAAGTTAGGGACAGGCAGTATCAAAATAAAAAAAAAAAACACAAGCCAAGAAGGCAGTGTAGAAACAGGAAAACTCCCTTCCCTCCCCCCATAACCACCTCAAATACTTATAAAATATGACCGTAAACAAACTTTAGGGCTACAGAATCCACAAAGTGACAGAGAGAAACAAGTCTCCCATTGAAGGCAGCCAAGCAACACCCAGCCCCCCATGAGCCCACAGTTTTAGCCCCAGGGTGCCCCAACCAGAGGGACTTTAGGAAAGTGGCAGTTTCCAGAATTATCAACCCATAAATGCCAAAGATAAAGTGAGAGGCCAGTGTGGACTTTGTGGGAACAGGCCCTGGTCCAGGAGTGTGGTCCAGCCTCTGGCCCCCAAGGGAGAAGCAGCTGAGGCATGCTGTATGGCTACTTCAGAGCTCCTGGCCTGAAGATTGTAGGGCGACTAAGCAACCATCCTGAGGGGTAATCACTCTTCTTTAACCTGCTTGGATCTGAATTGCTATCTAGGGTGGAGGTCCTTCATAATTAGATTGGAGCAAATGGAAGTTAGTGACTTTATAAGAAATCAAGATACTATTAAACAGATCCAAACAAATGAAAAAATAGAAGGTAATGTGAAATATCTCATTGGAGAAACCACTAACCTGCAAAATAGATCCAGAAGAGATAATTTTAAATTATTGGACTATCTGAAAGCCATGATCAAAAAAAGAACCTAGAAATTATCCTTCAAGAAATTCTCAAGGAAAACTGCCCTGATGTTTTAGACCCAGAGGGCGAAATAGAGGTTGAAAGAATCTACTGATCACCTCTTAAAAAGATCCCAAAAAGAAAACGCCTAGAAATATTATAGCCAGGTTCCAGAGTTCCCAGATCAAGGAGAAAATATGACAAGCAGCCAAGAAGAAACAATTTGAATATTGTGGAAACACAATCAGGATAACACAGGATCTGGCAGCTTCTACATTGAGGAATCAAAGGGCTTGGAATATGATATTCTGGAGGTCAAAGGAGCTGGGATTAAAACCAAGAATCACCTACCCAGCAAAACTGAGTATCATGTTTCAGGGGAAAATATGGTCATTCAGTGAAAGAGAGGACTTTCAACATTCTTGATGAAAAAACCAGAGTTGAATAGAAAATCTGACATTCAGATACAAGAAGCAAGAGAAGCATGAGAAGGTAAACAGAGAAAAGAAATCATAAGGAACTTATCAAAGTTGAACTATTTACATTCCTACATGGAAAAACGATAATTGTAATTCATGAGACTTTTCTCAGTATAAGAATAGTTGAAGGGAATATATATGTCTATATAGGAGGGCATATGGGTGTATGAATTCATATGTGAGTGTGTACAGGTATACATAGAAAGAGGGCACAGGACCAACTGAATAAGAAGGGATGATATTTAAAAAGTGAAATTGAGAGGTGTGTGAAGAATATAATGAGAGGAGATGGGGAGAGAAAGAATGGGGTAAATTATCTCATACAGAAGTATGAGGCAAGGGAAAACTGTTACAATGCAGGGGAAGAACAGTATGGCAAAAGGGAGTGGGTCAGCCTTACTCTCATTTGAATTTGGTTTAGAGAGGGAATGACATACACACTATATAGGGTATCTTACCCTTCAGAAGTGTAGGGGGGAAGAGAATGAGAGAGGGGATGATGGAGGAGAGGGCAGGTTGGGGGGAGAGGAAAGTTAGAAGCACACACTTTTGAAAAGGGACAGGGTCAAAGTAGAGAATAGAACAAGTGGGGGGCAGGACAGGATGGAGGGAAATATAGTCAGTCTTTTACAATACATCCACTACGGAAATGTTTTACATAGCTACATGTATACAACCTATACTGAATTGCCTATCTTTCCAGTAAGGCTTGATGACGAGGGAGGAAGGGAAAGAATCTGAAATTCAAAGTTTTAAAATAAAATGTTTAAATATATATATATGTATATTCATGCAACTGGGAAATAAGATATACAAGCACTGGAGTATAGAGATCCATCTTGCCCTACTGGAAATTCAGAGTGGGGATGGGGAAGGATATAAGAGAGAGCAGATTGGGGGAGGGGGTATAAAGTAGGATTGCTGTTTTGGGGTGGTGGGTAGGGGAAAGATAGGGAGAAAATTTATAACTCAGAATCTTGTGGAAATGAATGATGTAAACTAAAAATAAACATAAAATTTCATTAAAAAAAAAAAGCCTAGGTTTTTTGTTTTTCTTTTTCATGGCTAGGGAACCCACAATCTTAACCTACCTGCTAGGAACACTACCGTGAGCTGACATTCCAGTTCCCAAGACGTTGTTCATATCTGAAAGGGCACTTGGCTGGTTGGCAGGAGCAAGAGGAGAGGCACCAAATGGGGTTACCTGGCTGCTGCCTGTGAGAGAGAATGAGACAGGTACACAAACTTTATAGTCATGAAAGAGAAATAAAGGAAAAAGGTAGACTATCTGTTAGTTAAAGAGGAGATAGCTAGGTTACCCTATTACTATTTTATCTCTCCCCTAATCCATCCTAATAAAAAAAATCTGAGAGTATAGGGTTACATTGTGCTGACATTTCCAAACCTCCTTTACTTCACCAGTGTCCAAGGGATCTTACCCCTAGGGAAGTTACTTTTCTTGTTATCTCTTTCCTTGCTCTTGTTTCAGCCACATTTTTCCCAGTTCTGATTTCAAAGGATGGGAAAACCTGTCCTTGCCCAACATCCTAATTTTCCTATCTCACCAAAATAAAATCATATCAAGGGGCAGATACAAAGGATGTGAGAAGCAGAAGTGGGTCGATAGTCATGAGTTGAGGTTTCTAGATCTGTATCAAATCAAACATCTCAGAAAGGAGCTTTCTTACTATTTCTCCTTTACCACTTTCTATGGAATCAGCCCCACCTGTGATGCAAACCAGCTGCAACTGATTGATTCTTCATCAATAATAACTTATATTTATACAGCACTTTAAAAAATCTGTAAAACCTTTTATATACATTATTTCATTTGGGGCTCCCAACCACCCTTTTCGGCAGGGACTACAAGTATTATTCGCTGGTAAAAATCTTATGAACAGATTGAAATAAAATAGTATTTTTTATTTTACCATCATCTAAAGCAAAGGCTTTTTGTGTCACAGACCCCTTGGGGAGTCTGATGAAGTCAATGAATTCCCTCTCAGAATATTTTTAAAAGCATAAAATCAAATATGTAGGAGTATGATGGAAGCCAGCTACACAGAAATAGTTATTAAAATATTAAAAACAAAGTTCATGGATTCCAAGTTCAAGAAATCTTGATCCAAGATGTCACATTTAATGGGAACTAGATTTTGGGAGAGGAAAGATACAGGGTAACACTAGCATTTGGAAATCCTATGCCCACTAACTAATATTCCTTAAAATCCAAGGGATCTGGCTGTGAAAGAATTGCTTCCTATGGAATAAACTGGAACAAATCATCAGACAAGTATGCCTATTGCAGCTATTTCTTCTAGAGGAGGCCCATGCTATTCATATGTGTTCTAAACATCCCTATGGGTTAAAAAAAAAAACACAATCCCTTCTCTTTAAGCTATCAGGATAAAAACCCAGAGAATGAGCTACGTTTGAGAGGCCTCATTTGGCTCCCTGAGATCCAATGTTTCTTTGAGTTCCAAGCACTTTGGTCTTATGAAAAGCCTTAGATCACTGCTCTTGGAGTTTAGCAAGTCTCAATAGGTGACTCTGGGCTATCATCTATCTCACACAGAAGTAATGACAGCATGTTAACAAACAAGGAAAGGCTCTGATCAATTAAAAGCACCATGTATCATTTTATTATAAAACTAGAATTGATACCATGCTAATTATTGATATATGGTAGTTAATACTGATATCCCCAGTTTATAAATGTTCAAACTTCTCCCAGCCTCAGTTTCCTTATCTATTAAACTGAAAGAGCTGGACTAGATTACAGATTTAGGGCCAGCAGGTAGTCCAACCCTCTCTTTTATGGATAAGAAAACTAAGTCCTCAAGCAGTGAAGTGACTTGGGCAAGGAATCAAATGCAGGTCCTTTGACTCAAATCCAGTTCTCTTTCCACTGTGTCATGAAACATTTTAAGGTCCATTTCTAAATTTATGAGCAGAAACACAAACTTGTAAGCAAATGAAGCAGGATTCAAACCTTCCTGAAACAACCATGCCAGGGTGCCTTTCTCATCTGCTTGTCTAAACAATAAGCTCCTTCATACATACTAAATGGGATATCTCACCCTACAGGAGAGTGGGGCGGGGAATGAAGGGGAGGATGATGGAAGGAGGGCAGGCTGGGGGGAGGGAAGTTGGAAGCACCCACTTTTGAAAAGGGACAGGAGCAAAGTTGGGAGTGGACCAGGTGGGAGTTGGGATAGGAGGGAGGGAAATAAAGTCAGTCTTTTACAATATATCTACTATGGTAATGTTTTGCATAACTACACATGTACAACATATACTGAATTGCTTATCTTCTCAGTAAAGGTGGGGTACAAGGGAGGAAGGGAATGAATCTGGAATTCAAAGTTTTAAAATCAAATGTTTTAAAAACATAGAAATACTATTATTGATATTATTTTACATATAACTGGGGATAAGATGTGCAGGCATTGGGGCAGGGGGATTCACCTTGCCCTACTGGAAAAGTCAAAGGGGGTATGGGAGAAGAGATGGGAGAGAGCAGATTGGATGAGGGGATATCCTGTGGGACTGCTATTCTGGGGTTGTGGGTAGGGGAAAAATGGGGAAAAAATATAACTCAAAATCTGACGGAAATGAATGATGTAAACCAGAAATTAATAAAGCATTTGGGAAAAAAAAACAATAAGCTCCTTAATTAAGGGCAAGAAATCTATTATTCCATTTTGCATACCTCATCAACATCAACAAAATGCTTACTAAAACATGAGAGGCATCATGGGGCAAGGAACAGCAAACCAGGTAGATACCTCACCTCTCCGACACTCTGTGTAGCACTGGGCGAGTCATTTAAGCTCTTGGTGCTTTAGGCAACTCTCTAAGATTATAAACTGCAGATAAGGTGCCAACCAGTAAGGGCAAAGATAATTTTCTCACTTTTGAGTTCCCTATTACAGTGAAATTAGAGAAGAAAGAAAATAAACATTTATTAAGTGCCTGCTATGTCCTAGGTATTAAGATAAGGGTTTCACAAATATTATTTGAATTCTCATTCCCATGTTACAGTTGGTGAAACTAGGGCAAACAGAAATTAAATGACACAGCTATTAAAATAATTCACAGAGCTAATAAGTGTCTCAGGTTTTTCTGGCTTCAGATCCAGTTCTCTGAGATACCTAGCTGCCGTAAGTAGACCTAGGCTACATCTTATCATCTTGTCCTTAATGATTCATCCTTCAAGGAAAGGTTGAATTAGATCAGGGGTCAGCAAACTTTTGCTGTAAAAAAAGCTTTGCATATCAAGAGGCAAAAATCGAGGATTGTGTAAATACTTATAATATTACAATATATTATATTATTGTAAATTATATAATATATAATTATAAATTACATAATATACATGATATAATATAATATTATATTATGTAAATACTTATAATAAAAGAGAAGATTTTTTGATGAAATTCAAAATAAAATAATGATGAAGTACAAGTTTTTTTTTTAAATACAGGTCTACAAATAAGAACAAAATTCTTTTCTGGAGCATAACATTTCACTTAATTGGGCTCAAACTTATTCACTATCGTCAAAATTGACTGCATTAAATGTTCATCTATTAATGCTAATCTTTAATGAGATTTTAGGGATTTCATCTTTGCAAATATCTTTTCACACTGGGACACTAATGCATTTAGTGGAGTGGTGAACTAGTCCAACAATTCTGGAGAGCAATTTGGAACTAATGCCCAAAGGAAAACTATGCATACCCTTTGATCCAGCAGTACCACTGCTAGGTCTATATTCCAAAGACATAAAAAAGGGAAAAGGACCTATCTGTTACAAAAATATTTATTAGCAACTCTTTTTGTGGTGGCTAAGGATTGGAAATCAAGACACCCATCAATTGGGGAATGGCTAAACAAACTTCGGTATATGATGGTGATGGAATATTATTGTGCTATATGAAATAAGATTTAAGAAAAACTTCTATGACGTGAAGTAAGCAGAACCAGGAGACCACTATACACAGTAACAAACAATAATCTATGATGAAGAATTGTGAATGACTTGCCTATTCTCAGCAAAATAGTGATCTAAGACAATCCCAAAGGACTAATGATGAGGCATACTATCTGTGTCCAGAGAAAGAACCAGTATTGTCTGAATACAGAATGAAGAATGCTATTTTACTTTCTTTCTTTTTAAAGATTCTATTTGAGTCTTCTTGTACAAAATGACTAATATGGAAATGTTTTACATGATTGAACATGAAACCTCTATCTGACTGTTCACTGTCTCAGGAAAGGGGGGGAGGGAAAAAAAGAATTTGAAACTCAAAACTTTAAAAAATGTTTAAAAATTGTTTTAACATGTATTTGGGGAAAAGTAAAATATTTATAAAAAAGTAAGTATCTTTTTCACACAGATAGGTACTGCTAAATATTGTTATTAATCCATGATTTTTAACTGAACATATTCATCTCTTGTATGGCGTGTACAGAAAGAATATTATTAGATTCTTCTCTTGATATCTGATATAATATGTCATTATATTGCAGATAAATCACTTCCAATTGAAATTTAGGTGGAATCTCTTCAACTGAACAGTTAAATGGATTTTGAAACATGGAAATTTCTTTTGTACTTGCATCCAGGTCTGATAAAACACTGCTGCAAGTGCAATTTGTTCTCAAAATATGTCCACTGGAAATTTGTGGGAGAATGGAGATCTCATTTCTTGTTTTAACTTTGGTCAGCATGGGAAGTATATAAAACAGCCTGACACTGTTAATGATTCAAACACTGTTTAGTTGTTGAATTGACTTTATCCACAGTAAAACTTCTGCCTTATAATGTTGAATTTATTAAGAAATACATCAAATCTGAAGCAAAAGCTAATTTCCAAAGCCATCCAATGTCTATGATACTGACTGAGGATAATTCTTTTCATTCTGAAAAATTTCAATCTTGGCCCTAAGTTCAAAAAATTATAAGGCATTTTTTTCTCTTTTCGTGTTTTGACAATGATGTATATGTACTGGTAATTTTAAAAAATTAAATATCACATATGGTGATATGCATAACACTCAAAAGACTGTCAAGTTTTGTAGCACCCTGGACAGCAGTGCAAAGTAATGAGAGTCTCATATCATGAGAGTCCCAACATAGTCTCTGTTGCAAATCCTGAACTGCCATCGTAGCATAAAAATGGTCAAGGACAAAAAATTAAAAAAAAAGGAGTGTGGCTGTGTTCTAATAAATGTGTATTACTGATACTGAAATTTGAATTTCAAATAATTTTAATGTGTCACAAATTATTCTTTTGATTTTTTTATTCAACCATTAAAAATGTAAAAACTCATGGGTCACAAAAATGGAGTGGGCTGGATTTGGCCAGTGGATCACAATTTGCCCATTCCTAACTAGATGATTTTTGAAGCCCCTTTCAGTTGGAGACCAAACAACAGTAAAAGTAAAAATGAATTGACAGCAGGTAGAATTCTTCCTAGCTGTCTGAGGACACGAAATGGTATGTGTCTATACTGAATCTGAGAGCAGAACGACATAAACAGGAGTCCAGATAAAAAAGGGAGGTAGGTTGAATGTTAGGCCTTTTTCTAATTTCCCAGTCTCCTACAAAAGTAGTAGGCCAGTTATGGGCATCAAGAGCCCCACCTAGTGGTAAGACTTGGCAATGGCCAAATTCATTGAAGTGAAGAGAATGCAACAAGACTGGTGTCCAGGGGCAGCTAGGTGAATACAGCACCAGCTCTGGAGTCAGGAAGACCTGAGTTCAAATTCAGTGTGACACTGGGCAAGTCACTTAACCCCAATTGCCTTGCCTTCCTCCCTCAATGCCCCACCCCCCAAAAAAACCAGACTGGTGTCCAATTAGAGAAGGAAAGGGGATTAGGATATCTTGAGCTAAACGGGACCTCAAAGGTCAAGTTCAACACTCTCATTTTAAAAATAAAGAAACTGAGGCCCAGAGATGTGAAGTAAATTTACCAGGGTCAAAGCTAATACGTTTCTAAGGCAGGATTTGAACCTAGGTCTTCTTGACTCCAGGGCTGGTGCTTAATCTACTCCTTCACGAGAGGTTGAAACGGGGTTGAAAAACGGGGTTGAAAAAGTTCTAGTGCTGAGCCCATGGGCCTGAGGAGGCTAGCTGCTCTGGATAAGCCTCTGGGTAAGGCAGACAGTTAAGGCTTATTTTCTCCAAGGTAGCTTTCCTACCTTCTGAACACCATGCAGAGAAAAGGGAGAAACCAAGGTCACAGGGAAGAGAAAGGGAGCGGGCATTGATTAACAAGTGTTTGTTAGATGCCTAGTATATACATAACACTGTGTCAACCAAAGTTAAACACAGTTTTTTGTTCTGTTTTCTTTTGTTTTCAGGAGCCAGAAGTCAAACATTTGTGGCTAAGAGTGGGGCCTAAGGCTCAAACATCTAGGCCTGAACTTTGAGGAATCCTGTCACCAACTTTAACTGACAGCTAGACTTCTCAAGCTGAAAGTTGCAGGCTTTCTCCAATACACAGTCAAAAAGTAAAAGGACACATTCAAGCAAGAGTGGAAAATTACCCTTGACAAACTCCAATTGGACCAATCACCTCAATCCACTTTACAAGACAGATTCAGGAAGACATGTTTGGGCTGGACCTGATTCAGGCCAGGCCACAGGATAGTTCATGTTTAATAGTGGAACAAAGTGAGACATTTGTAGATCATTTAACAGTACTTAGCCTTGGCAGAAGAATATTTGCCAAGAATCCCTGGAGTTGCCCATTATGGCCTGCATACATTAGACAGTGCCTGGAGCTTGCTCCCTGTGGCTGCTTTTCACTCTAGAACCTATCCATAGTGCATGATTCTCTGGAGGACAGCCTCAACACCTTTTAAGGAAAAACTAGCCTGTTATATAAGATGTAGTCTATTGTTCCCAACACATGTAGTGTATTTAAAAACAAGGCTATATTTGAAGTCTGATTACTAATAGTGAGCCTTGTGACTTTGCCTTACCATGGAACCTCACTGACCAACAGTTTGCTTACTTATTTTAAAAAAAGCATAATAATAACTGTACTAACTACATTGTGTCAAATTAGACAATATATGTGAAAGTATAGCATCCAACTCCCCCCCAAAATATAGCATATGAATAAATCCTCCTGCTCCTGGCTCCAGCCCACATCAAGTCTTGTCCTGATATAAAAACCCAAATTTCTGGAAAGCTCAACTGTTCCTATATCCCACTCAAAGACATGTTACTTTTCTCCTGGCCTATTCTCTGGTCTGTGAGTGACCATGAGTATTTTTTTCTGCCCTGGGACTATGAACAGGGTGTTCAGATGGTAGGTAACGTAAACACACTTCCCTATATCATAACAGTTTGGAAGAAGTGAAAATTTGCAGGTCCCCAGAATTATCTCTGAAAACAGCTGCACAAAACACACGATGCTTGAGACAGTGCCCCTCCACTCGGGAAGCAGAGCCCTACTTTGCCAAAGTTAAGAATCTTGATTTTTTTCATTTTAAATTGGCTGAAAAAAATGAGCAAACAGCAGAAAAAGATCCTAATTATACAAAGTTTACTATGGTGACAGGGAAGATCAAAACACAAATAACAAAATCAAATTGCAATATCAAAAGCTTCAAAGGAAAAATATGAATTGGTCTCAGGCCATGGAAGGGCTCAAAAAGGATTATAAAAATCAAGTAAAAGAGACAGAGGAAAAACCGGGAAAAGAAATAAGTAATGCAAAAAAAATTATGAAAAAGTCAATAGTTTGGTAAAGGAAGCACAAAAAAATATTGAAGAAAATAACACCTTAAAAAACAGTATAGGGGGCGGCTAGGTGGCGCAGTGAGTAGAGTGTCGGCCCTGGAGTCAGAAGGACCTGAGTTCAAATCCGACCTCAGACACTTAACGCACACACAAACAAAAACCTAGCCGTGTGACCTTGGGCAAGTTACTTAACCCCAGTTGCCCTCCAAAAAGCAAAAAACAAAACAAAACAGTATAAAACTTTGATAGACTGGGCCTCTCTCAGCAGTGCAAGGCTATAAGACAACTCCAAAAGACTCATGATGGAAAGGTTATCCACATCCAGAGAAAGAGCTACAGAGTCTAAATGCAGATTGAAACAAACCACTTGTTTTCTCTTTTTTGTGTTTTACTTTGTTTTGTTCCTTCTTTCTCATTGTTTGCTCCACTGATTATAATTCTTCTTTACAACTTGACTAATATTTAATGTGAAGGTATATGTAGAACCTATATCAGACTGCATGCCACCATGGAAGGGACCAGGGTGGGAGGTTGGGGAAATTTGGAAATCAAGGGATTGTGGGACTGAATGTTGCAAACTAAAATTACAAAAAAACAAAACAGTATAGACCATATGGCAAAAGTGGCACAAAAATCCAAAGAAAAAAAGAAGAACTAGCCAAATGGAAAAAGAGGAACAAAAACTCACTGACAAGAACTCCTTAAAACATAGAATTGGTTAGATGAAAAAGGAAGTACAAAAGCTCATGGAAGAAAATAATTCCTTAAAAATTAGAATTGGGCAAGTGGAAGTTAATGACTGTCAGATATCAAGAAACAATAAAAACAATCAAAAGAATGAAAAAAAATAGAAAAAAAATGTGAAATATCTCATAGGAAAAACAACTAACCTGGAAAATAGATTGAGGAGAGACAATTTAAGAATTATTGGACTACCTGAAAGCCATGATCAAAAAAGGAGCCTAGACATCATCTTTCAAGAAATTATCAAGGAAAACTGTTCTGATATTCTAGAACCAGAGGGTAAAACAGAAATCGAAAGAATCCATCAATTACCTCCTAAAAGAAGTTACAAAGTGAAAACTCCCTGAAATATAATAGCCATTTTCCAGAGTGTTCAGATCAAGGAGAAAATATTGTAGCAGCCACTGAATGAAACAATTCAAATACTGCAGAGTCATAGACTAACATAAGGTTTAGCAGTTTCTACATCAAAGGAGTACAGTGAATGGCATATAGTATTCCAGAAGGCAAAAGAGTGAGGATTACAACCAAGAATCACCTACCAAGAAAAACTGAGTATAATCCTTCAGGGGAGAAAATGGACATTCAATGAAACAGAGGACTTTCAAGCATTCCTAATGAAAAGACCAGAGCTAAATAGAAAATATAACTTTCAAAAATACAAGATTCAAAAGAAACAAAAAAAAAAGACAAACAGGAAAGAGAAACCATAAGGGATTCAATACAGTTAAACTGTTCACATTCCTAGGGAAAATGATACTTGTAACTCTTAAAAACTTCCCATAATTAATAGCAGATAGAAGGATTATATACATAGAGGACCCGGGTATGAACTGAATATCAAGGGAAAATTATCTAAAAAATAAAATTAAGGGCTGAGAAAGAGGAATGCACTGGGAGAATGGGAAAGGAAGAGGTACAAAAGAGGTACAAAAGCTTTTACAGTGGAGAGGAATTAAGGGGGAGGTGAAGGGAGCACTTGAACCTTACTCTCACTGGAATTGCCTTAAAGATGGGATAACATACACACTCAGTTAGGTACCAAAATCTCTTACCATAAAAGAAAATAGGAGAGGAAGGGGATAACAGAAGGAGGGGAAGGCTGATAAAAGGGAGGGAGGATTAGGTGAAGTAAAAGACAGAAGCAAAACACTTTTGAGAATGGATAGGGTGAAAAGAGAGAAGAGAGTAGGATAAATGGGAAAAATAGGATGGAGTGAAATACATAATAATCATAACTGTGAAAAAATTTTACAGCAAGTTTCTCTAATAAAAGCCCCATTTCTCATATGTATCTATCTGTCTATATCTATCTATCTAAATATATATCCATATTTATATCTATAGATACATAGATATAGATATATACAGAGACAGGAGAGAGATTAAACTGAATCGAATTTATAGAAATGAGTCATTTTTTAATTGAAAAATAGTAAAAGGATGTGAACTGGCAATTTCCAGTCAAAGTAATCAGAGCTATAGTAAAAAGAAAAATGCTCTAAATCACTATTGGTTAGAGAAATGCAAATTAGAACAACTCTATCAAGTTTGGCTGATATGATAGAAAAAGAAAATGACAAATGTTGGAGGGGATGTGGGAAAACAGAGACACTTACACACTGTTGGTGAAGTGGTATACTGATTTAATCATTCTGTTGAGCAAATTTGGAACTATGCCAAAAGCTATAAAATCATGCAGACCCTTTGACCATACAATACCATTACTATCCCAAAGAGATGAAAAAAACAAAAAGGAAAAGAACTTTTATTTTAAAAAATATTCATAGCAGTTCTTTTAGTGGTGGCAAAGAATTGGAAATTGAGGGGATTTCTATCCACTGGGGAATGGCTGTTGTATATGACTGTAATACTATTGTGCCATAATAAATGACAAACAGGATGCTCTTGGAAAAACCTGGAGAGACTTACATGAACTGATGAAAAGTAAAATGAACAGAACAGGTGAATAGTGTATACACTAACAGCAGTGTTGTAGTATTATGAACTGTGAATGATTTAGCTATTCTCAGTAATACAATGATCTAAGACAATTCTGAAGGACTTAGGATGAAAAATGCTATCCACCTCTAGAAAAAGAATTGATGGAATATGAATGCAGATCGAAGAATACTTTTTCTTTAACTTTCTTGGGTGTTTTTGTCTGTATGTTCTTTCACAACATGACTAATATGGAAATATGTTTTATATGACTACACAAGTATAACCTATATCAAATTGCTTGTCTTCTCAATGGCAGTGGGGAGAGGTGAAAGGAGAAGGAGCAGAAAGAGGAAGGATGGAAGGGAGGGAGAGAATTTGAAACTCTAAAATTAAAAAAAAAATGTTAAAAATTGTTTTTACATGTAAGGAGGGGAAACTATCAAATTAACAAAACCCCCTCTAGACTTTAACTTCCTCTTCTATAATATGAGTGCTTAGAAGGTCTAATAAGGGGTTCTTTAAATATGAGAAAGTCCATTTCTGTCCCTTGGCTCAGAGAAAGGAAAACTTACCAAAGCTGTAATTTCCAGTAAGCATCTGACTGGCTAGCAATAGGGGGAAGAGGAAAGAGTGAAAGAAAATCAACAGAGAAAAGCAGTCAATCTATCACTTGCTTGCCCTCAAACAAGAGGGTTATCAATTCTGGAGCTCAACCTTTAAGTACCTCAAGCCAGTCAATACACAGGGAGAGAGGGAGGGGGAGGGCAGACCTTCTGAGGTCAAAGGTCAGGCCTGCCTTTTGATACCTATAAATTATCCTGGGCGAGACATTTACCCACATTGGTACTTTCTTTCCTCACCCACAAAATGAGGAGAAAGGCCTGGACAACAATGAGGGTGCCTTTATTCTGAATCTCTGATACCTACTCTCTATAGAGGTGGGGGCCTTTTCTGGGCTGAGCTCCTACCCCTAGGCACTCCCAAAATAATGTAGAGATATCCAGAGAGAAATAAACTATGCCCAGGCTTGATCTCATGGGGCCTCGTCTTTCCAGTCAGAAATGGAGTCCTAGCTGAATTCAGCTTTTGTCCCTCCTACTGTAGTGTTGCTCTTTCCCTTTGGACTTTGGTGGAAGAAGAAAATAGTTGAGTCTTTCTCCTTTGAGAAGGCCAGCCATAATCAACTCACTAGGTCTTTTAAATTAAGCTCAATTCTAAATATCCTCTACCCAAGTCTTGGGCACAGTGATGAAATGAGAATGTGGGGAAAATGAGGAAAGAAGGGCAAGGAGGGGAAAGAAAAACAATGAACCCCAGTTACCTATGGGTGTTGGCTGGGTCTGGAACAAAGCCTGGCCCGCTGGAGGGATACATCCAATTGTAGAGGAGAAAGGGCTGCTTCCAAAGGCATCAAAGTTGGCAAAGCCTCCATGGGAAGTCCCCTGGCCTGTAAGTGAAGTGAATAGAGAGGTTACACACCAGGCAGGGCTAGAGCTAGAAAGCAGTGCTTAGAGGATTTCTGCTTTACCACACACAGCCCTCTTATATCTAGGCCTTGCTTTCCTCAACTGCAAAATAAGGCAGCTGAAATGAGTGATCTCAAAGACCCACAATCCTGAGAATGGACATACCCAGGCATATGTAGACAGAAAGGGATACTTTCAAGGGGCCCAAGTTCTTCACAGAATCATAATCAATTTCAGAGGCAAAAGGAGCTCTGGAGGAGCCAACGTAGTTTAACTCCTGCCTAACACAGAACACACTTTAAACCAATTTCCAAACATAGTCATCTAGCCTTTGTTTGGAGAGAGTTTGGATGCATATTAAAAAGTATTTTTTTTCCCAGTTTCTCTAGAAATACAAAAATACATATTTTTTCTAATATAAAAACTCTTTCCAGGTCTGTTATCTTAGGATGGATTAGATAAAAAAACAAAACACAACTTTCTTAAGGAAATGGATTAAAATTCTTGAAAGTCCTTGCCCTCCTCAACCCCAGAAGTGACTGGCCTGACCTGTGAAACTTCCAGGAAAGTACCCTAAATAATAGATTATCTGGTTCAGAAAAGATTATACTAATATCAAGAGGACCCTTACCAGCCTTAAGGGGAGGGGTTAAGGTGAGAATTGAGCCATTCTGGTTGAAGATTAAATGACTATTGCTATAAATGTTAACCCCAAACTGTATTTTAACATGCTGAGATTTTTGTCTTCACGATTCTCATAAATATGATCTGATCATCTTGGGGTATTTGTCCAAGGCCATATGCAGAGGGAAATGATGTGTCTAAGGGCATGGAGGATGAGAGGTATGCCAAGTTGGATATCTCTATATACTAGAAATGTTTGGAAACTAGCTTACTATGAAATAGAATAAAATTGTTTCTGGTAGACTAAGATTCAGAATGCAGAATTAACACTTTTTTTCTTCAAGAAAGGGAAACTACTTCCCCCCGTTACATTTATGTACAGGTCTAACAATTAAGAAGTTTTTTCTCAGGGGTGGAGCCAAGACGGCAGAGTAAAAGCAGGAAATTGTCTTGAGCTCCCACTCCAACCACCTCCAATACCTGTAAAATATGACTTTAAACAAACTTTAGAGCTACAGAACCCACAAAGTGACAGAGAGAAACAAATCTCCCGCTGAAGGCAGCCTGGCAGGCCGACAGGAAGGGTCTGTCACACCAAGCTGGGAGCCAAGCGCAGTTCTTCATGAGCTGAGTGGCCCCAGACCTGGGGTGGCCCTGACCAGCAGCCCCAACCAGCCAGAGCAGACTTCAGGAGAGTGAATCACGGGCAGCTGTAGTGGGTTCCATATTTCTTAATCCATAAATGCCAAAGAGAAAGTAAAAGGTTAGGGGGGAACTCTGTTGGGACTGGGTAACAGAAGAGTGTGGTCTGACCCCTGTTCCCTGAGCAAGAGGTGGCAGAGGCGTGGCAGCTGCTGCTGTGTGGCTGCCTTAGGAACTCCTGGACTGCAGAATGTAGGGGAGCCAGGTGATCATTCAGAAGTAATTACACTTGCTTTGACCTGCTTGGATCTGGGTTGCTGTCTTGGTGGTGGTCCTGGGCTGTGTGGCCAGTATACCAGAGCTTGTGGTGGCTGTAAAGAAGGCATGCTGCTCAGACCTCTGACAACATTTGCGAAAACTCCAGTGATTTGGGCCACAACTCTCTCCACTGTGGAAGCAGAGTTCTACCATGGGAAAGAGTTGAAAAGTCAAGCAAATGGCTGGCAAGATGAGCAAGCAGAGGAAACAAAATCAGACCATATAATCCTTTTTTGGGGACAAAAAGGATCCAAACATGGAACCATAAGAAGTCAACAAGTCAAAACTCCTGCATCAAAAGCTTCCAAGAAAAATATGCACTAGTTATAGGTCACGGAGGAGCTCAAGAAGGATTCTGGAAATCAAGTAAGAGAAGTGGAGGAAAAATTGGGAAGAGAAATGAGAATGATGTAAGAAAATCATGAAAAGTGAGTCAACAGCCTGCTAAAGAAGACCCCCCCCAAAAATGCTGAAGAAAATAACAACTTAAAAAATAGACTAACTCAAATGGCAAAAGAGGCCCAAAAAGCCAAAGAGGAGAAGAATGCCTTAAAAAGTCAAACTGGCCAGATGTTAAAGGAATTTCAAAAACTCACTGAAGAGAACAATTCCTTCAAAATTAGATTGGAGCAAATGGAAGCTAATGACTTTATGAGAAATCAAGATACTATAAAACAGATCCAAACAAATGAAAAAAAATAGAAGGCAATGTGAAATATCTCATTGGAAAAACCACTGATCTGGAAAATAGATCCAGGACAGATGATTTTAAAATTATTGACTACCTGAAAGCCATAAAAAAAAAAAAGAGCCTAGAAATCATTCTTCAAGAAATTCTCAAGGAAAATTGCTCTGATATTTTAGAACCAGATAGCAAAATAAAAACTGGAAGAATTCACCAATTGCCTCTTGAAAAAGATCCCAAAAAGAAAACTCCTAGGAACATCATAGCCAAATTCTAGAGTTCCTAGGTCAAGGAGAAAATATTATAAGCTGTCAGGAAGAAACAATTTGAGTATTGTGAAAACACAATCAGGATAACACAAGATCTAGCAGCTTCTACATTAAGGGATCGAAGGGCTTGACAAACCAAGAATCATCTACTCAGCAAAACTGAGCATAATGCTTCAGGGGAAAATATGGTCATTCAACGAAACAGAGGACGTTCAAATATTCTTGATGAAAAAACTAGAGCTGAGCAGAAAATCTGACTTTCAAATACAAGAAGCAAGAGAAGCACGAAAAGGTAAACGGGAAAAAGAAATCATAAGGAATTTATTAAAAGTTGAACTATTTACATTCCTACATAGAAAAATGACAATTGTAACTCATGAGACTTTTCTCAGTATGAGGATAGTTGAAGGGAATATATGTGTCTGTATATATATGTATGTATAGGAGGGTATATGTGTGTACAAATACCTGTGTGCGTGTGTGTATATGTGTGTACATGTATACATAAACAGAGGGCACAAGATCAGTTGAATAGGAAGGGATAATATCTAAAAAATAAAATTAAGAGGTGAGAGAGCAATATAATGAGAGGAGAAAAGGTAAGACAGAATAGGGTAAGCTATCTCATATAAAAGAGGCAAGAGAAAACTATTACAATGGAGGGGATGAGCAAGAAGGTGAAAGGGAATAATGAGTCATCCTTACTCTCACTGAATTTGGCTTAAGGAGGGAATAACATACACACTCATGAGTATCTTACCCTATAGGAGAGTAGGGGGGAAGGGGGTAAGAGGGGGGATGACAGAAGGGAGAAAAGATTGTGGGAAGGGGTAGTTAGAAGCACATACTTTTGAAAAGGGACAGGGTCAAAGTAGAAAATAGAATAAGTGGGGGGTGAGATAGGATGGAGAGATATATAGTTAGTCTTTCACAATATAACTACTATGGAAATGTTTTGTGTAACTACACATGTACAACCTATATTGAATTGCTTATCTTCTCAGTGGGGGTTGGGTGAGGAGAGAAGGGAAAGAATCTGGAAATCAAAGTTTTAAAAATAAATGTAAAAAAAAATATTGTTTTTTACATGCAAATGGGAAATAAGATATATAGGCACTGGGGTATAGAAATCCATCCTGCCCTACTAGAAAGTTAGAGGGAGGATCAGGGAGGATATAAGAGAGAGCAGATTGGGGGAAGGGGTATTCAGTATGCTTTCTATCTTGAGTTGGCAGGGAAGGGAAAAATGGGGAGAAAATTTGCAACTCAAAATCTGTGGAAATGAATGTCGAAAACAAAAAATAAATTTAACAAAAATGAACCTTAAAAAATAAAGAAGTTTTCTCTCTCATGGCACCTTCTTGAAACTTCCACTCATTGCTCCTAGTTCTACATTTTGAGTGAGGCCAAGCAGAACAAATCTGACAATAATAATTAATTTTTTTAAATTAAAATTTATTTTTATTTTTAGTTTACATAATTCATTTCCACAAGATTCTGAGTTACAAATTTTCTCCACATCTTTCCCCACCACCCCACCACAGCAATCCCACTGTATACCCCCTCCTCCAATCTGCTCTCTCCTATATTCTCCCTCATCCCCCCTCCGAATTTCCAGTAGGGCAAGATGGATCTCTATACCCCAGCACCTGTGTATCTTATTTCCCAGTTGCATGAAAAAAAATGTGTGTGTGTGTGTATGTGTGTATTTTAAACATTTGATTTTAAAACTTTGAATTTCAGATTCTTTTCCTTCTTCCCTCATCACCCACCCTTACTGGGAAGATAGGCAATTCAGTATAGGTTGTATACATGTAGCTATACAAAACATTTCCATAGTGGATATATTGTAAAAGACTGACTATATTTCCCTCCATCCTATCCTGCCCCCCACCTGTTCTATTCTCTACTTTGACCCTGTCCCTTTTCAAAAGTGTGTGCTTCTAACTTCTCTCCCCGCCCCAACCTGCCCTCCCCTCCATCATCCCCCCTCTCATTCTTTCCCCCTACTCTCCTGTAGGGTAAGATACCCTATTTAGTGTATATGTCATTCCCTCCCTAACCTAAATTCAACGAGAGTAAGGCTGACCCACTCCCTTTTGCCATACTGTTCTTCCCCTGCATTGTAACAGTTTTCCCTTACCTCTTCTACGTGAGATAATTTACCCCATTCTGTTTCTCCCTATCTCCTCTCATTATATTCCTCACTCACCTCTCAATTTCACCTTTTAAGTATCATCCCTTCCCATTAAATTGGTCCTGTGCCCTCTATGTATACCTGTACACATATATACACACTCACATATGAATTCATACACCCATATACCCTCCTATATAGACATATATATTCCCCTCAACTATATTCCCCTCAACTATCCTCATACTGAGAAAAGTCTCATGAGTTCCAATTATCGTTTTTCCATGTAGGAATGTAAAATGTTCAACTTTGATAAGTTCCTTATGATTTTCCTGTTTACCTTCTTATGCTTCTCTTTCTTCTTGTATCTGAATGTCAGATTTTCTATTCAACTCTGGTTTTTTCATCAAGAATGCTTGAAAGTCCTCTATTCTACTGAATGACCATATTTTCCCCTGAAACATGATACTCAGTTTTGCTGGGTAGGTGATTCTTGGTTTTAATCCCAGCTCCTTTGACCTCCAGAATATCATATTCCAAGCCCTTTGATCCCTCAATGTAGAAGCTGCCAGGTCCTGTGTTTCCACAATACTCAAATTGTTTCTTCCTGGCTGCTTGTCATATTTTCTCCTTGATCTGGGAACTCTGGAACCTGGCTGTTGGGGGCGGGGATAGGCTTTGCTTTTACTGTGCTAATTTCCATATGAGGGCGTGGTTTAATGTATATAAGATGCTGTACGCGGAAGCATCTCTCTCTCGGGATGTGACCAGCCGTGAATAAACAACCCCTGAAACCTCGGGTGCTCTGTCTGGGTTAATTCCTCTTCGGAGGCCGGTGACGACCGAAGGCTCGCCATGGGGATAGGTGAGTAGAGAGGGCGGGGATATAATAGTTACAGATCAACCCGCCGCCGGTGCCGTAGATAAAGCCCCTGGCAAGTGGCGCCTGAACAGGGATTGAGATCTGTAGGGACCGTCTGAGTCCGCTGGACGGACTCCCCCCAGACAGCCTCATCTCATAAGAAGGACGAGATGGGAGGATTGAATAGCATACCTAAATTTCGACCCGAGGAGAAAGGGGTTGTAGCCGCCCAGCTGTATAAGCTGTGCGCTAAGAGGGGGTATAAAATCCCCCTAAAAACCTGCCAAGCATTCATAGAAGGTTCGGGTGAAGAGGAGGAAAGTCACGGTGTGGGGCCACAAGAGGAGGATGAAGGGGAGGATGGGGGGGAGGATGAGGGCCCCCCTCCCGTGTACCCCTGTGAAGAGTTAAGGAGGGCTAGAGGGGAAAGCCGCGAAAAAGATGGCGGAGACACGACACTTCCGCATTCTTCATGGGACACTGACCGGAAGGATAGTGGGTGTGACGCAGCTCAGATGCCCAGCGGGCCTAGACAGGAAAAGACAGGAGGATGGGGTGGGGCCTCTTCTAGACACCCGGAGGCCTGGGGCGGAGTTTCCCCGAGTTGCCCAGAAGCTTGGCTAGCCGCCCCAACGGCCATGGCTGAGCCTCCCCCATGCAGATTGGCAGCATTCAGGGACGGGGGGAGAGGACCCAGACCAGGGGCAACAGGTCTGGTCGCAGCCAGTGCCATCCGAGCCTTTGAGCCGGGGGAGACAGTAGACTGGGATGACTGGGGGATATATCCGCTGCTTGCTGATCCCCTCACGGGACAGCGGCAGTACGCCCCAGTGCCATTTAAGATGTTAAAGGAGCTGAAGGAGGCCGTGTCCAAGTACGGCGCCAGCTCCCCTTATGTAAAAAGATTGCTGAAAAACATAATAGCCACCAATCCTTGGACTCCGTCAGACTTTGACGAAGTCTGTTCTGCTTGTTTTGACCCCGCCGGCTATATGGCTTTCAAAGCCCAGGCTCGCCGAGAGGCCTTACCATGGCTGTTCCATCTCTAACACAGACTTGTCCGGCCTTAATCACAGGCCCTGAGGGCTACACTGAATTTATAACCCATACTCAAATTGTGGAAGACCCTGAATCACCCATTGTTTTGACTAACCCTCACCCCTACTCCATAATGATAAATAAGAACCAAGTAATTGGGAAAGCCATCCCATTGCAAGGCTCCCCATTTATTCATTCAGGGAGAGCCCAGACCATAAACTGGGTACAACCAGTGACCCCCGACCGGCCTACTCTGATTGTGTTGGTCGAAGGGAGCTCAGTAGAGGGAATCATGGATACTGGGGCGGATTGCTCCGTGATAAATGGAGGCCAGTGGAAGCCTGAATGGCCTCTGTCGGCGGGAGGGCAGCCAGTAATGGGGGTAGGAGGGAGACAGACTGCCCCTAAGGCAGCAAGGGCCCTGAAGTGGGCCGTGAAAGGCAAGACAGGACTGTTTAAACCTCTCTTCCTACCAGGGCTCCCATACGCCCTCTGGGGACGTGATCTCCTCTCCCAATTGAATCTTTCTTTGGCCACTCCAGACAGTCTGCTGGGAAATTAGTGGGGGCCACTGCCGAAGAGAGCTTCTCCCCGCAGATCACTTGGATTGATAAGAAACCAATATGGGTAGAACAGTGGCCCCTGTCCCAAGAGAAGCTCACAGCGCTTAGGATGATTGTAGATACTTTATTATTAGAGGGGAAAATAGAGAAATCTCTTAGTCCCTTTAATTCCCCAGTATTTGTCATCAAAAAGAAAAGTGGAAAATGGAGGATGCTAGTTGACCTCAGAGCAGTTAACGCTGCCATGTTACCAATGGGAGCCCTCCAACCTGGACTACCCACGCCGGCAGCCATCCCAAGGAATTGGGAGATAATAGTGATTGATATTAAGGATTGTTTTTACAGTATCCCTCTTCACCCAAATGATAAAGAGAAGTTTGCCTTTTCTGTTCCCAGCATTAACTTCCAGGCACCTTCCGAGAGATATCAATTTAGGGTTTTGCCCCAGGGAATGGCAAATAGCCCAACCTTGTGTCAGTTATATGTGGCAGAGTTGTTAAGGCCAGCTAGGGAAAAATATAACAGTCTTATGATTATACATTATATGGATGATATATTGATCGCTGCACCACAGCTGCAGCTGGCAGAGAGTTGTTTGGCCCTAATAACCGAGTTGTTGCAAGGTAAAGGATTGCTGCTAGCCCCTGAGAAGGTGCAAAAGTCATATCCTTATGAATATTTAGGTCAAAAGGTTCTTCCCGAACAGATTGTTAAAGATATTCCTGGCATTGATAAGTCCCAATATAGGACGTTGAATGATTTTCAAAGGTTGGTGGGAGCAATTCAGTGGATTCGCTCAGCAATCCCTATACCACAGTCACTTATGCAGCCATTATATGAGATTCTAAAAGGGGCGTCACAGTTGACCTCCCCTAGGACATGGACCCCCAAGGCAGAACAGGCATTGGACCAGATTTTGCAAAAAGCCTCTGTTTTGAGTCGCCAAGCCCCAGATGAACCTATATATTTTCAAATATTAAGAGATACAGGGCGATTTTTGGGATGCCTCTTTCAAAGACATGGATGTTTAGAATGGTTATATCCAAAAATTCCAAAAAAGATTATACAAGATAAATGGGAGACCCTAGCTTGGTTTTGTTTGCAAGCCTCTGAGCGCTGTCAACGTGCATTTGGGCGCAAACCTTTTCTTAATTTAGATCTATCAGGAGAGCTCAGTCATACACTTGCAGAAAATTCCCTGCTGTGGGCCACGGTGTTGACTAGTATGAATATTGCGAAAGTCACACCTCCCCCAGTGGTCCGGATGTATAGTGAATTCATTCTCAAACGCCACACGCCTGTAGTGGTATCCGATCCAGTGGCCGGACCAAATATATTTACAGATGCCACTAAGAATGGCCGTGCTGTAGTTCACAACCCGTCACAACCAGCCAAGTGGGTAGTTGATACCCCATATACCTCCACCCAGAAGAATGAGTTATTTGCCATTATTAAAGCTGTAGAGTTGTTTGATACTATACCCATAAATTTAATCACAGATAGTATGTATTGTGCACTATTGCTTCCCCGCTTGGAACATGCCTATGTGTCTCCAGGATCCACCATAGCCGATCTTTTATTACACCTTCAACATAGAATAAAGGGTAGGAGACATTCCATTTATGTCCTACATGTGCGGTCCCATATATCTATCTCGGGACCTATTTTTCAAGGCAATGATGAAGCCGATAGTGCCCTATATATAGCCCACAAAGATCCTGATCCGGCCCGGCAGGCACACGGTAAGTATCATATTTCAGCTAGATCCCTCAGACGCCTCTATGGCATTCCTAAGATAGAAGCACGCTCCATTGTACGCTCATGCACCGCTTGCGCACCCTTCCGGCCGCGCCCCCAGCCAGAAGGCATCAATCCCAGGGGCAATTTGCCTAATGCCCTCTGGCAAATGGATGTCACACATTTAGGACAGAAACATATACATGTATCAGTAGATACCTTTTCTTCCTTTACCTTTGCCACGTTGCAACCCGGCGAGACTGTAAGACATGTAATATCACATTTGTACACTCAAATGGCCACCTTAGGTGTGCCAGAAGCCCTAAAGACTGATAATGGGCCGGCATATACCTCTAGGGCCTTTACAGAATTCTGCCTAGAATTTTCTATCAATCATACTACGGGTATCCCCTATAACCCCACAGGCCAAGCCATGGTGGAGCGAGCAAATTGCAACCTGAAAACAACCCTCTATAAACAAAAAGCGGGAGTATGCAGGGGAATAGCCCAAAAGGAATTGGCACAAGCCGTTTTTACCATGAACTTTCTCCAATTTAGAGATGATGGCACCTCGGCCGCACAGAGATTTTTTGGAAAAACTGCGACCAAACACAGAGAGTTGCCACCCCCCACAAGGGCCCTACCAGGAACTAAGATAATGTGGAGGGATGAAGAAGGAAAGTGGCATGGGCCGGTCACAGTGGTTGCAAGGAGACCAGGCCATTTATCCTTTTATCCAAATGAGAATTCTAGTGTCCCCAAAAAATGGATACCTGTACATAGAGCTAGAGATCTTGAATGAACCCAACCCGATTATCAGGATGAGGAGTTCCCTCTCTTTTCCTTTGCAGGGACATGGCCCACCATCCTGGGAATCCTGATGTGTGGAACGGCGATAGAACACCCCACCCCCGGACTTGCGACGCCTCGATGGGGGCCTCTTGGGGCGGGTTGGGTGCCTCTCTGTGTCTCCTCTTATTACTTATTGGGCTTTTATTTTGGTGCATATGCCGTGCATCCACCCGGCATAAGGGCTATATGTTACTTACCCAACAAGCCATCTTTGCTATAAGAGAAGGACAAGATCCTTCAGTTTGGCTCGCCGCCATGGAAGACATGTAACACCTTGGGGTAAGACGGGGCAAGCCCCACGACGGGCAACTACTCCCACCCAGCCACCTAAGACAGGGCCCGAAGGTGTTGGGTCCCTAGGACGGGTAAGGTTTCAGGGATTGAGGAGACGACCCAAGCCAGGGCACCCCGCTCCCGGCGAAGCCATAAGCTTAGATGATGCGTAATGTTTAGCAAGGCTGCACCGGGCGCCACAGCCCTGATAAAACAAAAAGGGGGAGATGTTGGGGGCGGGGATAGGCTTTGCTTTTACTGTGCTAATTTCCATATGAGGGCGTGGTTTAATGTATATAAGATGCTGTACGCGGAAGCATCTCTCTCTCTCGGGATGTGACCAGCCGTGAATAAACAACCCCTGAAACCTCGGGTGCTCTGTCTGGGTTAATTCCTCTTCGGAGGCCGGTGACGATCGAAGACTCGCCATGGGGATAGGTGAGTAGAGAGGACGGGGATATAATAGTTACAGATCAACCCACCGCCGGTGCCGTAGATAAGGCCCCCGGCACCTGGCTATAATATTCCTAGGAATTTTCTTTTTGGGATCTTTTTAAGAGGTGATCAGTAGATTCTTTCAACCTCTATTTCGCCCTCTGGGTCTAAAACATCAGGGCAATTTTCCTTGAGAATTTCTTGAAGGATAATTTCTAGGTTCTTTTTTTGATCATGGCTTTCAGGTAGTCCAATAATTTTTTTTTCTTTTTTTCGAGGGCAATTGGGGTTAAGTGACTTGCCCAAGGTCACACGGCTAGGTTTTTGTTTGTGTGTGTGTTGAGTGTCGGAGGCCAGATCCAAACTCAGGTCCTTCTGACTCCAGGGCTGACTCTCTACTCACTGCACCACCTAGCTGCCCCTAGTCCAATTATTTTAAAATTATCTCTCCTGGATCTGTTTTCCAGGTCAGTTTTTTTTCCAATGAGATATTTCACATTGCCTTCTATTTTTTCATTTGCTTGGATCTATTTAATAGTATAGTATCTTGATTTCTCATAAAGTCACTAGCTTCCACTTGCTCCAATCTAATTCTGAAGGAATGATTCTCTTCAGTGAGCTTTTGAGATTCTTTTTCCATCAGACAAATTTAGGTTTTTAAGGCATTCTTCTCATTGGCTTTTTGAGCCTCTTTTGCCTAACTACTAAGTAAATAGTTAGTCTATTTTTTAAGGTGTTATTTTCTTCAGTCAGGTTGTTGACTCACTTTTCATGATTCTCTTGCATCATTCTCATTTCTCTTCCCAATTTATCCTCTACTTCTTTTATTTGGCTTTCAGAATCCTTCTTAAGCTCCTCTATGTCCTGTAACCATTTTTCTTGGAAGCTTTTGGTACAGGAGTTCTGACTTCGTTGTCTTTCTGCCATTCTGATAGGGTCCTTGTGATGTATATATGTCTGTAGTATCAATCTATAACATCAGTTTGTAAATGGGGTGCTTTGGGATTTATGTCTGTAAAATCAATTTGTAAAACCAGTCTGTAAGATCACATTTCCACCCCCCCAGCCTCAGAGCATTGACTCTGCCCCTTCCCCCTTCCAGCACTCTGCCCAGCAACAACTCATGACCTGTTTATCTCTGCTTGAAACAATAAGTTATGTAAATGTTATCTCCCTTAGTTAGAGTGGCCAGCCCCACCATAAATTCTTCAATACCTTATCTATAGGGTAACTCCTTAGTCAATTATATAGCCACACTGTCTCTGATGACCTTGGTGGGAGGCAGACTGGGCACTCTTTAGTGACGTGTCAGGCCTAAAACCACACCTCCAGCTAGACCCCCACTTGAGCTATTTCCCAGTGAATCATGGGCAATACACCTGTGCAGTTGATATTAAAGGTGTATGGTCCTTTGAGCACTGACCACTCCTTAACTCCTCCCTGATCCCACCCTTACTCACCTAGTTAGCATAATTGACACCTTAAAACTATGCCTGTGACCCCTGGAAGTTTGAAGGTTCCATAAGAATCTAGCCCGCTGTCCTTGTACAGCGTAACAATAAACTTTACAATTTTGGCTTCAAAGTTTGCTTGAGCCTGGTGAATTCCTTCCAGACTGGATGCCAGGGAGGTATCCCTGGCAGAACCTCCTACCCTCACCCCCTACTCATCACCCTTCCCTCTTCAATTCCATGCTTTGATCCTTTTTGTCCCCAAAATAGGAGTCTAAAGTTGGATTGCTGTGTTTGCTTTGCTAACTTTGCTTACTCATGTTGCCACTCAATTACTTGACTTTTGAGCTTTTTGCCACAGCAAAACTCTGCTTCCAGAGAGGAAAGCTTTATCCCAAATCACTGGGGTGCTATTAGTTTGCTGCCCTCTCTGAAGCCTCTACCAGCTCTGGCACCTGGTCATGTACCCCAGGACTTCTATCCTACACAGCAATCCAGATCCAAGCAGGTTAAAGCAAGGGTGATTACCCCTCAGGATGGTTGCTTGGTCCCCCTACAATCTGCAGGCCAGGAGCTCTGAAGTAGCCAAGTGGTGGTGGCTGCTATGCCTCAACTGTTTCTCTCTTGGGGGGCAGAGGCCAGACCACACTCCCAGACTCACTGTTCCCACCGAGTCCATACTTACCTCTCACTTTGTCTCTGGCTTCTATGGGTTGATAATTCTGGAAACCGCCACAGCTGCTGGTAATCTACTCTCCTTGTATCCCTCTAACCAAGGCTGGTCGGGCCGTCCTTGGGCTAAAACCGTGGCCTCACATGGGGCTGGGCTCTGCTCCCAGCATGCTGTGATGGACCCTTCCTGCCCGGCTGTCTTCAGAGAGAGTTCTGTTTCTATCAGTTTGTGAATTCTGTAGCCCTAAAGTTTGTTTAGAATCATTTTTTATAGTTATTTGAGGTGGTTATGGGAGGGAGTGCAGGGAGTTTTCCTGTTTCTATGCTGCCATCTTGGCTCCCAATATTTTTATTTTTTAATATGATTATGTTGATTTTCTAATGATGAACCATATGAGAATTTTTTAAAAGCTGTATTTAACTGCATTTTAGTATAATTGATTTCCTTTTAATTCTATTTTATTTTACATATTTAAAAACATTATTCCTAGAAGTAGTGTACAGACTTCAGATTGCCCAAGGAGTCTAGGACAGAAAGCAGGTCAAGAACTGCTACCCTATACTTTTCTCAAGGTCCTATACTCTAGTGAGGAACACAATGTTTCCATAAACTCAGGCTATACAAACAATTAGGGAGGAGGGGATTCTTAAAACAACCATGAAAGTCAGGAAAATCACCTCTTATAGGAGGTAGCACCTGAGCTAAGTCTTGAAGGAGACCCAGGACTCAAAGAGATGGAGGTGAGAAGGGAAACCATTCCAGATAGGGAAAGAAAGCCTTTGTAAAGGTATGGAGGCAGGAAATGGAATCCTTGTATAGGGAATAGGAACAAAGTGTAATAAACCTGGAAAGACAGGCAGATTGGAATTTAAATGTCAAACAGTTTGTAATTTATCCTAAGGCAATGGGAAAACAGAGCTTCCTGGGCATAAAATTGTCATGTTTATTTCTATACTTTAGTTATACAATTTTGGCAACTGCACGGAAGACACATTAGAGATGAGAGAGTCTTGAAGCAGAAAGATCCATTAGGAAAAGTCTACTGTTCAAGCAAGATGTGATGAAGGCCTAGAGTAGGATGGCTATGGTTTGAGCTGAGAAAAAGGACTGATGAAAGAAATGCTGAGCATATAACTTCAAATTGCAAACTTGAGTGACAAGAAGAATTGTGTTTCTTTTGACAGAGATAGGGAAGTTAAGAGGAAATGGATTTAAAGAGAAAGAAAATGAGTTCTGTTTAAGATAAATGAGCTTGAGATACTTATCCAGGTGGATACGTCAAGTAAGCCATAGAGAAGCAAGACAGGCGCTCTGAAGAGAGAAGAGGAATGGATGTGTAGATTTGGAAATCATCTGCACAGAGATAACAGCTGAGAAACCATGGGAGCTAAAGAGATCACCAAGAGATAGGGTATGAGGAAAGAAGAAAGGGGTCTAGAACAAAGCCATGAGGTACACCCAACACACAGCAGGTAGAACATAAATTGCAAAAGAAAGAATGAATGATCTGTCAGGTAGAAAGAAAACTATGACTAAGAAGCATCATGAAAACGCAGTAATAAGAGAAAGAGAAGGAGAGGGGTCAACAGCACTGAACACTACACGGAGTTTAAGAAAGATGAGGACCTAGAAAATGCCATTGGATTTAACAGTAAAGTGATTGGAGACCTTAGATATTGTAGTTTTAATTGTAGAGAGGAAAGTGATACTGCAAGTTGAGAAATGAGTGGGAGGGAAGAGAGAAGAGGTAAGGAACATAGAAAGACTTCTCTCAGATACTGGATGTGAAAGGGAAGAGAGCACAGGCACCAAGGTCACGTGGGGTAGACTGAAGTGGATGCTGAATGTCACTACAAAGGAGAAAAAATGACCCGACAGCCCGTCATCAATAACCAGGATCTGGACGGTTATTTTGGATGAAGTGAATCTCAAAGGAGGAGCAGTAGGTGAATGAAGGTGGTTAAGGAAAATGACATGCAAATAAGAAGTAAACGATGTCTTCTCCCCCTCCTAGTCCACTATGTCAATGAGGATGAGAGATGGTACAACTGGATAATGATGGTCAAGAGTACTTTACCATTGAGGAGAGAGAGATTTCTCTGATGGCCAGGATGGAAGGACCGTGAGAGGAAAATATAATCTCAAATGTAATTTGTTAAAAAGAAGGCACAATGGATGGGAAGGGTAAAACTGTAGAGGGACCTAGGAAAAAAGTAAGAGAGTGAGGAGTGTTAGGTCTAGGGAGGGAGCTTAGGTCTAGGCCACTGCTCACTCTCTTACTTACTCCTAGCTTTCCTTCTATGTCATTTGGAACCCCACTGCCTATCACTGTAACTCAGATTCACATCACACTGCCCACCAAAACCTTAATCTGATTCAGCATATTTTTTATAAGGTATGGAACCAGGATTCAATAGAATCAGATGGGTGGGCATGGAACAAGGTAGAGAGGCAGATGATACTCTTCAGCCTCAACTGGCCAAAGCAATGGGACAGCAGCCTCATCATCCCTCCTCCAAACCATTTGTAAAGCAAGAGAGGACAAAAGTAGAATAAAATGGCAAAGATTATTTTCAGAAGTGTAAGAGGAAGCTCTGGGACTCCTCTTGCTTTCATTTAGTGCCTTCCCCCCAGTTTACTTAGTACCTCAACCCAAGGTCCTGGTGTTATGATCACTTTTTTTTCTTTGCAACCTCTTTCAGTAACCAATATAAAATTACTTATAATGTCTTTCTCCACCCCCACCCCCCCAGTTAATTCCAAGATCAAATAAAATGCAAGTTAACCCAAAGGAATGGGTTCTACTAGGCCTGATGTGTTTTGAATACATGAAATTGTTTTTGTTTTTTAAAGTCTGGACCCAACTTACCTCCAAAGACAGCAAAGTTCGATGCTGGCTGGGGAGCAGCAAAAGGGTCTCCACCAATGTCAGCCAGAAGGTCAGTGCTAGCTTTCTTGACTGCAGGGAGGGAGGATGGTTGAGGACATGGATGTTGGGAGAGCTGAGCCTGAGGAACAGACTAGGGAGGAATGAATTATAATAATTATGGAGCCAAGAATCCTAAAAAGCTCCCAGGACTTCCTCTAACTTTGTATTGTTCTAGCTCGGAGAGAAAGATGCACTGGAAATCATGTGGTCTCTGTACCATGAAAATTCCAGGGAGTAAGACAGAAACATTCCAGTTTCTAAACTCACAGGATCTTAGGCTAGGGCTTATATAGGAAAGGCAATAGTCTGAGTGAAATATTTATCAGCAAATAACACAGTATTCAATTCCAATTGTGGCTATTATCAACCAGATTTCAACTTTTCCAAAGTTGCTGAAGAAGTTTCCCCGACTCAAAGGCCCTTCTATGGCTCCCACCAAATGTAAATCACTAAGTTTGCTCTGACTTTCCTCCACCTTACTTCCAGTTAGCTTAATCCTTATTTTTTTTTAAAGGGTAAGATCCAGGGATATTTTTTAGTAGACAGTGACACAAGCACGGTTCATGGTAAAGGGTCTGCTCTATTGTCTTGTCAATTAATCTATAGGATTCAAAGACTGAAACATAGATCTCTATCTTCTTTCCCTCTACAAATTAAGCTTTTATATCTGATACTTACCTGGCTAGTGCTAGAGATGGCCGCAGAGGGCACAGGGTCCCCAAGAAGTGTCCTCAGGGGCTTTACATCTGGAGTAGAATCTTGGGTAGGGGTAGAGGTGCTGCTTTTGGTGTAGGATGGCCCCTTGACTTGGTCTGGGGGGACATACCTTCAAGGAACAAACAGTCTAAGTGGAACAAGAAGGAGTAACACCTTATAGTATCCCCAGTTTATGTGCTCCTTCAACTCCTAGGAAAGCAGACATTATAATATCTGAATCAAATCATGGTGTTTTCAGAGTTGGGAGAGAATTTAGATGTTGTCTAGTCCAACCTCTCAACCAATGCAAGGATGTCCTTTACAACAGAGTCAAATATGCAGCCTGCACAAGTGAAGCCCCAAGTGAGGCCTAAACCAGATTTAAATGTAATTGGGAAATATTTAACAACATAAATAAAAATACAACACAACACAGGTAACATTACACCTTAAAACCAAGTCAATGTGCAGTTGGCAGGGATCTCTTTTTATGAGAGCTTGATGCCAGTGACCTAGGCCGTGTCTGACAGTGGTCATGAAGCTTCTCTAGAGACAATGAGGACAAGAGTGACAAGGAGCATGATCCTCTTCATTCTAAACTCCTGAGCTCCTCAGGTTCTAAGCAAACCCCTGCCCTCAGATGAAACACCTCAATTCTGATAAGAATATTACCATATCTGCCAACTCCCCAACTTTTTCCTATAAGGACTTACTTTTCTATCTCCCCCTCTAATTCTTTTTTTTTTTTTTGGAGTGGGGAAGGTAAGGTAATTGGGCATCTTGCCCAAAATCATACAGCTAGTTAAGTGTCAAGTGCCTGAGGCTGGATTTAAACTCAGGTCCTCCTGACTTCAGGGCCAGTGCTCTATTCACTGCTCCACCTAGCCGCCCCTTCCCCTCCAATTCTTAATGCCTCTTTCCCACAGGTAGAGCTTCTGTCATATCATCATTCCCAGGCTTCCAAACGGCATTTCTGTATTTGTCACTCTAGCTCTCATCCCTTCTACCTCTAATTATCCTTTTGCCTCTGTGCATATACTTTGTTTTTAATAACATCTCCTAATCCAGAGCATTTCCCCAAGAACAGGGATTCTTAAATTTTTTTGGCAGTCTGGAGAAGCCTATAATCCCTTTCTCAAAATAAGGTTTATTGCCTATATTCATAATTAAAGGAAAGGCTAACTTCAATTAGAGGTTAGTAAAAATAAAGATGTAAGTTTCTTTCCTCATTCAAGTTCACAGACCCCTTGAAATCAATGTCTGGATCCCAGGTTAAGAAGCACTGCGGAGAAGATTAAGTCCCTTGGAAGAGAGAGCACATCTAAAATACTGTCCTAATTCAAATTAATCTGCATTCTTCCACTTACCCTCCAACTAGAAATCAAAACAGAAAAAAAAATCACCTTGGAGAAAAAACCAAGAACTGCTGTTATAACATGTTTTTCTTCTTTGAGAAAACAAAACAATAATTTGTCAGTATATCCCCTAATGATATAGAAGGTGGGGGGCAGGGTAAGTACCATTAAACTTAATATCATTAGTTAATAATGAAGTTAATAAAAAGGGATTAAGATATTGAAAGTTCAGACTTTACCTGCTAAAATACCTGCCTCCAATTTCTCTCTCCGCACAAAAGATAGCAACTTGCTATGAATAAACGCACATTGCTCCTAAATGCTTCCACCATTCTAACTAATCCATTCGTTGACTGAACTTGAGGAACACCAATTGTATGTGATAAGTGACTAAGGACAAGAAATACTGTCCTTCAACAAAGACTGGTTCTGTAGCATTATGACTTAGCTATAAAGATTTAACTGAAGCTTCCAGAGAAGCACCAAATTTATATCTGGAAAGAGAAGAGGAATAGATGCCACACATAATCTATGTAACTGTTTCCTCCCTCCTCCACGATTACCATCGCTTCTTCTCATATTTCTCCTGAAGAAACTCCTTCACCTTTTGAGGATCCCTGGAGTCTGGGACTAAAGAGGTTTGCGCATCAAAGAGACCCAGCCAGATCTTTCTGCAAACCTGTGGTACAAAAGGAGAGACAGGTAACATAGGTGCTGGAGAAAATAGATTAGAGTGAAAAAAACACACATACCTCTAAACCAGATGCTTCTGAAAAATTTTCAGTGTGAGCACTTACACCTTGGAAATTAGCAGATGCAGAGCCTGATTTATTGTTTTGTTGATTGTCTAGACTTAAGAAAGCATGAAGAAACTATTAATGATACAGATTAAATGTAAAAGTGTGTCAGGCAGACATTTTCCCCCCAGAGAACTGTTGAACATTTATCAACATAATGATGCCCTCAACAGTTTTGAGAAGTGTGTGGTCTTAAGATCCAAATTCCTCATACTGGTCCATGTATTAAGTAATGGGGAAAAATCTTAATGAGTTTGAGGAACACAAACACCACTAACAAGCATTCCACAAACCTTTGGGCTTACTTGAGGAAGGAGGAGGAATTTACTTTGCAAAAAAGGTGAATTCAACACATATTTATTAAAAGTCTATGTATAGGGGCAGCTAAGTGGCACAGTGAATAGAGTGCCAGTCCTGGAGTCAGGAGGACCTGAGTTCAAATATGGCCTCAGACACTTAACACTTACTAGCCATGTGACCTTGGGCAAGTCACTTAACCCCAATTGCCCTGCCCTCTCCCCCTCCAAAAATAAAAGAAAACCAAAACAACTGAAGTGTTAAATTTCAGTGAGAAGTTAGTGAAAATAAAGATAAATTTTTTAAGTCTATGTATAGCGCACTGGCTTAGGCACAAGAGAAGACACAAAGTCTAGAAAGAAATATTTCAGTTTTTTCTGACAATGTACTGACATTACCTTGATTTTTTAATGTTTCAATCTCTTTGGAACGATGCAACAGATCTAATTCAGCAATCTTAAATCTCAAAGAAGATATAGAAAAATCTCCAGGAGAATTTATGAGTTAGTACTCATTTACAGTGATTAGTTGTCAATGTATTCACTCTTAACAATTTTTTTTTTTGCTCTTTGGATTTTTTTTTGGTAACAATTCTCCTGTATTTTTTTTAAAAGAGGAATGAAGCATCAAAAGGGTGCCATTTCCCAGCTGTGCCTTGAATAAAGAACCTATCCTTGGTTGGATCAAGTTCCACAAAAATAATCTCTATGAGAAATCTAGAAAACTCCTGGAGGGATGGTTTTCAATGCTTTTATTGACAGTTTAGCCAGACCTTTAACCCATTTCCCAGTTTAATAGAGTTCTGATCTAATTGTAGTGTTGGGTATTTGTGAGGTTTTAAGAAGCCAGTCTATCAGACCCCAGTGGTCAAAAAAACAAACAAAAAAAAGCCCAGAAATTTTATGTCACACAAACATAAATTGCCAATACCTTCTACCTTCAATCTGGGGCATCTAGATTAAGTATATTTTCCTGTATAAAGGCAAAACTACAACCATCTCTGAAGGGGTCACCTAATCCAATTTAACAGATGAGGAAACTGAGGCCAATGTCATTTAGGAGCTAAGCGATGTCCTGGGAAAAAAATCTACTAATCAAGATAATTGTGCTCCCGAGTAAATGCACCTTTTTAATTCTGCAATTACAAAAGAGAGAGGAAGAGGCTGGGATTTAGACACAGACACCTCTTCCCCAAGAATAAGTTCCATAAAGAGGGTTTTGTAACTCACACCAAAAGGGAACAAAATGTTATCAATTAAGACAATTCATGGATTGTAGAGGGGCCAAGAAGAGGGCATCTTCAGAGGAAAGGAACATCAAATAAAGGACAGCTGTCTTTACTTCCCGGAACTATTTCACATCCTTGTTAATAGCAAGGTCTTGGAGAGTGAGGACAAAGAGCCTCTTAAGCTTAAAAATGACATTTTGAATTCCTACTGTTCGATTAAGAATTAGAGCTTTTTATGTCTTCATCAGTGACAGAGCCAATAGGCAAGTCCTGGTCCTTGGACTCCAAACCTGGTGTATACTTTCCACTGCTGCCTCCTTGGAATAACACTGATCCTCAGAATTCAGTTTTATGTATAATGAATTCATTTTCTTTTTTTATTACGAACTTAACAAATATCAGACGTGAAGATTTCCATAAATAAAAACAGAAAAATGACTGTGTATGATATCAAGTCTACTATTTACAGTTTGCTTCATTTTTTTCTTTGAAGTACATATTAAATTTAACCCAGCAATCTCAGCACTATCCTGCTTGTCTGAGTACCCTTCCGAACTTTCTTCTGCTCTCTTCTGAGCATATTTTAAAATGTCCCACTGTCACTCTTTTTTTTCCTTTTCTTTTTTTGGCAATGAATTAACTTAAAGTAAATTACTTGGATTAGCACTAAGCCCAAAAAAGTAGAACTCAAACCTCATGAAGATTTTTCCCCAATACTTAAAAACAGCCTTCCCCCTAGGTTCAGTCTATGAAAACACTAAGTGACAGTTTCTATACAAAGGGATTTAGACTTATCTCCTTTCCCATCTGTACCTCTACTAAAGTCATGGACAAACTTTGCTGGACATACATGAACAAATAACACAATTATACCCTAAATCCAGTGAAAAAATAATAAAGGGTAAAGTATGGCCTTGCCTCAAAGCCCCAAAGAAAATACCTATCAGTATCAAAATTTATTCAAATATGGGCAGAGCCAAGATACTAAAGTAATAGGAAGCAGTGTGGTGAATTTTCATCCACATACTCCTCCAAATGGATCTGCAGACTGAAATCTTGATGAAATCCAGAAAAAGTGATAGTTTGCCTACCTTTGTCCAGCACAGTTCAGTATAGGAAGGCAAACAAGATCTTTGGACACTGGGAATGGATTTTGTCTAGAAGCATGAAGGGTAGTCCAGCAACCAGAGAGATGTGCATCAGCACAAGAGGAGGTACCTGACCCATATTGGACCACTTGCAGACCTCTAACAGCTAAAAATGGGACAGAGGTCAATGGGCGGTTTTGTTGCCTATCACTCATTTCTGGATCATAGATCACAGACAATTTTATAGGGCAGATCAAGAAAGGGACCTTCATATAAGGGCTGTGTTCCCAGGAAGGGAGGTCTTAAGTACAGTGTATGGAAAAAGAAGGCAGTTCAGAAGCCAACAGCAGCAATGTAACTCAGAACTCAGACTCAGATCAGGGCCTCACTTCAAGCATCTAGACCAGCCTACAGATGAATAACCAAGGTCAGGAACCTCATAGCAGTCCATTCTTGTACAAAGCCAAAGAAGTCAAGTACCTCAGACTAAGGGAGGTAACAATCAGCTGTTACTCTGATCAGACCACTTTGGGAGCACTAAAAGCCTGCAGGTTCCCCACCTGTCCCTGAGATCCTGGAATAACACAACACTCAATACTTCAAGAAAGCAGCAACAGGTTAGGCCCAGAAGTGTCACAGAGCTCAACCCTTACATTAAGACAAAAATCAGGACGGGGGTCGGCGCAGAGGCCCTAATGAGGCCTGATCAACATGGCAACAAGTTGACCCACCAACCCCAAGGACCACTGCCAGGGCTGGGACTGGATGGAGCTGGGTAAGAGTCAAATGCAGGGCCCCTGGTAGTGGCAGCAGCTACTCCTGGGACTACCAACCCACAGCCTGGAAATTTAAAAAGCTTCTATCTGGACTTCCAGGGACCAGGATGGCAGAGTGAACCCCGGCTGCTCCAATTCCCCCCCCTCTAACCCAGTAGCAGCAAATACTCCAGCATCCCCAGGGTGGCTGCCAACACAAGGTCTTAGATCTGCTTTTCTAAAGGAAAGCAACTCAAAATGGGTTAACAATCTTGCTTAATCAATCAAACATATCATTTATCTGGTTCAGGGGGAAAAGTCAGCACCCTGAACTTCAGAGTATAAGTTCTCAGCAGTCTCTGTTCCTGAGGAGACAAAACTTAACAAGGCCACAAGATACATTGCCAGTGTCCTCATTAATTCATTCTCTATCTGCAGAACAGTCCTAGGACCCCTGAAAACATCAGCAACATTCCAGGATTTGTGTAAACATACAAGAAAATTCTTCTTCGGGGCTTCTGAACCAATAGCAAGGTTCCAGGACCTCTACAACAACAGCACTGTCCTTCACCAGCAGACGAATCTGGCAAAACAACATAAAAAACAGACAAAGTACCAGCATCACAGCCATGTCTCCTCAGTCCTTGGCAGCTCCAGGTGGCAGCTCTCAAAAGACCTGGGCAGCTCGAACTGGCCCTCAGCAATCCTCTCTCTCCTCTCCTCTCCTCTCTCTCATCTCCCTTCTCTTCTCTTCTCTTCTCTTCTCTTCTCTTCTCTTCTCTTCTCTTCTCTTCTCTTCTCTTCTCTTCTCTTCTCTTCTCTTCTCTTCTCTCTCTATGCCTCCATGATGCTGCTTCCAAAAATTATTCTGCCTATCTTCCTCTGCTTGTGCCTCTCCAAATCCAGGGCACCAGCTCCTCCCAGTTCAGCCCTCTCTTTTCATGTCAACAAGTCCATCCCACAAGTGGGATTCACAAGCTCTGGGTTTTAACACTCAACCAGAAAACCAAGCAAATACAGGGGAGTCTTTAAATTCCATTACTATTATAGATCCTGAAAACATAGTCATTATTATTGCCCCAGGGCAAAACTTTAAACAGTAAAGGCTTGGGAACCCTAGAGGAAGGGCGTGGCTAGGGCCCTGCCTCAAAATGGGTAAAAAGGAGACTGCAAAGACAAAGTCTCTGGAGTCCTAATATTGTGAGTGGGAAGAACCAAATTCAGAGGGAGACAGTGTTCACTCCACACCCACAGCTGAAGCCTCAACAGGGAACTGGTCTCAAGCACAGAAAGTATTCTTAGATGACCCCAAAAAGAACTTTGAAAACCAAATTAGAGAGAAAGAAGATAAAATGAATAATTCTTTTAAAATCAAAATTGCAAAATTAGAAAACATTACAATGAAGAAAACATCTCCTTAAAAAGAAAAATGTGTGATATGGAAAAGGAACTTCAAAAACTAAGGAAAATAATTAGCTAAAAACTAGAATCAACCAAATTGAGTTGAATTGAACTCTATGAGGAACCAAGAATCAGTCAAACAAAACATCAAGAATGAAAAATTAGAAAAAGAGGTAAAATATCTGACCTGGAAAACAGTTCCAGGAGAGAGAATCTGAGAATCATAGGCCTACCAGAAAATCATGATGAAAAAATGAGCCTGGATAATATCTTCCAAGAGCCCATCAAGGAAAACTGCCCTGAGATACTAGAACCAGAGGGTAAAATAGAAATCAAGAGAATCTACTGGTCACCTCTTGAAAGAGATCCCAAACTGAAAAATCCACCAAATGTTGTGGCCAAATTCCAGAACTATCAGGTAAAGAATAAAATACTACAATCAGCCAGAAGGAAACAATTCAAATATCGAGGAGCCACAGTGAGGACTGCACAGGATCTGGCAGCTTCTACACTGAAAGATCAGAGGAACTGGAATATGATTTTTCACAAGGCAAAAGAACTCAGGTTACAACCAAGGATCACATATCCAGTGAAACTGAACATATTCTTCCAGGCAAGGAGATGGTCATTCAATTATATAACTGATTTCCAGACCTTCCTGATGAAAAAGCCAGAGCTCAATGGAAAATTCAACCTCCAAATACAAGATGCAAGAAAAACATAGAAAGAAACAAGGAGCAGATGGACTTCATATTTACCTGGAGAGGCTTATGCAAACTGATATTAAGTGAGAAGAGCAGAACCAGGACAAATCTGTACACAATTACAGACACAAGTATGTGTGATGACCAACTTTGATATATTGGACTCTTCTGAGCTAAGCAGGGCTACAAGTCAACTCCAAAAGACTTATGATGGCGATGTCTACATTCAGAGAAAAAACTAGAAAGAACTGAGTTTGAATCCAGATTGAAGCAAACTACCTGTTCTTTTTCTTTATTTTATTTGGGTTTGTTTCCTCTTTCCCATTGTTCATTCCATCTAATACAATCCTTTTTTATAACCTGACTAATGTCTAATGTGAAAGTCAATGAATTTGGCTTAGGGAGGAAATGATATACACACTAAATAGGGCATCTCACTCTACAGGAGAGTAGGGGGGAAGGGGACAAGAGGGGGGATGATGGAAGGGAGGGTAAGCTGAGGGGAGGGAAGACCAAAGTAGAGCATAGAACAAGTGGGGGGTGGGATAGGATGGAGGGAAATATAGTCAGTCTTTCACAATATATCCACTATGGAAATGTTTTGCATAGCTACACATGTACAACCTATATTAAACTGCTTATCTTCCCAGTTAGGGTGGGTGATGAGGGAGGTAGGGAAAGAATCTGGAATTCAAAGGTTTAAAATCAAATGTTTAAAAATATATATATATATATATATATATATATAATTATTATTATTATTATTTCACATGTAACTGGGAAATAAGATATACAGGCACTGGGGCACAGAGATCCACTGTGCCCTACTGGAAAGTCAGAGGGGGGATGAGGGAAGATATGGGAGACAACATCTTAAAGAAAAATAACTTTGAAAGACTTAAGAATTCTGATCAAATTAATGACTGTGTCTCCAGAAGACCTATCTTGAAGCATGTTAGCCACCCTCCAATAGATAAGTAATGGACACAAGGTTCAGAGATATATTTTTGGACATGGCCACTATCTGGATCTGTTTTGCTCAACTATGCTTATTTGTTACAAGGTTTTTTTTCATCTTTCTTTCAGTTAATTTAGGGGTAAGAGGGGGAAAGGTAAAAAGAAACAAAGAACTAGAAACAGTGATATAAAAAAAAACAAACAAAAGAAAAAAAACTCTAAAGGAAGCACAGATAAGCAGGGAAGTCTTGAAAGTAATGTACAAATTTTATTTTTTTAAAGCAAGTAATCTGAAATGGAGATTCATAGTTTCATATAAAATCACCCTTTTGTATTGAGCTACACGTATGGAAATGCTCTTTTGTTTTGGAGCTCTTAAATTCAGAATAAAAAATTTTGTCTTTCCCCAAAAAATAGACAAGAAAATTCTAACCAAAAGGGAAAAAAATGTTATAAACTTCAGAAATACAGGAACCTTTTTATAACATGCTTCAGGCAAAGCCAAGGCCTTCTAATAAAATTTATCTGTGGCAACTCACCTCATTTCCACGAGACTGGAGGAACATCACTTCAGGTTCAGTAAAGGTTGTCATGGAGATGGATTTGACTCGGTGAGGGGGATTCAGGCCTCTCCTGTTTTGAGGAAAAGCAAGAGAGATATAATGCGATTAGCATTGCCAGGCTACTTATAGGGAAAGGAGAGAGAAAAGGGTGAAAAAATTAATTATGGAAGGAAGAGAGGGAAGAAGACTTATACGAATGCTAGTGAAAGCCAGAGAGAGGTTTAGAAAAGAATAGCCAAAAACATCTGAGTGTCTGTCACTCTGAAGGGGAAACAGAATCTGCTTATCCTTTTTTCTGCAGGCTGGCAGACCAACATCTCCAATGCCCTACCTTTGAGCTATAGAAAACTTCTGGGAGCATGGGCAACCACCTTCCATTTTTCTCAGTTTCTCTGTATAGCACTTAAGAATCTGAAGATTCTTAACTTAGGGGGTAAAAGCGTATTCCAGTGGCATGATGGTACTGCTAAAATGGCCCCAAATAGCTGATTTGGCAACAAACACGATCATTTGCAGGGCTTTTCTCTACCCTTTCCCAGTCCTCACAGCAGGCAAGTGGTCTTTTACCAGCCTCCTTCATTACTGGATCCTACCATGAAGCACTAGGGAACTTCTTTTAATCCATCAAGATCTAAAAGCCTTTATAGGCCTGTAGGAGCCAGAGCCATGCTTTTAGCTGAGATGCTTATAGAATTGTTATATGCTGTTTACTCCCTGGGAGTTCAACTATGGTCAAAAGGAGTCCTATGGAGACCACATGGCTGATGGGATGGCATTCTCTTGAGGCCACAAAGCCACCTCTTCTAGGGGGAGGTGCTCTCTCCTCTCACCCCCTCCTACCAATCCTGTCTTGGCCCTACTAGTGTGATGACATGTTAGAACAAAGTGACCCCCCCGGGGCAGAGAATGGGCCCTTACTTTATCTGCTTCTTTCTAGTAAAAGAATACTTTCTTTTTTCCTACTCTACCGCTAAAATAGTAAAGCAGCAAGGTGACTGAATAAATTAGATAAACAATCTCAAATGACAGAATGTAAAAATAGAAAGAAAAAGAAAAAAGGCTTTAAATTTAAATTAAATTTAACATTTAAATTAAATTTAAATAAAGGCCAAAAATTTGATACTAAAGAACAGATATAAGAATGTATGTGCCTCTCTTTCCTTATATAAGGAAAGCTCCACATACTGTCAAGCCTGTGTTGATGTATGACTGAGGAAGACTTAGCTACAGTGATCACTACAATGATCCATGACAAATGCAAACAACTTGGGATGAAGAGTGCTATCCATCTCCAGAGAACTGATAAGCTCTGAGTGCAGATAAAAGCACACTGTTTTTTTCACTTTCTTTATTTTTCTTGCCCCCTTCCCCACCTTGCAACATGATTAACATGGAAATGTTTTGCATGACTTCATATGTAGAATGAGTATCATATTGATTACCTTCTCAATGTGGGGAAGGGCCTAAGAGGAGAGAATTTAGAACTAAAAAATTTTTAAAAGATATACAATGAACACAAAAAGTAGAGACTGTATTGATGTGTTGGTTAGTTGGCTGAACAACATTTTCCTTCCCTATGTTTTATTCTTTGTTATAAGGGATGATTCTCTAGGTGGGGGAGAGAGAAGATACTGGGAAACAAAAGTGATACAATAGCAAAATACATAATAGAAAAAATAAGAAATAGGAAAAACTTGGCCAAATCAAGACTTATCAAAGAAATTAACTATAATAGGTCCTAGTTTATGTTTCTAGCAAGACGAGAGGAGAGGAAAAAACAGACATTTATGTACTTTTCTAAAGCAAGTAATATGAAATGGAGAGTCACAGTTTTATATAAAATCCTCTTGGATTTTCCTGAATCCAAGGGAATCCTGGGAAACTTTATAGTTTTCCTAAGTAGAAACTGTAAAATTTTACAAAGACAGGGAAGAGATAGGAACATATACACAAGAGGAAAAAAGGTATCATTGCCAAATTTAGAAAAACAGCACTATTAACGAATGTAAGTGAAGGTTCCGGGGGGTGAACATCGAAAGGCCAGACAAATAACTGCTTTCCTTCCTGGGATTCTGCCCCAGTGGACAGGTGCTGATTAAGGAGAATAGATCATGGTTGCTAGTTAGGGTTACAGCAGTTCAGTTGTGTATAGAAATATCCAGAAACTTGTAGCTCTAACTTCTATGTTGAAGGCCTCAAATGTACCCAGAAATGGTAGGAGTCAGTAGAGAAAAAAACTGCTTCCCCAAGAGCATATAAAGGATGCAGAGAAGCCAGGATTCTTTACTTTCACAATATTTGACCTGCCCCAGATACTGAGGCATCCACAGATCATATTTCAGGAATGCTCTAGTTTCGTCTTCTCAGGCCATCTGGTTGGTACATTTAATTGTTCCTAAGTAGCACAGCTCCCAGGTTTTTTTTTCCTTTCTCCTTTCACCAGATCTTAACCCCTCAAGAATGGAAAGAATGCTAGACTTGGGGATCTGGAGTTATGTGGGTTCAAATCCTGCCTCTGACATTTAGCAGTTAACTGACTGGCTACTGCATGAGGTTTTGTGCTTAGGTGGAAGGAGAGACACCAATATATTAAGACAGAGATTCTCTAGGAGTTTACAAGAAGGAAGCCCTCAGAAGCCAAGCTGAACCAATTAGTATGGCACCATCCAATAGGCAGTGATAACTTGTAGAGAATATGATTCTTATTTGCCATGTCAAGGTGGGGGAGGAGGAGGACAGGAAGAGGAGGAAGGAAGAGGAATAGAAAGCAGAAAGGCATTTTGGGTTTTCTGGTTTCTCATCATTAACAAACACATCAAAAAGGGGTTATTGGTATTGACAATATGGGGCTTTTTTGGCAGAACAAGGAAATGTATGTTCTTGCTTAGGGGAAAATCCAGCAAAAAATATCAAAAAAACCACCAGTGGCCAGGCATATATTGGGGTTTTAGAGTGGTAGTGAAGGAAAAGATGACCAAGTGAATAAAGAGAGTCTCAAGTACATTAGTTTAAGTGAGTTTGATCCAACAAGATCTTCCTAATACTTTGCCTTTGATGTACATAAAACAGGAACACAATGTCAGAGAATACAGAGAACACAACACAAATACATCATCCAGTTCCAAAAACAGGGTCTAATTAGAAAGTCTGAATTCCAAGAGGCAGAGTAGCTGTTTCTGATACCTCCATGAATTGTCACAGGGCATCTCCCAAACGTACCTTCTCTTCCTCCTTGTCAAATCTTTCTTTTCCAGTTTAAGTTCAGGAGCCATCTTTCCTCCCTGAAGTCTTCTCTGACCCTCCCCCGCCCCAACCAGCCTCATCCTCTAGGGCGAAACCTCTTGACCATCCTCTTCCCAAGTATTTACTACCCCCTCACATTTTCCTGGAATATTTTGCACAGATCTTTGTCCCTCCCACACTCTATCTTATATTATGTTTAATTGTATACAATTTTATCCACCCAAGTAAACTAATTTCCAGGAGAACAGAGATTTTGTTGTTTTTCATCTTGGCAACCCCAGGACCTAATCATTGCCTTGTCCATAGAAAGCACAGATAATCGTTTATTGAATTAAATTGGTTGGGTAGATGACAGACTTAAGGAAAACAGCTCCCTAGGACTAGAGAAGAGGAGATGCCCTAATTTTCAGGAAAAGAAAAGAATCTATGAACCATAGGCCACAGAACTGGACTTCAATTTCTGATAAAATTCTAAAACAGACAGTTAATGAATACTTAGCAAAGGAAGTAGTGATTACAAAGATCCAATATGACTTCATCAAAGACAAGTCATGCAAAACTAATGTAATTTCCTTTGTTGACAGTTAATTGTCAACTGACTAGTAGATGGGGGTAGTGCTATAGATGAACCAGATTTTAGCAAAACAGTGAAGTATGTCATACTATTCTTATGGAAAAGGTGCTTGCTAGATGGCAAAAAGATTAGGACTTGGAAGTAGTCATCGAAAAGAGCAGCTGTTAACAAGAGCTAGAATTTAATAGATTTGTAAAACATTTTATAAATACTGGCATTTTATCTTCACAACAACCTTGGGGGGTAGTTAGTTGCTATTATTATTCCCATTTCACAGATGATGAAATTGCAGCAAACAGTGGTTAAGTAGTAACTTGCCCACAGTCACACAGCTAGTATCTGAGGCTGGATTTGAACTCAAGTCTTCCTGGCACCAGGCCTACTGCTCTACCCACTCTGCCATGTAGCTGTTAATGATTCAAAACAACTCAGCAGGAGGGCATTTCTTGGCATTCTGCCCCACCAGATCTGTGTCTGGCCCTATGATATTTAACACTTATCAATGACTCAAAGGCAGATGACATGTTCATTAAATCTGATGACATAAAACTAGGGGAAGGGAACAGGGGTAACTAGAGCTAAAACAATAATGATTAAGTGAATAAGGATTCAAAGAGATTTTGACTGGTTAGAACACTAGGCTGAATTTAGTGACAAGGACTGGACAAGTATAGGAAACTGCCAGGTAAGGAAACTTCCTTTATGTATTCAGGTCACCAACTTCTTTACAACTTACAGTCTTAGCAAGTTGTCTAGAAGAACAACGAGAGACTGAGTGAACTGCCCAGGGTCATGGCAGCAGTGTTGTCAGAGGCAAGACTTGAACTAAGGTCTCCCTGGTTCCAAGGCCAACATTACCCAGTAGGTATGCTATGAATAGACATCTGTGAAATTAAAAGAATAAGGCGGGCCTCAAAGGCAGATACGAGAAAATACTGTCCCCCATTACTTTGCAGAAGTGGGAGAAAAAGGCCATGGGTAGGAAGCATTGCATCTAATGACAGATTTTTACATTGTAATCCTCTTCCACTTTTAACAAAATTCTTTGTTATAATATATCGCTTCAGGGATGACGAGGGATGGGGGGGGTTGGAATCTAGGATATATAAAAGCAAAACATCAACAAAAATCTATTTTAAAAGGCAAATTTAATAGGAATAATTGTAAGGTCTTATATTTGGGTTATAACAATCAGCCTTACAAATGGAGAGTGGGGAAAGGCATTTTGTCTGAAAAAGATCTGAGCTTAGTATGAGTCAGCAGTATGAGATGGCAGCCAAAAAACTAAATTGGTGTTGTACTCCATTAAGGAAGCCACAGCTTCCAGGAATAAGGGGGTGATAGACCCAAAGCACTTTGCCTTATCAGACCATTTCTGGAGGACTGAATTACAGCTCTTAATGACAGTTTAAGGACAATAAGTGGCATTGTGCTCAGAGAAGGATAACCAAGATGATATAGAGCCTCGAGTCTATGTTATGAGGACAGAGCCAAGAAAACTAGTAACATTTAACCTGGAGAAGAGCTTGGCGGGAAGGGAAATGACAACCATATTCATGTTATTTGAATGGAAGAGAGCTTAGACTTGTTCCATTTAGTCCCAGAGAGCAGAACCAGGAACAAGGTGGTAGTTGCAAAAAGGAAAGAAAATTTAGGTTTGATGTCAGGGAAAACTTCCTAACAAGTAGAGTTCTCCTAAAGCAGCAGCCATGGGAGGTGAAAGGTTCCTCCTCCTTGGAGATCTTCATGCAGAGATAACTGATCAGGTACATTACTGTAAGGACTACTTTTAAAATATGGGCTCCTCACATGACAATTTCTGTTTCTATACTTTTACATAAGATGTCCCCGATGCCTGGAACGCCTTCCCCTCTTTATCACTGCCTCTTAGAATCCGCAGTTTCCTATAAAGCTCAGCTCTCAGGTGCCACCACCCCAAGCCTCTTCCTGATTCCCCCAGCTGCTATTACTTCTCCACTGAAAATATATTCTTATATGTCTATAAGTTTTTTTTCCTGATAGATTGTAAGCTCCTGGAGGGCAAGAATAGTTTCATTTTTGTCTCTGTATCCTCCACACTTGGCATGGTGTCTAACACATAATAAATGTTTTATGGGTTAGACTGGATGGTCAGTGAAGTCCTTTTCAAATCTAAATTCTATGATTCTGTTATCCGAAAGGACAGATATCAGTCCCTGCCTTCATACTAAGCAAGGCCAATTTCACCAGTTCCCCATCATCCTCAACATAGCTAATCACACAAGTTTTTCCTTAATGAAGAAGTAGAGATTAGCTGAGGGATATTGTGAAATATTGGCGTTAGATCACCTAGGGTCAAATCCTGCCTCTGACATTAACTGCCTTTATTACCAAGGGCAAGTCAATTAACTTCATACACTGGGGGTGAACTAGGTAGTTTCTGAGGTTCCTTCTCACTCTGAGATCTTAAGTCCTTGGCATCTCAGTTCATAACTAAACTATTCTTTCTTTTTCTTTTTTTTGTAGGGGAGAAGGCAGGGCAATTGGGGTTAAGTGACTTACCCAAGGTCACACGGCTAGGAAGTGTCAAGTGTCTGAGGCCAAATTTGAACTCAGGTCCTTCTGACTCCTGGGCAGTACTGTGCCACCTAGCTGCCCCTCAGCTATAAAGGAATCACTGAAGGCCTTAGACAACTCTATAAGAAAAGCTCAATTCCGTTTAATCTACCACCCACAGCAATGATGAATTCCTCATTACCAAGGCAGTTCATTTTAAAGTTGGATAGCCCTAATCATTATGTGGTTTTTCCTTATACAGCACTGAAATTTGCCTTTCTCTAACTTCCACCCGTTAGTTCTGGTTTTGACCTCAAAAGTCAAGCAAAGTTGAAACCATTTTTACATGTAATAACCCCAAGTCTTCTCTTATTCAAGCTAAATAACTCTAGCTCCTTCAACAGATCCTTACATAGTGTGGTTTGGATTACTTTACACTATCCTTATCATGCTCCAGCTTGCCAATATCCTTTCTAAATATGATGTTCCATCTCTCCAGAACTGGATGAACTTATCAAAGATCACGGAAAACCAGCCTAGGTAGCAACAAAGTACAGTTATCTGAAAGTAAATACAGCACTGAGCTGTAGTCAAGATCTGAATTCAAATCCCACCTCTAACATTTATTAGCTGTGTTGTGTGACCCTGGGTGAGTCTCTGTCTCAGTATCCTCAACTGTAAATAGGGTTAAAAACAGCACCTACCTCCCAAGGACGTTTTGATGATCAAAAACGAGTTACCTATAATAGTCAGCACAGTGTCTGGCACCTAGTAGGTGCTCAATAAAGATTTGTTCCTTTCATCTTATTTCAGCTTGGCTACATTTGCTCTACCTCAAATGCAATGCTAAATTGCATCTAAATTACCTAGCAGATATTATATTTGAGGCCCTTTTACTCAGTCTATTATAAATACATTATCTGCATCAGCTCTAGAAGTTTATCTAGAAGATAGAAATATCATATATTTCCTGTCTTAACCATTCCTCTCCCCCAAAGTCAGCCTGTCCATATTTTACTTCTACCTTGACTAATAAAATGCATTCAACCTGCTCAGTCAGTGAGATAATGAGGTTGCGCCTGGTCAACAATGGAAAAAGCCAGATTTACCCAATTCAATTCTTTCATTTGTGCCAGATTTGTAGCACTGATACTCTTTGTCTTTGGACACTTGTATCCAAAGAAACATACTCTGATTGCTTCTGGGAAAAGGGAGGATCAATCTCAGAGTTGGAAAGGGATACTGACAAGGTTGCAGCTAAACTAGGCCAGTACTTATCTTTTTTGCTTGTTTTGTACCTTAAACTATGAATCTCTATTATATACATATTGCTTTTCTTTTTAAATGTATGATACATGTAACTTTTAAAGCTGTCTGACTTATGTAATTTTTTTCTGGCCTTCTGTGCCTTAAAAAAAAATTACAATGGCCTTTTTTCTCTTTTTGGCCACCTTCTCCCTAACCCTCCTCCCACTCTCAACTTGAAAAAGAAAAAAAACAAAACAAACAAATCCTTGTAACCAACTAATTTCCACATTGGCCATGTCTGAAAATGTATGAGTCGGATTCTGTCTCCATCTTGGGTTTATCTATCAAGTCTCTGTTAAATGGTGTATAGTACCATCTTGCCTCCAAATAATTGTGTAGAAAGAACCCAGTTTCCACTCTGGTTTTGATTCAATGCTATTTAATCCTTTGGAAAACATAAGTTTCTTAGTCTATATACTCAATTCCAATTCCTTTTTACCTTTCCTCTCTACTGTCCCCCCCCTTTTAGTCATGTCTTTCAAACAAATTTTGAAATAAGTTTTTATTGATCTTTTTGGTTTTTTACATCACCATAATTTCCCCCATTGTCCTTCCTTTCTGACTCTCAGAGATCCATCCATAACAAAATAGTATTTTAAAAGCAAAATAAAGGAGAAAAAACATATATCACTATATCGAAAAAGGCTGAAAACATATGCAATAAACATTTGTGGATCTCCCACCTCTGCAAACCTCTTTAGCCACTTCTGTTTTATTATACAAATTCATACTGAAAATCTGTTAAAAATCTATTTATCACACAGAAAAGTAGGATAACGTGCTGAGGGAAGAATGGGACAGAATAGAACCACAAAGTTCCCTTCAATCATGCCAGTTCAGATGCAAGGAAAATGCTTAATTGCTTTAGTGCTTATATAATAAGTGTTTTAGCCAAGGTTTTCCTTATATTGGGCAGATTATAATTTGATGTAAGGAAAAAAACTCCAAACAAATGGAGCTATCCAAATGTGAACTGAATGAGTTAGCTCTGGAAATGTTGGGTTTTCCAGCACTGAAAAGTCTTCAAGAAGAGGTTGAAAAGTGGGAGAGTGTTTGAGGAAGAACTGGAAATAGCATTGAGAATATTTAAAGAGGGATGACTGCTAAGTTAAAGGTTGTATTAAGATGGCCTCTGAGGTTTCTTCCAGGTGTGAAATTCTATGAACCAAATATCATTGCTAGTGTTGAAAGAAATAACAAGCGAAAAACAGATGGACAGGTCCAAAAAAATGCAGGACTTACCTAAGATTTAAAAAATGACCCAGTGGTGCTTATGTTCAGAAGCAAGTCCAGACCTCCCCAGTCACAACCCCACTGTCTGACACAAAGGAGCTGAAAAGGGACTGCTGCCCCAGACATCTATGTATATTAACTAGTCTGTAACCATTTATAGTTTTGAAGATGCTTTAAGCTCAGAAAGGATATATAATTTGCCTATAGCCACACAGCTAGCACGTGTTAGAGGTGAAATTTAAGCACAAGTCTTCCTTGACTCCAAATCCAACAATCTATCCAATATACAAGGGTGCATTTTTAGAAACTAGTGAATTAGTAAATGATAAGGGTAGGACATCACTGCCCTCAGACCTACCTGGTTGAGTGAGGCAGGCAAAAACTCATTTTTCCTTTGCTCTAATCACAAGTCATTAGATTATCGGAGTTAGGACAACTAAGGAGTCAAGGAGAGAAACCCACACCTATCCTCCCCAGGGAAGGTGATGATAAGTCCATCCTCCTCCTCCCACCATAGAGGGAGATGGGACCAGAACAATGGAAAAAAAAGGAGTCAGCCTCCTGGATTATGTTTAACCCTTAATATTCTATTAAGACAACTCAGGCCCCACTACCACCCAAACACCTTACTTTTACATGGAGCATTTCTTGCTTCATCACAGGCCTCAGTGGCAGATTCATTCTAAAATGGGACTGCTAGAAAAATAACCTCTGCCAAAATATTTATTAGGGGGACAAAAATGGAACCTATATCTAGAACATTGAAATTAGATTTATAGAGTGGGGCTGGAGAGAAAAATAATTAAAAAGGAGGTCGGATTCAAGACTAACAACTATGTCAACATTCTTATAAATTTAGAAACAGCCAACACCAGTAGCTTCTCTGGTAATTATACTAAAAACAGCATAGTGGAGGGAGTGCTGAGTATGGAGCCAGTCAGACCTGAATTCAAATCTGATCTCAGACACTTAATAGTTATGTGACCCTAGGCAAGTCATTTAACATGTGTTTGCCTCAGTTTCCTCAACTGGAAAATGGGGGTAATAATAGCAACTACTTCCCAGGGTTGTTGTAAGGATAAAAATGAGATACTTTTAAAAAGCATTAATCATAGTACCAGGCACATAGTAGGCACTATATAAAAATGTTTATTCTTTCCTCTCCTTCCCTACATTATACTGCCACCTCAATCTTATGAAAACCACAGCTGAAAAAACATTTCCAATCAGAAAAAAAAAACAAAAAACCAAAACCAGTATTCAAAGGAACTTCTCAAAAAATTCAGATATACTCTATCCCCCTTTAAAGCTCTAGGGAAATTGTTTTGGGACCCACCCATTGGAAAGATAACTTTACCATTGGAAAGATGTCAATCCAACCACCCTTTTCTGCTGGAAGTGTTGGTGATGCTGCTCTTTACCCAACATTCTGTATCCCTGAAAAGGACTGACAGATTTTTCAATTCAGGAACAATGAAACAAGATGGCTTTTAAAAGCAAAACCAAATTCATTTATTTCCCTTCCCTGAACAGTGTTGTTCTTATAGGCAGTGACTCAGCCAGGTGCCTTAAAATGTTTTCTATTATTCTCACTTAGACATCCTCCCATTTCCCCCCCTCATATTCCACTTTTCTTCATTGGCTGCCTTCCCAGCATAAGATCCCAGTTCAGAGGGTGACAAGAAGGGTCAAAAATATGTGAGCTGATTTTAATTGACATGTGGGTGCTGGCACTTCAGCTCCTCTGTCTGTAATATTAATTAGCATAACTTCCTTTTCTTTTTAATATTTTATTTTTCCCCAGTTACATATAAAAACAATTTTTAACATTTGCTTTTAAAACTCTTGAGTTTCAAATTCTCTCCCTTCCTCCCTCCCCCCATTGGGAAGGCATGCAATTCAATAGAAGTTATACATGTGTAGTCACTGGCATAACTTTCAGTCAGAATTTGGTACACCTCCTTTAAAAAGCTGTCAACTCATTCTATTCCAGGCTAAAAGGGGAAGATTTAACCTTGCCCCAGAGTGCTCACAACCTCTTCCTCAGGTTCCCCCCATCTTTCTCTCCCTTCCAATCTCAAGGCCACTCCAGTTCAGCTTGATCTTGATCCAAGATTCTCCTGTGTAGTAAAAGTATAACTACACTCAGCACCAGTAGTCAAGTGATACTTCCTGAAGTGATCACTAATAAACCTTTTTTCCAACAATCAAACCATCCTTCCCCCAAAATCTGTCACCTCTGGAAAACTATAATAAACTGAAAATGCTTTACTCTGTCTTCTTTAAAATCAATACTAGAGGCAGGTCCAATGCTGTTTATTCTGGATAGTGCCTAGTCAGCTCTAGTTGTTCTCAATATTAAACAAGTCGGACCCTAGGACATTCTGCACAAAACCATTCCTACTTATCCAGCTGGGATCATGATCAAGGCAAATCCAAATGGAGGCTAACAGTGGCCACTGGGAGGAGACACAAATTGCACTGTCATATGAAAATGGAACTTCCTACAAAGTAAATTTGTTTTTTTTTAAGTGTGTCCCAGATTATCCACCCCGCCCCCACCCCCAACTAATTTGAGGACTATTCATCCAAGGACAGTTACCCAAGCTAGGCACTTGAGGCAATTTTTACCCACACATTACGAATTGTTTGTTTTTATGGTGTTTGTCCTAAAAATAATTTCCAAATTATCCTTCTAGTTCAGGGGTGGGGAATCTGTGGCCTCGAGGCCATATGTGACCCTTTAGGTCCTCAAGTTTGGTCCTTTGACTGAATCCAGACTTCACAGAACAAATCCTTTTATTAAGGAAATTTTTTCCACCAAGTTTGAATTAAGTCAAAGGAATGAACTTGAGGGCCTAGACGGCCACATGTGGTCTCAAGACCAGAGGTTCCCCCACTCTTATTCAGTCAATCAACTATCATTTATTAAGTACCTACTATGTGTCAGACTAAATGCTGGGGATACAAAGAAAGGCAAAAGCCAGTTCCTGCTCTTAAGAAGTTCACATTGTAATGGGGGAGACAATATGCAAACAACTATGTACAAACAAGCTACATACAGGATAAAGTGGGAGCGGTCTCAAAGGAAAAGCAGTAGGATTCAGGTAGACTAAAAAAGATTTCTGGCAGAAGATGGATTGTTAGCTAAGATCTGAAGGGAGCCAGAAAAACTAGGAGATGAAGAGAGTTGCAGATATGGAAGACAGCCAATACAAATGCATTAAGTCAGGAGAAGGGAGTGTTATGTATATGGAATATTAAATAAGCCAATGTTACCGAACTGTCCAAACAAAATCCCCCTCACAACAGTACTCAATCCTATCCTTATCCCTACTCACAAAACACCCTCAGGCTTTGCAATATTGTATGAATCACAATAGACTTTACTTAGGGGGAATGACCCAGCTCATTCTCACAATATACCTATTCAATAAGGAAGGGGGTAGATTTGAAAAGAAGGAAATAATTTTCCAGGAAAAAAAATCTGCTCTTGGAAAACCTGTATCCTAAATTTTTTATTTCTCATTGAATAAAAAAAAAATTCAAACAACAAATATAATAAACAGTGACTCAAGAATAAAAAGTTGATAAACTTCTGTTATCTCATTTCTCCCCAGCTCTGAAATGCAGGGAAAAAAAGAATGTCCTCTTCAGTACATCCTTCAGGACAAGGAAAAGAGAAATAAGGTCTTATATTTTAAAAATATACTTGATGATAGTCATAGTAAATCACTGTCCAACTCAAACAAACTAAGGGTCTTGCAATTAAAATCCAGCAGTCTAACTTTAGTCATGCTTTTGCCTTATCCTTCAAGAAAAACACTTCAATATAACCTGGCCAGGGTATGACCCTAAAGAACAAGTAGCATCACCTAAGTATTTTAATATGAACCTGATAAAATCTGGGATGGGACCTGCTTGTTGGTTTAAGGTCTCTTGGTCCTTGACTCTGGTCAGGTCAGGGGTATAAATTATTACACTTTAGGTGAGCACACCTAAACTTCCACACTTTTTACTTTCCCTTCAAAGAATCAAAGGGAAATTTAAGTTACTTCAGAGCTAACTAATACCTGACTGAATTGGCAGAATTAGGAGAACTCCCTTAATAGTATTTTCTTCTCTGCAGCTGGCACCTGAGTCAAAGAATTTAATTGGTTCCTCAACTACCATGATGCCAACCTGCATAAAGAAGCATATCTTAGGTTTCTAGATCTCTGCATCCAAGGAAGGGCATAAGCCAGAAAGAGGAAAAGGGCTGTTTCCTCCATGTGAGGAAGAGAACCTTTACTGGAATTGGGGCTCTCTTGTTCCTTGGTGAATATTCTCTATTCTAATCAGTAAGCATTTTATTCTATCTCCTGACATTTCTTGCTTTCCAATTCTGAATTCCACATCTCAGTCCTAAGGCTTCTTCTATTTCACCTCCCTTGCTTTTTTTTTTGACCTGTTCCTTCTTTGTCTCTTTTCCTTAACAGGATGGCTACCTCTCCATATTCTTAAGTCTCCACTACTATTCTGTCAAGGGCCAAGATCAACACCCCATTTTTTTTAAAGATAAGTTTGTATTGGTATAGTTTGTTCACATATAAACATGTGCTTTGTGTGTGTATATACATATACATACATATATACACGTAACCTCTCCTTCCCCTCCTAGAGAGCAGTCCCTTAAATGACAAAAGGGGGGGGGAAATAGTTCAATAAAAACTAGCCAACAAATTTTTTTTAAAGTCTGACAGTTTATGAAGTGTTCCACACCCACAGTCCCTCACTTCAGCAAAGAAGGCATGGAGGTGCTTTCTTATCTCTTCTTTTGAGGTCAAGCTTGCTCATAATTATTTCACAGCATTCATTCCTATTGTTCTGTTTTTTCTTGCTCTTTCCATTTACATAGCCGCAGACACAGTGTATGTTTTCCTGGTTCTGTTTTCTTCACTTTGCATCGGTTCATTAAGTCTTCCCATGCTTCTCTCATTTCATGTAAGTCTTCTCTTTATTTGTCATATTCAATTTTTACAGGTGTAATCTTTCATTACATTCACTTACGACAACTATTTTAGCTATTCCCCAACAGACGGGCAGCTACTCCGTTTCCAGGTCTTTGCTATTAAGTATAATCAAAAGCATTGCTATAAGCATAGCCAGGGTCTTTCTTTTTAATCATTGAACGCCTTGGAGTCAAAATAATTACTGGGATTTAGAGAGTGGAATATTTCAAAAGTTTATGTTGTCAGTGAATGGTGCTTAAGGGCGGAATTTCTGGATCAAAGGGTATGGGCATTTTGGTCACTTTTAAAGCATAATTCCCAGAATGGCTGGACCAATTCACACTTCCAGCATCAGCTCATTAATGGTCCACAATTGCTCCAAGACTGAGTACAGGACAACCCAATCCTGATAGTCTCCCACCCCTTGAAATGAGGCTCCTCGCCCTCAGGTCACCTCTCCAGCCTAACCAAAGGGCTTCTTCACACAGGGAAACTCCCCCTAATAGTTATGGTCGGCCAACATCATTCCGTTCATTCACTCAGTTCCCCCTTCTTTCCTCTCCCTGGGCCGCACTCCTCTCTTCTCTGGATCTCTTAGTCACCCCAAAGCTCCTCATCTCCGCCCCCAGGATCCCCCACGACGGTCTCTTCTTCCTCCAAAAGCCCCCTCCCTCCCGGATCTCCCAGCAAACAGGCCTGCAGCCCCTCAGGAACTGAAAGACTCACAGGAGACCAGAGCAGGAGGTGCAGACAAAGCTGCCCACGGTGATATCCACGTAAGTGACCCCGCGCTGGGCACACTCGAAACAGTGGCGGTTTCCGGCCTGGCTGCTGCCACCCAGCTCCCGCACCCGGCGACACCACACCTCCGAAGCCGCCTCTGCCTCCGCTTTCCCGGCGCCGTCGCCCCCGCCGGGGCCCGGGCCCTTCTTCGCAGCCATCATCGTTGCCTTTCCCCCACCCCCTGCCCCTCTTCAGCCGGCTCTCCTCAGACGCCAACACTGATACCTCTCCCAAACACTCCCGACCCAAGGCTCCGGCGACCAAAACCCGCCTGCGCAGGCGCCGCAGCTACTCAACGTCCCCTACTACCCACCCCGCCCCCCAGGCTCTGATTGGACGGCCTCTCTACCTCGCCTCCCTCACTGGTCCGATTATAAAGAAGCCGCGGGGGATAGCAACGCATCTCTAGCTACACCTAGCCCCCCTACCCCGACTCCGACTCCCACCTCGTGACCTCCAGGCTTTCCAATTGGTCTGCGGGAGAAAACGGACCGGGCCACTTTTCCCAGGCCCCGCCCTTCCTCCCGGAAATCCAGCCCTCGAGCTCTGATTGGTGGCATGTCCTCTCTTTACTCCTCTCTACTGCCCCAGGGGTAGCTCGGGTTAGGTTCTCCCCAGCATACTTCAGGGAAGAGGCAAAAATCCGGGCGGGATAACCAGCTTGCATGCCTGGGCGAGCAATTTGCGCGCTTGTTACCCGCTATTTCCGCTCTTCCAGTAACCTTAGCACCTGCCAAAATAGGAGTCTCTCCACCAATCATGGAGTCTAGTTGTGTCCTCTTTCAGTTAAACCGCAAGGTTGACCTCAGTGACGCTTTAGTGACACTGCACCTTGTAATGGGAAGAGCCCGGGACCGGCCGGATACCTGGCTTCTAGTCCTGGCTCTACCACTGATGTGTTGTGTCAGCCAGTCCGCAAGCATTTATTCAGCGGTCTAAAGTGACAGTGTCGCGGCGACGCTGTGAAGCTCTGCGGATACAAAAAAAAAGGCAAAGCAGTTTTTGCTCTCCAGGAGATTACTAGAGGGAACATGCAAACAAATGTATTCAAAGCAAGCCAAATACCGAATAAATAGATCATTCACAGAGGGAAGGAAGGCTTTGGAATTAAGAGGGGTTGGCAAAGGTTTCTTCTAGGAGGTGGGATTCTAGTTGGAACTTAAAGGAAGGCAGGGAGGTTAGCAGTGGGAGAGGAGGAGGGAGAGCAGTCCAGGGGTGAGAGAGAGCCAGACAATGCCCAGAGCCTTGAAATGAAATGTCATGTCTATGGAACAGCCAAGAGGCCAGTGTCACTGGATGGAGAAATTGGGTAGTTAAGGTATAAGAAGGGTGGAAGCGTGGGAGGGGACCAGGTAATAAGGGCTTTGAATGCCAAAACACATTTTACATTTGTTCTGGAGTTTTTGTTTTTCAAGCAGTTAACAGTCTAATGAGGGAGAGAGCTTGCAAAGGACTATGTACAAACAAGCTATCTACAAGATAAATTGAAGATAAACAGAAATAAGACGTTAGATTTAAGGGGGATAAAGAGAGGTTTCCTGGAGAGATGAGATTTTCCCTGGGGCTTAAAGGAAGGGAGAAAAGCCAGGAGGCAGAGATGTGGAAGGAGATTCCAGGCATAGGGGACATCTAGTGAAAATGCTTGGAGAGTAGGGAGTTAGAGTATCTTGTTGAAGGAACAGCAAGGAAGCAATGTCACTAAATTGCAAAGTAGGTGGGTGGGAGGAGGAAGGATGAGGTGTGAGAAGATTGCAAAGTGGGGAGAAAGCAAGTTATGAAGAGTTGTAAATGCCAAACAGAAGATGCTATATTTGAAATGATGACAGAGATACTGGAGTTTGTTGAGTAGGAAACAGTGACATGGTCAGACCTCTGCTTTTGGAAGCTCCCTTTGAAAGCTGAATGGAAAATGGACTGGAGTGGGGAGAGATTTGTGTCAGGGAGACCAACCAGAAGGCTACATCAATAGTCTAGGTATGAGATAATCAGGACCTGAAAAAAAGTCAGAAAACTTGACTTTCTAGTTCAAGGTGGTGGCAGAGGAGAGAATAGGGCATTTTGGAAACATATTTCAAAGGTGAAATTCAGAAACTTTGGTGACAGATTGGACATGGAGTGAGAGAGAATGAGGGGTTCAGATTAACTGAATTTGCCTTAAGTCATCGATGGTACTGTAATTCCTAATTATCACTTTTAGTGGTAGAACCTGTCATTCTCAGAGGTAGCAGCCAAGTTGAACCTCTTAGTCCTAGAGGTCGAAGTAACTGTAGCCAGTGGTGGAGTAGCAATATTTCCTGGACTAAACCTTCTGGAGAGAGAAGAAAGGATGTCCAGTTGTTGTACCCCAATAAATCGAGACAGAAGATCCCCAAGATTAAATTTTAAAAGTGGATTTTATTACTGAGGGACTGTTGGAGTACATGCCCAAATCAGACAGTGCTTTGGCACAGACATTGTGCCAGTTTTATAGAGGTTCCATAGCCAGGTTACCAAAGCTGAAATCACAGTGATGTAAGCTGAAACTACAGTGATTGGTCAGTGTACATTTGAATTTCCTGCCAGGCAGAAACCCTAGGCTGGAACTCCCTCCCACAGATCAATCAGGGAAAAGGAAGGGGTGGGGGGTCACTTGTTTACAGATCAATTAAGGGAGGCTTTTGAGGGTTTACAGCCTATCTGAAAACACCTAAACCCCACCTATATGTGGGTCTATATCCCTGCTGACATCTCTCATTTCCACATTTCAATTCCCCCCCTTTTCATCTTAATTTTTCTTCATATTTTATTTAATAAATACTTTTAAGTCTCCTCCAAGTTTGTCTGCATCAGATGTTATGATCTCCCTAGCATGAGAAAGGAATTTTCTCAATAGCTGAGAGAATTGACAAAAGCTGTGAGTTAAAGATCCATGAGAAAGAGTCCCATTATCTAAGACCTTGTCTGAGTTAATGGACCTTATCTTCAGTGAACCACACCTGGTCTAACAGTTTTTGATACACTGGAAAAAGGCCTTCTCAAAATGAAAGAAGAGGAATCTACTTTTAGATATGCTGAATAACAGGTAGTCAACATCTCTCACCCATCCCCCCCCACTGCCCTCCTCTACAAGCAGTTTTATCTCTTACATTAGCCATCAGTAAGACTTCAAATTATGTTTCATATAATTTCTGTGGAAAACAAAATTCAATCACCCCTTACACTGATGGGGTCCTTGTGATGTATATATGTCTGTAGTATCAATCTGTAACATCAGTTTGTAAACGGGGTGCTTTGGGATCTATGTCTGTAAAATCAATTTGTAAAACCAGTCTGTAAAATCACACTTCCCCCCCACCCCCAGCCTCAGAGCATTGACTCTTCCCCTTGCCCCTTCCAGCACTCTGGCCAGCAACAACTCATGACCTGTTTATCTCTGCTTGAAACAATAAGTTATGTAAATGTTATCTCCCTTAGTTAGAGTGGCCAGCCCCACCATAAATTCTTCAATACCTTATCTATAGGGTAACTCCTTAGCCAATTATATACCCACACTGTCTCTGATGACCTTGGTGGGTGACAGACTGGGCACTCTTTAGTGCCTTGTCAGGCCTAAAACCACACCTCCAGCTAGACCCCCACTTGAACTATTTCCCAGTGAATCATGGGCAATACACCTGTGCAGTTGATATTAAAAGTGTATGGTCCTTTGAGCACTGACCATTCCTTAACTCCTCCCTGATCCCACCCTTACTCACCTAGTTAGCATAATTGACACCTTAAAACTATGCCTGTGACCCCTGGAAGTTTGAAGTTTCCATAGGAATCTAGCCTGCTGTCCTTGTACAATAAACTTTACAATTTCGGCTTCAAAGTTTGCTTGAGCCTGGTGAATTCCTTCCAGACTGGATGCCAGGGTGGATTCCTGGCAGAACCACTTACCCTCCCCCCCCTCCTCATCACCCTTCCCTCTTCAACCCCACCATCACCCCAGTCACCCAGGCTTGCAACCTTGGGAGAAATCATTTGTGATTCCTTTCTTACACTTATCCAATATGTTGCCAAGTCTTGTCATTTATACCTTCCCAGTGAATGATTTAACAGAACTTAATTGCCTAAGTAAATTAGAATCAAAAGCACCTAAAAGGAATTGGAAATCAGCTTTGTATTTGTAAACTCTTAAAAATCCAAATTGGAAAAATTGCGGGGGGGGGGGGTTCTCAATAGTTATAAAGATCTGATATCGGGGCAGAAAGCCTCTACTTAATCCCATCCAAATGGGCAGGTGGGACAGGAAATTTCTTAAAATAGTGGAGATTTCCTTCAAGATAGAATCAGTGGGTTCAATAAAATGTAGACTGAGGATGGTTTCTATACAATTCAGTAACTTTTTTTTTAACCTCTAAGAGTGCTTTTTCTGGGAAGATGTTTTCAACAAACACAGAAGTTTGTATTTTGACTAGGGAAAAGAAAAAGCTTTGTAATTAACTGCAAAGGGAGGCTTCCACTATTTTAAGAGATTTCCTGTCCCAGTTGTATATTCTTTTGAGACTACCCAGTAGCTTCCTGCCTCAGGTACCTGATCTTTACGACTTCTGAGGCCCCCAGTTTTTCCAGTTTGGGTTCTTAAGAACTTATTGTACAAGAAAATCTGTGCTAATTTGTGAAGGAGTTTCAGTAAAGTGAAGGGAATTAGTTCTGATGATAGTCTTGAGATATGATTGGAACATATAAAAATCTGAAGGTCTGGGAAAATAGTGAAAGTATCTGAAGTGTTGAATTAGAGTATGGAAATTGAAGTACAATTTTGAAGTATGTAGAACTTTAATAAAAAGTCCAATGAAAGAAAGGGAAAGAAAGGTTAAGGAAGTTTTAGATTTCCTTAAGATAATAGAATGATTTACGTGCCTGCAAATTTGTGAACTCTGTTTAGGAGAAATGTTTGTTAGAATTAGCTTTGAGATTTCTATAATCTCTGACTTTTATTTTAGTGATCTGGCTTCTTGTTTATGTGGAAAAATCACTAGAATCATGAAGCATGGTCTAAAATTGACAATATTATGCTCAGTTACAACATTTACCAAATGGAGAATATAAAAATAAATTTGCAGTATGGAATTATTTGAATGGAATATACTAAAACCTATCTTTGAAGAACAAATAAAAGGGTACATTCTAATTTTTATGTAGGGAATATAAATTCATAATCTCATTACTATGTAACAGAGCTTATGTTTGCAATTCACATGTTTCAGAAAAGATGAAAACGTACCTTAAAGGCAAGAGTTGTAAATCCAAGACTGCAACATTAATCTTTGGCAGTAGACTTGCTGAAGGTAGTTAGATCTATAATTTGAAATGCTGATAATGAATTGCCTTTGGGAAATTTGAAATTCTGTATGGTACCATTAATAACTGTAAATTCATATTCAATTTGGCTGAATTTGTCCTAAACAAAATTGTAATGCAAACTCATTTTTTTCTTTATTTTTACTTTCAGTTCCAAATCCTTTCCCTCCCTCTGCCCCTCTTCCACCCATTGAGTAGGCAAGAAATATGATGCCCATTATACATATGAAATCATGGGAAATATTTTCCACATTAACCATACTGTGAAAAAAAATCAAGAAGAATCAAGAGGAAAAAATATGGTTCAATTTGTACTTGGAGTCTATTATTTTTCTATCTAGAAATGGATGGCATTTTTTCATTATTAGTGCTCTAGAATTGTTATGGATCATTGTATTCATCTGAGTAGTCAAGTCTTTCACAGTTGATTATTATTACTGTACTGCTGTTGCTGTGTACAATGTTTTCCTGGTACTGCTCATTTCACTTTGTATCAGTTTATGTCTTCCCAGATTTTTCTGAAATCACCCCCTTCATAATTTCTTCTAGCACAATAGTATTCCATCATAATATACCATAATTTGTTTAGTCATTCTCCAATCTATGCACATCCTCTCAGTTTCTATTTTTTTTTCCACCACAAAAAGAGCTGCTATAAATATTTTTGTATATGTGGGTCCTTTTCCTTTGATCTCTTTGGGGTATGGGCCTAGTAGTGGTATTGCTGGGTCAAAGAGTACTCAATTTTATAGCTCTTAGGGAATAATTCCCCATTGTTCTCCAGAATGGTTGGACCAGTTCACAACTCCACCAACAGTGCCTTGGTGTACCTATTTTTCTACATCCCTTCCAGTATTTATTGTTTTCCTTTTCTGTCATCTTAGCCAATCTGATAGGTATCCTCACACTAATTATTAGATTTATAGAATTTTTTCATTAGGCTATTGATAGCTTTGATTTCTTCTGAAAACTACTTTATCCTTTGACCATTTATCAATTGGAGAATGACTCTTATTTTAATAAATCTGGCTCATTTTTCTATATACTTGAGAAATAAGACCTTTATCAGAGAAACTTGTAAAAACTTTCCCCCCAGTTTCCTGCTTTCCTTCTAATTTTGCATACATTGATTTTGTTTGTGGAAAAACTCTTTTAATGTAATCAAAATTATCCATTTACCTTCCATGATCCTCTCATCTTATTTGGTCATGATCTTTTCTTCTATCCATAGATCTAACAAGTAATTTCTTCCATGCTCCCCTAATCAGCCTATGATATCACCTTTTATGTCTAAGTTGTGTGCCCATTTTGAGTTTATCTTGGTATACAGTGTGAGATGTTGGTCTATGTCTGGTTTCTGCTATACTGCTTTCCAGTTTTTTGAACAGTTTTTGTCAAAAAGTAAGTTCTTGCCCCAATACCTGTGATGTTTGGGCTCATCAAACATCAGGTTACTGTGATAATCTATTTCTATATATTGTGTATCTATTCTATTCCATCTGATCAACATCTCTATTTCTTATCCAATACCAGATTATTTTGATGATTACTGCTTTGTAGTATGATTTGAGATCTGGTACTGCTAGGTGCCTTCCTTTACTTATTTTTTTTTTCATTTATTCCCCTTGATATTTTTGACTGCAGTATCATTTAAAGTGAAATGTGGTTTTCCTATTAGGACAATTGTGATTATTGTTTTATTATATAGAAATATAAGTAAAATAGATTTTGATGGAAAATACACTTAAAATTTGGCATTATGATAAAAATATCTATAAAGTGCAAGAATTCATTAATTTATATACATATAATTATACATATAATTTTCTATTAAAACTAAGTAATTTTGAGATTACTGAGGTTGATTGAGACACCAAATACCTTAAACTTATCTTTAAAAAATTTATATTGTATTTTGATAAATTATAAGAAAAAAAGTATTCTTTTCAGCATTGTTGATCTGTGCCCTTAGTGATAATGCTTTTGGTCACCTTTATAATAATAAATGGATCACAATTGCTCTATGTTTGTCTCTGAATGTAGTTAGTATAAAATGATAGATGAATGAAATGATTTTTGTTTTAGATCTACATTCTAGATTCACGATAGTTTTATGTTAGTGTTATGCTTAACTTCTTGCATTATGATTTTAGAAAGCCATCATATAAGAAATACTATTCATCTGAGGTATAATACTTATAGTATAATATATTTGCTGGTAGTTAACTCCTCTTTTGGTCTGAATGCTATGGTTTTATAACTTTGAGCTAGTACTCAGAAACTTTTGTCTGGATGACAGAGTGTCCATCTAGTTAAAGATTGTCATTAATATTTAAATTTATATGTTCTGGTTTGTCGAAGTTGACTTAATTGCTTATGAATTCGAATTGTCTATGAGAGGTTTTGCTAGACTCACTAAATTTTCAAAGATCAGAAACCTTTATCATCTTAATGAAAGAAGTGAAAGTCTTTCTTAGCAAAAGAAGGCCACAGGAAAGAGGTATATAAATTAGGGCTTAAATCTTAATGGCTTCTAGAAGTGATTTAGGACAGAGGTACTAAGCCCTTTTTCCAACACAAAGGGTCACAGCAAAAGTGCAGTGTGGTATGACAAGTTTGTTTATGGTATAGAAATGATTTTTATATGAAATTGCATCTGAATGCTATATATCAAAGTTATATCTATGAACCAACTTAGTATCAATAGGCTCTAGTTTAAAAGGGTTTTTTTTTTTTTTGGTTTGTTTTTGTTGCTGGTTTTTTACCCTCAGGGTTATCATCTCTAAGATATCTAGGGTATTATCTAGCCAAAGTTGTCCTGGGGTTTTAGTGAACTATCATGTAATCCCTTTATGCATAAAGCTCCAAAATGACTTTTAAAAATTTCTTCTTAATTGATTTTTCTATCAGGATGTGTTTGAACTAGAAAAGTAAAAATAATAACTGAGAGGTTTTTTTTGTACTTAATTAGCACTGAAAATAGTTGTTTTTATTAATTTCTATTGTTATATTTTTTCTAGCTCTATAAAATAATTTTTTGGTAGTTTGATTGGTATGGCACTGAATAAGTAAATTAATTTAGATAAAACTGTCATTTTTATTATATTAGCTTGGCCTACCCATGAGCAACTGATATTTTCCAAATTATTTATATCTGACTTTACTTGTGTGAAAAGTGTTTTGTAATTGTGTTCCTGTACTTCCTAGGTTTGTTTTGGCAGATAGACTCCCAAATATTTTATGTTGTGTACAGTTATTTTAAATGGAATTTCTCTATCTCTTGCTGCTGAGCTTTGTTAGTAATATATAAAAATGCTAATGACCTGTGTGTGTATATGTGTGTCTGTATGTATATGTGGATAGATGGATGTATATCCTGCAACTTTTCTAAAGTTGTTAATTATTTTAAGTAGTTTTTTAGTTGATTCTCTAAGTATACCATCATATCATTTACAAAGAATGATAGCTTTGTTTTCTCATTGCCTATTCTAATTCCTTAAATTTTTTTCTTCTGTTATTGCTAAAGCTAACATTTCTAGTACAATATTGAATAAGAGTGGTGATAATGGACATCCTTATTTCACCCCTGATCTTATTGGGAATGCTTCTAGCTTATCCCCATTATATATAATGTACTATTTATTGTTTACCGAGTTATTGCAACATGAAAAACTTACTGCAAATAGTGGAACTTTCTGTGTGAGTTGGAATTTGATATATTCTGAATCTTAAATTCAGGGATCACTAGGATCACTGGTGATTGTTGTTAAGCCAGTACTGTACCATTCAAGGGAAATGCCAAGAACTTCTCAGAGAGAGCGCCTTCTGGAAAATGCTGTTGGTGAAATGTCAATGACTTGGAAGGATGAGAAGATGGTCTTATAAAAGTAATGGCAGGGGGGCGGCTAGGTGGCGCAGTGAATAGAGCGCCGGCCCTGGAATCAGAAGGACCTGAGTTCGGAGCCGGCCTCCGACACCTAATTCGCACAGACAAAAACCTAGCCGTGTAACCTTGGGCAAGTTACTTAACCCCAATTGCCCTAAAGGGGCGGCTAGGAGGAGCAGTGAGTAAGAGCGCCGGCCTCGGAGTTTGGATGACCCGAGATCAGATCCGGCCTCAGAAAATGAGCACCCACGCATAGATAATGACTAGCCGTGTAACCTTGAGCAAGTTACTTAACCCCAATTGCTTTTAAAAAAAAAAAAAAAGTAATGGCAGGATCCTCTTGACTCATTTCCCCCACTGCACTGTTTTTTTTCTGAATAAGAATATTTCCCACCTGGTTTTATCTGAACCTGGCAATGATACTCTGTGAATAATATGGAATTCAGTTGCATGATTAGCTTTTCCAAAAGATATCTATGATTTTTACTTGAAATTAAATAAAGCTAAGGGAGTTTTTCCCTAAGGCAGCTAGGTGGAGCAAAAGACTGAGTGGCTAGGCCTAGGGTCAGGAAGAATTGAGTTCAAATCCAGCCTCAGACACTTACTAGCTGTGTGACCCTGGGTAAATCACAGGAAGTTGGGGCCAGATGCCACAACGCTCTCCTCAGAGAGAGGGGATACTGGAGTAGAATTATATCTATCTGCTCCTTAAACATTATTTGTCTAGGTGATATGATTGGGTTCAAGTTAAATTCTGATCACTTTATTAATTTCTGGGAGGAAGGGGGACTCCAAGCTCTAGAGCCAAGATTCCACTAAATATTCAATGAACACCTAGAAAAAAAACAAAGAAACCCATTTATCCAAATCGTAGCAGATCATATCAGAGAAGATATACATAGAAAAATAGATTGGGAGCGAAATAACTCAGCTCACCCAAAAGACAGAGTTCTAGATCCCACTCAGGGGACAATTCCCTAACGTCTCTACTGTAGCTATCTGGGTCAGGGACATGACAGAGACTATAAGCTCCTCTCATATCTTTCCAGAATCGTTTCCTTCAGCAACCTGCAGTGGGGTTGGTCTCCTCCATCTTCCCTCTCACAGTGGTAAGCCAGAAGCACCCAAAGTAACTTGATGCCTTAAGAGTCCTGGAGATGACTTGTCTTGAAGAGTCCCAAGGCAAACTAGTGAAGGTTGGAATTCTGTTGTTTCTCATCAGCTCTGCACCACTCCTCTACCCCCAACAATGAGAAGAAAATCTCATATCAATGGGCTTTGGGACAGGGCTTATATTCCTCCCCTGGGCTGAAACTCTTTTCAGGCCCTTGAAAAGATAATCTGGAACAAACCCAAAACCTGTATAACATATACAGTATGAATACAAACATCAGCACTTTAAAACAGCAAGTGTGATTTTTGTGACATCCCAGGTTGTGGTACCATTGAGACAGAAATAAAGCAAATGCACATTCACAGCACATGTAGGAGATATGGCACTGTGCAGAACATCATATGCAAAGACGCTACAATGAAAATATACCCACCTACATAGAGGACATATGACATATGCACAATTCATAAGTACACGCATGTCTATAATACTCAATGATACAAAGCAATAAGCAAAGCTAGATAGCTACAGCAATAACAATGGATCTTCATATAAAATGTAACAATCAGCAAACATTGCTATAGTATGAGGGTAACACAAAACAGTCAAGTGATCATAATAACATAATTAAAAAACAAGCTTCCTTAATGTTTGGTAATTCAGATGTAGAGCAGTTACGGGAAAGGCACTTTTCACATGAGCAACCTCTAGTGTTGTTGCCTAGCGACATGTGTAACTGTATCTTCAGGTTTCCCTATAACATCATAACTTAGACTAGTTAGCTCAATAGGCCTAGATCTCTTGCCACTGACTGCTTGATAGACGTAATATGTCTGCACCTGGGCTGACAACCGATCTACATTGGCTATCAATATTGCCTTGTTTGGTCAATTGAACGTGTACCCTTTGAGTATGATTTTGGGCAGAAAAGGAGACTAATAATTTTCTTTGGGGAAATTTCAGACTCACCTAGCTGTATTCCTGGTATGGATAGTCTTTATTACTTAAACTATCAAAGCCAAGCCCTACTGTGCTTTAAAGTTATTTTACTCAAATACCTATCATGAAAATATTGGAAAATGATGGCAACTTGAGACCTACTGTCCAGGGCAGCATTGCAGTCCACATTCTCAACTTTTTAACCATTAATTCTTTTTAAAAAAAAAATTTTTTTTTTGCTTTTTTTGGAGGAGGGAAGGCATGGCAATTGGGGTTAAGTGACTTGCCCAAGGTCACATGGCTAGTAAGTGTTAAATATCTGAGGCCAGATTTGAACTCAGGTCCTCCTGACTCCAGGGCTGGTGTTCACTGTGCCACATAGCCACCCTTTTACCATCACTTCTGTACAAGGTCCTATGAGTCCAGGTATAATAGACCCATAGAGAATTGATGATAAGGTCAGTGTGACCTTCTTTGGGGCCTAAGGTGACCTCCTTCCCTACCCCAGTTTCCCACAGCTGGATCAGGAGCTTTTAACTTCTACATGACCAATTCTGCATTCTCTTTGCCAATAAAAAGAACATAAATATGGCCATCTAATTCACACTTTTAACAAAAAAGTGGATCTCTTACTCTGATGATTACCTAATGCAGGTATTCTTACATCAACGATTTTTACCTGCCATTGCCTTGGTCTTCCACCTCTTCAAGGAGAAGATTGTACACTGTTCCTGACTGTCCCAGGTTTTATGACTACAGCTCAGGACTGATGGTACTGGTGTCTTACTTTGCTCCTATGCCCGACATTTGAGAAGGTCTGGATCCTGCTGGGGCTGGGTCATATGGATTATATTGATTCTTTTTTTTGGGGGGGGGCATGGTATTTGTAGTTAAGTCTTACCCAGGGTCACACAACTAGTGAGTGTCAAGTATCTGAGGCTGAATTTGAACTCAGGTCCTCCTGACTCAAGGGCTGGTGCTCTATCCACTGAGTCACCTAGCTGCCCCTATATTATATTGATTCTTGAAGTTCAAAAGTACTTGTTTCATAGTCCCTTCCATCTTCCGTCTCAAATCTGGAAGCCAGAAGTGCCTGAAATTACTTGATGCCTGTAAAGAAAACTTGCCTTTAAGAATCCCAAAGGAGACTGGTAAAGACTAACTCTCTTGCCTCTCACCAACTCCACCCTGCTCCTCTATGAGGAGAAATCTCCATGCCAATGGCTTTTGAAGCAGGGTCAGCATGTGACTTTAGGCTTAAGTCTGAGGGAAAATCCTGATTTTGTTACATCTTGTTCTACATCTTCTGTTTTCATAGCAGATTTCTTTGACCATGGCAGGAGAACTACAAGTATTTTATAATGAATCTTTTTTGTTATAATCATCAAGTATCTCTGAACCGCTATAATAGGATTCAAAAGTATGTACATGCATTGATATTTCTGATCTGAATTTGTGACCATTACTTGTCTCAGCTTCCTAGTCTAGGCAACTAGGGAAAATCATTTCTTAGACTTGCCATCTCCTTGCTCATTAGTTTAATGGTTATATATTCATATATAATATTAAAAGGGGATATGATAAAGATGAGAAGTGAAAAAGATATAAAAGTTTTCATTTTTAATGGATTAGTTAAATTCACTTTGGAAAAAGCAATAAGACTAGACTATTTCCAATTGAGAGGGAGGAAATATGATTGACTTTCAAATGTTTTCATTGAAGTAAAAGAGTACACTTACAGGACTTGTGATAACTGCAACTCTATTAATAGCTTTACAACTTCAACTGTTGGGCCAGTGAAAAAAAGTGGAAAAAGTCAACTAAAGATGATGAACATATTTTAAATTTTATCCTGAAAGTAGCAGGGAACTACTGGACTTCTTTGATATCCATTTGAATGTTTGCAGATGTCTATTTATACAAATTCCTAAATACATAGGCATTGGATGGATATATTTTGCTAATTGTTTATAAAATCTCAAATTAAATAGAAGCTTTCACACATAGAATTGATTTAATTAGTTTTAATAATTGTTTTAATTAGTTGTCAAGAAACTTTTAAATCATATTTGGTTTTTTCCCCTTCTGCTTGAAGTCTCTGTAGCAGCAAGCACCCCAACATCCCCAGGGTGGCTGCCAACACAGGTTCTTAGATCTGCTTTTCTAAAGGAAAGCAACTCAAAATCAGTTAACAAGCTCATTTTATTTTATTTTATTTTTTTTAAGCAATTGGGGTTAAGTAACTTGCTCAAGGTTACACGGCTAGTCATTATTTATGCGTGGGTGCTCATTTTCTGAGGCTGGATCTGATCTCGGGTCATCCCAACTCCGAGGCCGGCACTCTTACTCACTGCGCCACCTAGCCGCCCCAACAAGCTCATTTTAATTAATCAAACATATATTACCTAATTCAGGGGGAAAAGGTCAGCACAGCAAACTTCAAAGTATACAGACAGATCAAACAGACAGGCTTCCAAACTGTCCAACCATTATCAATACCAAATCACAGTTACCAGAGAGGGAAGCATCAACATCTGGGTTTTCAAAGCCGGGGGTGGGGGTGGGGGTGGGGGCTCTCAACAGCTGCCCAGAGTCTCATCTGGTCAAATCACACAACACTTCTCAAAGTGAGCCCCAAAGCAAAGCCTCACATCAGGAATTATATAGCCTTCTTCTAGGTCCACTGCCCAATCACACAGCATCAAGGTGTGGTCATTCCTAAAAATCAAGCCTCCTACCACAGGCTCCATGTGACCACATTCAGCCTATTAGGGGGCAGAGTATATTTTCAAATTAAAGAAGGTTCTCAGAGTCACTTAAGCCAGTCAAATGCCTAGGGGTAGGGAAGATCTTCAAATCTGCATTTCCATTACAGTCTCTCTCTGATAATATCAAGAGACAAAGAAGCACAAAGTCAGGTCCTTTTTTTAAAGAGTCCTCCTTTAATTCATAGAGAGCATAATTCATACATTGTACAGGGTTCAAGTAAAGATAGAAAGAACAAGTGGTCTGTAAAAACTGAATCTGTGTAAATTTTCAGATGAGTTCTAAGTAGCCTAATTTGATGTTCTTTCTAAAGCACCTTTCATAAGGTTAACTTCACATGATTTCCACTTCTACCATATGAACTAATTACTAGAGGGCCAATATGATTAAGTTTTATAAAGCTCCACTAAATTATTCTGTCTTGTTGCTAGGGGGATTAAGCTGCATTATTTAGGAAATATCCACAAGTGACTTAGAACTTGAAAAGTTGATTTGCTAGAAAAAATACCTCTCCAGAACAATTCTAGAAACAGTCTTTTCCAGGTATTTTTCACTAACAACTGACGCACAGAAAAGAGACTAAGACTGATTCAGGGATACACGTCTCTGGGTTTGAGTACAAAACTGGCAATCTGTGAACAGTGGCCACAAATAGACCGCTTTGATACAGAATTTCCAGGAGAAAATGTTTCCCAGAAGCAGACAACTTCATGAAGTAGATAGCCAAACCCAAGATGACCAAAAAAGAAGTCTGTTTTTTAAGTGGGCACTAACTAAATGTTGCACATGTATGCTTGACCAAACCTTTATAATTACCCAGTACTTGAATGGTCAAGGCTCATTGATTTGTTTCTTCAGTGATGCCTCCACTCTGAGCACAGTAAACTGTTTTGTTTTGGGGTTTTTTCCCTATCTGCCTCATTGATTGTATGATTGGCAGCACCTAACCAACAGATCCTCAGACAATTTTTGGCACAATTGTTTGAAGGCAGGAACCCTGTTTTTGTACCTGGAACAAAAGTTTAATGAAGTTTGTTGATAGATTGTTGTATTTTTGTTCATACAATAAAACAAGTGAACAAAGAATACTATTTGCCTTAGTTTTATGAATGTGATCAAACTAGATTTAAGTAAACATTTCCAAAATGGTGGGTGGGAGTGAGTCATAAAGATGGATCATTTTAATTTTTTTATATCATGTTTTGTTTATTTGGATGCAGCTAGGAAGCACAGTGAATAGAATTCTGGGTCTGGAGTCCAAAAGACCTGAATTCAAATTTGACTCTGATACTTACTAGCTATGTGACCCTCAGCAAATCACTTATCCTCTGTCTATCTCAGTTTCTTCAACTCCAAAATGAGGTGATAATAACACCTCCCTGACAGAATTGCTGTGAAAATCAAAGGAGATAATATTTGTGAAGTTCCTGGCATATAAAAAATGCTTAATAAATACTTATTCCCTTCCTTTTGTATTTGTAAAGGACTTTATATACACATATGAGTATATAGTCATACATGTATATGTGTGTAGATATACATACATGAGTATATATTCATATATGTATATATACATAAATGAGTATATATTCGTATATGTATATGTGTATATATACATACATAAAAATAAAATTTTATGTGATCTTCACAGCCTTCTGAGGAAGACACTAATATTAATTCTCTCTTTTTTTTTTTTGCTTTTTTTGGAGGGGGAAGGTAGGGCAATTGAAGTTAAGTGACTTGCCCAAGGTCACATGGCTAGGGTTTTTTTTGTGTGTTAAGTGTCTGAGGTTGGATTTGAACTCAGGTCCTCCTGACTTCAGGGCTGGTGCTCTATTCACTGCGCCACCTAGCCACCCCATATTAACTCCTTTTTACAGATGAGGAAACTGAGGCTGAAAGAAGTAAAGATATTTTCCCTTTTTATATATAATTAATTTATTTTTAGTTTTCAACATTCACTTCCATAGGATTTTGAGTTTTAAATTTCCTTTCCTCTCCCCAAGATGGCGTGCAATCTGGTATAGGCTCTACTTACACATTCATATTAAACATTTTCACATTAGTCATGATTTGAGAATCTCATTTTAGAATTTCAGAAGAATTAGAACTAATGGGAGGAACCATGAGAAAGAAGAAACAAACAAAGCAACAAAAGAGAAGGAGAGCCAATAACATTCTTCCATCTGCATTCAGACTCTGAAGCTTTCTCCTTTGCACGTGGGCGGATTTTCCATGGTGAGTCTTTTGGGGTTGTCTTAGGTCCTTGCATCGCTGAGAACTGTCTATCCATGTCAGTCACGGCACAATCATTTTAATTTTCTTTTACAGTGTTTAATAACCACTAAGCTTGAATTCAGAGCCTTAGTGAGTGAGGTTTCTTTCCCCTAGCCTGTTCTCTTTAGAAGCCCCATGGATCAAGGGTGGCTAGGTAGTGCAGTGATTGAGTTCAAATCTGGCCTCAGACACTTAACGCAAAAACTAGCTGTGTGACCTTGGGCAAGTCACTTAACAAAGAATAAAAAGCCCCATGGATTTACTGGGGGCTGCTTACATGGAAGAATATTCTGAACATATATTTGAGATGCTGATTAAGTTTCTGGCCTAGTGGCTTGAGCACAGAGCCACCTGGTGGTCAAAGTTATAACAACTCACCATATTGTATTCCTGTTAAAAGTAAGGAAAGCAGGACATGAAGGGGAAAAGGAATAATATTTAAATAGCACCTACTATGTGCCAGTTACTCTGCTTTTACAAATATAATCTCATTTGATCCTCACAATAAGACAGGTGTTCTTATTATCCCCATTTTATAGTTGAGGAAGCTGAGGCAGAGGTTAAGTGACTTGACTAGGGCTATACAGCTAGTAAGTCCCTGAGACTGGATTTGAACTCAGGTCTTCTTGACTTGAGGCTCACCACTGCATTCACTGTACCATCAATATGGCACAGCTAGCCATCAGGCTGCACCTGAGATAGCCACCGAAGCAATACACAGCCCACACCACATACAAATACATATTTTACATTTATTTATTTGTGTACTTGTTGTTTCCCCCTGTAGAATGTAAATTTCCAAGGGCAAGGGACTACTTTGGCTTTTATCTACGTATTCTTAACACATAGTAGAAACTTAACATTACACATATTACATTAGTGCTCATCTGTTTGTGAGATCTGCCTTCCAGGAAGAATAAAGATATTTTCTTTTTCAGTTAGGTCTTAATTGTGAACAGATAAACTAAGAGTCTCATCCTCTTTCAATCTGGTTAACAAAAGAGACATCCATTTCCCAATTCAGGAGCTATCAATTCTGTTTTCTTTAAGTGACTCTCTCCATTTTAATTGTCTTCTATTCAAGGAGGTTAAGAATATCAACCAAGGACATTTATAATATTAATTTTTTTAACACATAAAAATGTCTTGGTTCTGTATGCTTCCACAATATATAGATATATTAGCAGAGGGTATGCTCAGGAAGAACCCTCCTGAATCCTTATGGGATTCGAAGCCTGGTAATACCACCTTAATGAGCTGTTAAACCCTAGATAACTTCAGTTCTTTGATAAGGTGTCAACTCTTTCAGACCAAGGCCCTTTGTTCTTTTAACCCACTTTAAAGATGACATTGATTTGTAGCTAATTCATCCCTCTGAACTAGGCCTTTAAAAGAGAAAACACAAGTTAGGAGAAGGTAGAGAATGAATGCTGAGAGAGACTCAGACTCATTTCACTGGAGCAAAAGCCAATACATTTACAAGAACTTTCCAGGGAACCATAAGTAACCTCAGAGATGAAAGAAAACAGAACTGGAATTGGCTACATGGAGGAATTCTGGACCAAGTTTCTCTGACACTGAGGAGGAATTCAAATAGGAAGAAAAGCTGAGGAACAGAAAGAGGAATAACAAACTCAGACCTTATCTTTTTTTTTTTTTACAACATGAAAGATTTTTTTTAATTTAAAGCAAGAAGGTAGGGTTTATAACTTCAAGTCGATGAAATCTACTTGTTACTAGAAGAAAAGAAAACCATCTGCTGGAGGAAAAATTCTTGTTTACAGGACCCGTCTGGGGAGGGGATAGTCATTCTGTATTCCTAGCTGAGCAGGAAGGAGGGTCCAGAAAACCAGGAGTTACTCAAGCTAAGATCTGAGAATCATATTCAATGATTGATGCAGCTCTTGGAAGCAGAGGCCAGGCTTGACCAAGGGGATGCAGAAGAATGATTGGCTCTTGTCAGGATGAGTCAGCAGAGCTGGAAGCATCAGGTGACCTTCATCCAGACACTGGGCAGCAACTAGCCAGAACTTAAAAATGGGTCATTGGAGGGGTAATCTTTGTGAGAAGCAGCACTGGGTAAGGTTCAGACTCTCCAGTTGTGATTAAAGCTAAGTATGGTTGACATCTCCTCATCGGTCAACTCAAAACCAAACACCTGAAAGTTCTCAGAAATCCATGATGGGGTGATCTGGGGTGATCAACTTAGGGATCACAACCACTTTTCTCTGGATGTGGAATCTGATCAGAACCTGTGCTGTGGGTTTTTGGTGCTTTGCTGCAATGGCCTTGATTCTAGGGTCATTCAAGAGAGAAGGGTCCTCTGTCTTGGCCCATGGCTGATCTGGAGAACCAAAGGGACTGTAGGCTATCACCACAATGCCCTTGGACCAGCAATATTCAATCAACTTCTCCTGGGTGAGATACAGATGGCACTCGATCTGGTTAACTGCCAGCTCATACTTCAGTCCCGGCTTGGCCAAGAGCTTCTCAATCTGGTCATGGTTGAAATTGGAGATTCCAATGGTTTTTACCAGTCCTGCATCCACCAGCTCTTCCATGCCCATCCACGTATCCAAAAAGTTTGTGTTACTGGGAATCACATTGCCCTTGTCATCCAGTGGGAAAAGATTCTGTCCATCCTTAAATCCTGTAGGCCAATGAACAAGGTAGAGATCCAAGTAATCCAGCTTCAAGTCACTCAGAGTTTTTTGGCAGGCTGACTTGACCAAGTTTTTCTCATGGTATGTGCACCAAAGCTTGCTGACAATGGCTTGATCTTGTCTTGAATGGCCTCACCTACTTCATTCTCATTCTGGTAGATGTGGGCACAGTCAATGTGGCAGGATCCAACATCAATCACAGCCTTCACAGCATCAGCCACTTTGCCTGGAGGGGACTTCCAAGTGCCCAAGCCCATGATGGGCATCTTCACCTTGTTCCTCAGCACAAGGAAGGTAGCCGTGATGATCCTGCCTTGCAGAAGAGGACATGGACAACACATGCAAGCAACTACACCACAAGCAGATACCCCAGAGCTTCTTTTACTAGTATTCTTGATGGGGTGCTTGGAATATATGTATATTTGTAACATCTGTAATATCAGTTTGGGATCTATGTCTGTATAATCAATTTGTAAAATGAGTCTGTAAAACCACACTTCCCCCCCACTCAGCCTCAGAGCATTGACTCTGCCCCTTCCCCATGCCAGCACTCTGCCCAGCAACAATTCATGAACTGTTTATCTCTGCTTGGAGCACTAACAAGATACATATGAATCCTTCACTAAACTATCTATAAACATTTTAGCTTAGGCAAATGTTATCTCCCTTAGTAGAGTGGCCAGCTGCACCATGAATCCTTCAATACCCTATCTACAGGTTAACTCCTTAGCCAATTATACCCATACTGAGTCTCTGTTAGCCTTGGTTCCCATCATCCATCTTGTCAAGCATGACATTGATGGGTGGTAGACTGGGCACTCCTCAGTTGGACCTGACTGCTGGCTGAGTTAGTGACGTTTCAGGCCTAAAACCACCTAAAACTACCTCCAGGTATCCCCACTTTGGGCTATTTCCCAGTGAATTATGGGCAATATGCCTATGCAGTTGATATTAAAAGTGCATGTTCCTTTAAGCACTGACCACTCCTTAACTCCTCCCTGATCCCACCCTTACTCACCTAGTTAGCATAATTGACACCTGATTTACTGTCTTGACTCCTTAAAACTATACCTGTGATTTCTGTAAGTTTGTAGGTTTCCTAAGAATCCTTGCCCGCTGTGCTGTACCAGTGTAACAGTAAACTTTACAATCTCAGCTTCCAAGTTTGCTTGAGCCTGGTGAATTCTTTCCAGACTGAATGGCAGGGTTTCTGGTCACTGAGAGTGATCAGGGTCCCTGGTAGAACCTATTACCCTTCCCTCATAATTCTGAATTATGTGTAGTGTGTTCACAGAGGGGAAAAGAGGTCACCTCATCATTGCTCAAGTGCCTTCTTCTTGTTGGAGGTGAGCCACCTTATGCCTATAGTCTAGGACCCTGGGGAAGCTAAGCTCACTGGAGAGTTATCTTGACTGTGGGTTCTGGAGTTGGTCCTTTGTATTTTGAATTCTCTAGTTAAATGGAGCCTGTCCTATATTAACTATTTGTTGACTTGGACACTCACATGGGAGGTGACTACCCTTTTTCCTTTTCAAGGACATAGAGACATGAACCAATTTCTTATGTTCCCAGTAGAAATTCTATATTGCGAACACGATGTGAGCCTTTATTGATAGTTATTTGGAATGCTCTCTGAGTGCTGTGTTAGCCACCTCAAGGTCTAATGAAGCTGGCTGGGAGTAGTTTCCTGTTTGATAGGACAAGGCCCAGGCTCCTTGAAGTGGACACTGTCTTTATTAATGGCATTCCTCTTGTCACCCTGTTACGGCACTCTCTTCTTGTTATGACATCCACTCGTTCATGGTTAACAGAAACCAGACATCCTGGGGGGACTCTTGTTCTATGGGGACTGTAATTTTGGCTGACAAAGGACACAGACAGGTGGAGGAAGACTTCCTTGCTGTATGGGTATAGAAAAATCTGTGCAGCCTGGCTCCAAAGTGAGCTCATTTCTAAATGAACTCCCCTGCATTGAGAGAAATAAACATATGCATTCAGCCTCTGTTTATCTTTCTTAGAACAACTCTTTAAGGCTGACAGTATGTATGTACAAGCCAGAAGGAAAGACTAAGTGATAAACATAAATCCTCTGAATAACCAGAGGAGAGTATGATCCCAATCTCCTAAAACTGTCTCTTATACAATTCTGGTATGTTTAAGGTTTAAACTGTACCCAGTTCTTAGAACTAGACAGCAAAACTCTTGAGCAAATCTGGTAATGATTTCATCTTCTTTATCCTGAGTAGTCTTTCCTGGTTAATTTTTAAAGTCCCCTACTTTTGTTAGTAGTCCTCATTCCCTTATTTAATCAAGGCAGACCCTTTGTCAGAAAACCATAGGTAAACTGGGGTTCCCAGGGTCTTTGGGACTTCCACCAAACAGTACATTTATTACCAACCCTCCCCTGATCTCAAATGTTGCTAGGTACTACGGTGGGGGCAAGGGAGGCTACATAGGATTCTATGAATATACCCTCCTATGCTGCAATTACCTGTGAGTATGAAAAAACAAAACTAACCCATCCCAATGTAGGCCATACAGTTGACTTCTGTGCCTTAAATTAAGATGACACCCTTGAAGATTTAAAAATTTTCTTTATCATTATAAACTTGACACATATCAAGCATTATCAAGTATTTCTGTATACAAAGAACAGGAAAAAAAGGCTTATATATGAAACTCAGGTTATTATATATAGCTTTTTAAAAGTACATATTTTTTAAAATACTTCCTTATTTTATTTTTATGAACTTGGCAAGTATCAGAGGCATAAATATTTCCCTATATAAAGAACAGAGAAAGAGGACTGTGAATGAAACCATAAATCTCTGAGTACAACTTGAGGGTTTTTGTATATTTCAAATTTAGTACATTACTGCCAACACTACCCTGTTCTTGGTCTCTCCTTCTGAACTTCCTTCTGCTCTTCTTTTTTATTTTTAATGATTCATTGACATTCTTTTCTTCCTTTTTTTCCCTCTTCATTATCATTCTTTCCCTCGTAATTGACTATAGTCAAGTATAGCTCAAATAGACTCTGAGAGTTCTTACCCCAACTTTCATACTCCCATTGAAAAGTTGGGTCCTCAGAGGATGTTTACTTACCGTATCTCTTCTCAGGGATTTAGGGATACCCTTGAGAATTTGGGGGTATCTTCCTTTTCTCTTTCTTTTAAAAATTTAATTCGTATTATCTTTTTTTTACATCATCAAAATTTCTCCAGCATCCTTCCCCCTCCCAAAAAGTCACCCTGTATAACAAATAATATTTTTAATGGAAAAAAAATAAAAAGGATGAGAAAAATATTAGCAAAATTGATCAATGAAACAAAAAAGTATGAAAGCAGGTGCAATGCACCACACCCATGGACCTCTCACCTCTGGAAAAGAGTGGGGTTGGTGATATCTTCTCATGTCTCTTCATTGAAACTATTCCTGTTTATAATTTTGCAACATTCACTTTTGATTGTTTTGTGTTTGTTCTTTCTTTTTCCAGTGTTATCACCATTTTATTTTCTTGGCTCTGTTTATTACATTAATCATGTAAATCTTTCGGTGCTTCTCTGTATTCATCATATTTATTGTTTCTTACCACAGAATTTAATTTCATTATATTCATGTACCACAACTTGCTATGCCATTCAGTACATATATATTAAGTATCAATAGTAATTCATTGACTATGGTACCTTTTAGCACAACATTTTTCTGTTTATCTCTTTTCATCAAATTTATTTTTGCTATTGCCTTGTCTGATACCATGATTGCTAGCCTTGCTTTTTTTTTCCTTCAGCTTAAGCAGCATAGATTTTGCGCTGGCCCCTTATTTTAACTTTATCTGAATTTTTATGTTTCAAGTGTGTTTCTTGTAAATAACATATTGTTGAATTTTGCTTTTTAATCTATTCTGCTGTCCTCTTTCATTTTACGGTTGAGTTTATCCCATCCATATTAATATTTACAAACATAGTTATGAGTTATGATTGTTAATTGTGTATTTCCCTCCATCCTATTCTGTAATACTCGTCCTCCACATTTCCTGCTTTCTCTTTATAAAGGAGAGAATATGCTTGCACCAGTACTCGGTACCTGATGTCATCTGGGTCTGCTCCTCTTCCTTATTTCCTTTTCCTCACTTAGACCCCAGGCAGAAGTTATCTTTTCTTTCTTTCCTTTTAAACTCTTTGTGATCCACTCTCCAGAGTTACAACTTGTTTTTCTTATGTCTAATCCTTCCCTCTTAATCCTTCCTTCTCCTTTTTCTCCATTCCCCTGTGTTTCCCACTGAATAAAATTTATTTCTGCACCCAACTTTTATTTTTGCACCTAACTTTTGTTCTAAGACCCTTCTTCAGTCAGTTCAAATAAAGGTGAAGTTCAAGTGTTAACAGGGAGTAGAAAGTGTCTATTTCCCCCACTGCTTCTTCCTTGTTTGCACAATCTTCTACTTGAACATTACATTGAAGATTACGTGAGATAATTTTTCTATTCTTCCTCTCCCCTCCCCCCACTTTTCTCTTAGTGTATTACTTTTCATTTCCTTGTCTTTTCTTTTTAAAAAATCATCAAAATGGGGGGCAGTTAGGTGGCGCAGTGAATAGAGCACTGGCCCTGGAGTGAGGAGGACATGAGTTCAAATCCCGTCTCAGACACTTGACACAATAACTACCCATGTGACTTTGGGCAAGTCACTTAACCCCAATTGCCCCCCAAAAAGCAAAATAAAAAAATCATCAAAATGTAACAATGACCCTTCTGTCTTATTTAATTCCCTCTATGACCCCGGATGTTACTAGAATCCTGAGGGGACACGTCTATCATTTCCCCCCTCTTCAGATGTAAGCACTTCATCTTTCATTAGTGCTTTCTGATTGCTTGCTCATATAGCCTTGTTTAGGTCCTTCAGATTGCTTGCTTACTACCTTTTTATGTTTCTCTTAACTCCTATGTTTGGAGTTCAACGTTTCCATTTTATTCTGGTCCATTTTCCTGGTGTAGGATTATATTTGTTGGTGGTTTTTTTGTTGTTTTTTTTTTGGTTTAAATTATTCTTGGTTGTAAGCTAAAGTCTTTTGTTTTAATATTTCTTGTTTTCTCATGGAGTCATTATCTTCTGTTTGGTCTATTGTAATTTTCTTTTTTCCTTTTCTTTTTTTTTCTGTGAGGCAATTAGGTGACTTGCCCAGGGTCACATGGCTAGTAAGTGTCAAGTGTCTGAGGCTATATTTTAATTTTCAAGGAGTCTTTGCTCCTTGGATAATGTTTTGTATCTCTTATTCCAAGCTTAATTTTTTGTCCAAACTTTCCTTCATTCCATCCTTCTTTCCTTCCTTTCATCCTCTCTCTCTCTTTCTCTCACATTTAATAATATTTTATTTTTTCCAATTACATGTAAAGATGGTTTTCAACATACATTTTTGTAAGATTTTGAGTTCCAAATTTTTCTCCCTTCTTTCCTTCCCTCCCCACTCCCCAAGATAGCCAAACAAGCATATAGGTTATACATGTACAATCATGTTAAACATATTTCCACATTAGTCAGTCATATTGTGAAGAAGAATCAGAACAAGAGAACTATGAGGAAGAAAAAACAAACCACGAAAAGTGAAGAGTATGCTTCAATCTGCATTCAGACTCCATAGTTCTTCCTCTGGATATAGATAACATTTTCCATTATGAGTCTTTTGGAATTGTCTTGGATCATTGTATTGCTGAGAAGAGCTAAGTCTTTCATAGTTGGTCATTGCACAATGTCAGTGTTACTATGTACAATCTTCTCCTGATTTTGCTCACTTCACTCCTCATCAGTTCGTGTAAGTCTTTCTAGGTTTTTCTGAAACCTTCCTGCTCATCATTTCTTATAGCACAATAGTATTCTATTACATTCATATACCACAACTTGTTCAGTCATTCCTCAACTGATAGGCACTCCCTCAATTTCTAATTTTTTGATACTAAAAAAAAGAGCTTTTATAAATATTTTTGTATCTCTTTGGAATACAGACCTAGAATTCCTTTTAAAATTAAACCCTTAGGGTGGCTAGGTGGTGCAGTGAGTGTAGCGCAGGCCCTGGAGTCAGAAGGACCTGAGTTCAGATCCGGCCTCAGACACTTAACGCACACACAAACAAAACCTAGCCGTGTGACCTTGGGCAAGTTACTTAACCCCAATTGCCCTCCAAAAAAAACAAAAAACAAAAAACAGAATAAGTAAAATGGTAAAAGAGGCACAGAAATCCCCTGATGAGAACTCCTTGCAGATCAAAAATACTTTTTCTTTACTTTCTTTTTCTTTCTTTTTTTATGGTCTGTATTTTTTTTCATAGACTGACTTCTATGGAAATGTGTTTTGCATATATCCTTTGATTTTCAGTATTTATATTTTGGTGTTTAATTGGGGAGGTTTTAAATTTCCTTATTTTTCCATTCTTTTTTTTTTTTAGTTGAATGACCAATTCATTGATCTGCTCTTTCTCTCTTTTATTATGAATGCATTTAAAAATACACATTTTTTCATACATTTAAAGATATAAATTTTTCATACTAATTTTTAATATGTTGTTTCATTGTTGTAATTTTCTTTAATAAATTATTATTTCTGTAACTTGATCTTTGAACCACCTATTCTTTAGTAGCCATTTAATTTTTAAGATTAAATTAGTTTTCAATTAATGTTTAATCTTTTTTTTTTTTAAAAAGCAATTGGGATTAATTAAGTAACTTGCTCAAGGTTACATGGCTAGTCATTATTTATATGTGGGTGCTCTTTTTTTTTCCTGAGGCTGGATTCGATCCCGGGTCATCCCAACTCCGAGGGTGGCGCTCTTACTCACTTCGACACCTAGCCGCCCCTAATGTTTAATCTTTGCTTCAAACACTCTTTAGTGAATGTAATTTTTATTGCATTATTGTCACTAAAGGATGTATTTAATAATTCTGCTTCTCTTCTGCATTTGTTTGTGAGATTTTTATACATTAAATAATCTATAATATAAATTTTATAAAATTCTATTCAGGTCCTTAACTTCTTTCTTGTTTATTTGGTTGTTTTTTTTTTTTTTTTGCTAGATTTATTTAGGTCTAAGTGGGGTAAATTGGGTCTTCCACTATTATAGTTTTATTATGTTTTTTTTCCCAAAATTTATTTAACTTTTTCTTTATGTCATTCAGTGCATTCATATTTAGTAGTGATAAAAATTTATTGTCTATGGTACCTCTTAGCAAACCATAGTCTCCCTTTTTATCTCTTTTAATTAGGTCTATTTTTGCTTTTGCTTTGTCTGAGGTCATGAATGTAATCCCTGCCATTTTGTACTTTTCTTTATTATTTATTCATATGTTGTCTCCCTCTTTAGGTTTTTAAGCTACTTGATGGAAGCCACTGTTTTTGCCTTTCTTTATGTCCCAGTCAATAAGCATTTATTTAACCCCTACTATGTGTTAAGTATTGGGGACACAGAAAGAGGCAAAAGATAGTCTCTGCCTTCAAGGAACTCAAACATATGCACAAACACGCTATACACAGGATAAATAGAAAATTACAGAAGGAAAATACTAGAATTAAAATGAGTTGGGAAAGGTTTCCTATAGAAGATGGGATTTTAGTTGGGACTTGAAAGAAGCCAGGGAAGCCAGTAAGCAAAGATAAAGAAGGAGAGCATTCTAGGTATAGGGGACAACTAGAGAAAATGACCAGGACTGAGAGACAGAGGGCCCTGTTTGAGGAACAGTAAGGAAGCCAGTGTATTGAAGAGGACAATGGAGGGAAGTAAGGTGTAAGAAGACTGGAAAGGTAGGGTAGTGGATTGGTTATAAATGCCTTAGAATGCCAGAGGATATTGTGTTTGATCCTGGAGGCAATTGGAAGAAACTGGACTTTACTGTATAGGGTAATATAGTCCAACCTGTACTTTAGGAAAATCACATTGTTAGCTGAATAGGGGATGGTAATGGGGGTATTAGGAGCAGAAGGCATTTTAGGGGGAAAGAGAATGACTTCAGTTTTAGATATTGATTTTAAGATTTTTACTGGATATCTAGTTTGAGATGTCTGAAAGACAGTTGGAGATAGATATTGGAGATAAACTAGAGATTTGAAAATCCTCAGTATAGAGATGGTAATTAAAGCCAGGGGAGCTGATGAGATCATCAAGTATAGTTGGGAGAAGGAAAAGAGAAGAGGGCCTAGGGACAGAATCATGTGGGACACCTACAGTCAGGGTGATCCACCAAAGGACACTGAGAAAGAATGGCTTGATAAGAAGAGAACCAAGAGAGAATCCTATCCTAAAACCTTAGAGAAGACAGTGATCAGCAGTGCCCAAGTGCGTGGGGATGTCAAGCAGGATGAGGACTGAGAAAAGGCCATTGGATTTGGCAATTAGGATTCCATTGGTGACTTCAGAGAGAGCAGTTTCAGTGGAATGATGGAGCCAGAAGCCAGATTAAGGAATGAGAAAGAGAAGGCACATGTTGTGTCATATTGGTTCATTTCAGAAGTTTGGTCAGAAAGGGCAGAAGAGAGGACAATTATTAGTGGGGATGGAAGGATCATGTATTTTTGAGGACAAAGGAGATGTGGGTATATTTGTAGGTAATAGGAAATGAGCCAATAGATAAAATGGAACTGAAGAAAAGTTGATATAACAGGGAATACTGAGGAGGCAATCTGTTGGAGAAGATGAAATGGAATAGGATCAATAGTGTAGGTGGAAGGGTGGACCTTGGTCCTTACCAAGTCCACCTCTTTGGGTGAGATAGGGATAAAGAAAAAGAAAATGGTAGAAAGCATCTGAGTGATATGAGATGAGGAAGAGGGAGCTCACAGAAAATGGTCTCAATTTTTTCTGTAAAATATGAGGTATGGGGGAAGAGGGAATGAGAGGTTTAAGGAGGAAAGAAAAAATTTGCAAGAGCTGCTGTGGAGAGTGGGATAGTAAGTTGACAAGGAAGGTATAGGATTGCCCAAGCAAAAATGAGTGTCTAGCTGAGGTTGTGTAACAATCTGTAGTGGACACAGTCAGAACAGTTTCTTTCACTTAGTAGCCCATGTATAGGTGCAAAGATGGCATATAGTGGGAATCATCCAAGGCTGAAGCTTGGCAGAATACAAATGGCATTGTTTGAAGGGGGCCAAGAGACAAGAGACAAGAACAGTATAGAATTGGTCAAGAAGGAGAAAAGAGAATGAATGACTAGAAAGAGGAGATGGCATAGGATGGCATAAGTGAGGGGTCCCCAGTGCTTGTTAACTTGGATGAAAAGATTTCTTGATCATTATTCTGTCTTATGTGATTTGTTTACTTTTTTGTGTTGTTTTGTTGTTGTGGGGTGAGTTTTTTGTTTGTTTTTTTAGAATAGGTTTTTTGGTAGCTGGACTGTTTCCTAGGCTATTATTCCTACCTCTAATGATCTACAAAACTGGATATCTGATTGAGATAAGAAATCAATTGAAGAATCTAAGTCTCTTCCTGAAAAATATACCCTCCTTTGTCCTTTTTTGATCTCTTCCTTTTTGTGGGTTGCCTTCTTCCTCTTAACTGAGGTGCTTTCCAAGACCCAGTCTTTGACCCTCTCATTCAGAGAACTCATGAATTCTGTTTTACTCTCCTAGGTTCACAACGCTTAATCCACCCTCTAGTCCTTCTCTCTTCCAAATTCTAATCCTTGATATTGACTTTCCAAATGGAATTTCCATATAAAGGCATTTGAAGCTAAACCTATCTGAAACAGAAATCAAACCATGGTGACTTTTTTTACTAAGGTATAAAAGGCTGGGATCTGTCATGGAGGAAGTATCCATACCGATAAAACCATAGCTCTTTTGAAGTTGCTTTAAGATTGATTAAGAATGGGGCTGCTAGGTGGTGCAGTGAATAAAGCACCGGCCCTGGAGTCAGGAGGACCTCAGTTCAAATTTAGCCTCAGATACTTAACACAAAAACTAGCCATTGTGACCTTAGGCAAGTCACTTAACCCCAATTGCCCTCCCCCCCAAAAAAAGGCAAAAAAAAAGATTAACAAAGAATTTTCTTTAAAAATCTCGAAAGGTAAATAGAATATTTTACAGATTAGTAAACTGAGCTTCAGAGAGGTGAAGTAATTTGCCCAGGATCATACAAGTGTCAGGGCCAGAATTCTCATCCCATTATTTTCCTGACTTATTTCCATTATCTGTACATTGTAGTATATGTCCTTACCCAGGACAAGTTACTTCATTTGTTAGTTCCCCCCAGGCAACTCTCTGAGACCACAAGTCACATTTGCTTTGGAAAAGGAAGTTCCTTAATAGAGCTCCTTACCTTTACAACGATGAAATCACAGTTCTGATTTAAAAAAAAAAAAAGCCTGATTCTATTAGGCTGTAAAGAGCCATGAGATCAGGAACTGGGTTTAGCACACAGTAGAAATTTAATAAAGTGTAGTACATCCATTGTAGTACAGTGTTAATTCCATTATAATATGCCATCGATTGTGCCTTATTTTATCTTTGTATTCTCAATGCCTAGCACAGAGCCATAAAGAATCATAGAATTTGAGAATTAGAAGGAACCTCAGTAGTCATCAAGCTTGATCCATCCCTGAGAGGACCCCCCAGTAATAACATACTCACATGGTTATCCAGCCTCTTCATGAAGACTTCCAAAGACAGGGAATTTACTGCCTCTCAAAGAAGTCCATCATACTTCTGGACAGTACTCACTGTCAGGAAGTTTTTCCTGACATGAAGGCTAAGCTTCTTCTGTAACTTCTCTCTTCTGGGGCCAAACAGAACACATCTAATGCTCCTTCAGAATGACACGCCTTCAAATAATTAAACCCACAGGTATCATGCCTCCCTCTCCTCATCCCACCCCTGGTCTTCTCTACTCCAAGCTTAACATCTCCATTTCCTTTCATTGATCCACCTATTAACATGGTCTCAAGGCACTTAATAAATTGTTAAATTGAATATTCTTCCTCCAACCTGCCTCCTTTTTTTCACTTTTCCTATGTGTCAATTACATTACCATTGCCCCAGCCTCTCAGCACTAACACCTTGGAGTGAATATTCATTCATTTAGCAAATCCTATCTATTTTTTTCCTTCAGAGCAATAAAATTTTGTTTCTTATTGCTGCCCAATACCTTCACTCAGGTCAGGCTGATCTCTCTGCTGCCTTCCAAAGATGACAAGCTACCTCCTGTGCCCGTGCCCTCACTCCTGCTGTTCTCCTTCCTTAGAAAGGCCTCTATGCTGTGGTTGGTTCCCTGCTAGTCTCTCCAATTTCCCATTCAGTCTCTCCTTCCTCTATAAAATGGCATAAAACTGAAGATTTGATTAAAGGAAACATCTTACACATCCAGATGACCTTCCCTAAGCTGCTAATCTACATTTTTAAAAACAGTTTTCCCTTCCTCCTTTACCAAGTTCCCTGCCTTAGAAGCTCCTACACCATTTTTACGTATTTATTCTCCATCCCCACTGAGGGTGGGGATGGAGAATATCTCATATAAACTTTAGAGCAGGGACTCTACCTTACATTTTTTTCTGTGGCCCTCAGTGCTAGACATTATCATGTACTGGGGAGACTGGAAGAGAGGATCATGTTCAATTAAGTGTTGGACTAGACAAGCTTTGAATTCCCTTCCAAGTCAGTTTGTGATTTTTAATTCTGACAACTGTATACTTTTAGTTATCTATATAGGTATCTTAGAAGTAGCATGCTGTTGTTGAGAGCAGGACTCCAATCTAGAAAGACCTGGGCTCAAGTCTCACCTTTGCAACACACTGGTCATATGACCCAGGACAAGTTACTTCATTTGTTAGTCCCCCCCAGGCAACTCTCTGAGACCACAAGTCACATTTGCTTTGAAAAAGGAAGTTCCTTAATAGAGCTCCTTACTTTTACAATGATGAAACCACAGTTCTGATTTTTAAAAAAGGCCTTATTCTATTAGTCTGTAAAGAGCCATGATATCAGGAACTGTGTTTAGCACATAGTAGAAATTTAATAAATAAATGTTCAATGAATTAAATTTCTTTTGAGTAGGAGGCATTCAATATATATTTAATTGATTGTCTTGGCTCAGATCTCAGTAGGGTTCCATGTCTCCTCTATCCCAAACTCCATCTTTCCTTTTGACTTCCCATAGGTACTTATAACCCTCTCTTTCTGAGGTTTATCCCTCTACCAGTCAAAGGCAAAGATGGAGAGCAACAGAAACAGTAGAAGATGTAGAATAAGGGCGCCATTAAATATATGAGGCCAGTTCTAGGATCATTATTCTTTTAATATATTATTCTGAAACAAAATGAATAATAATTTTAAAAAAGCTCCTGGTAATTCTTGTTTTCTCTTTATAATTTAAATAAATACCACCCCCACCCCCACCCCCCTTACAATTTCCCTCCACTCCCACCATTCTTCCCTCCCTGGACCCAGCCCCTAACCTTAGAGATTTCAGAGCAGGCCACTTTCAATACCAAATTTCACATTTTCCTAGCCTGGTCTCCCATCCTCTACACTTGGTTCTACCCTCAAGCTAGAAATACTCATAGCTATGGGAGAGATTTGAGTGGTGAGATATTTAGGGATTTGGGAGAAAGAATGCATCTTTGATTCCCTTAGTACCTCAGTTCCCCATCCCCTACTCAGCAGAGGGATAGGAAGGGTGTAGATTTCCCCCTCTAGATTAAAAAATAAATAAATAAAATAAATACCCCCCTCCCTTTCCCCACTTCTCTATAAAGTAGTTCCTTTCTCTTCCCCTCTGGAATTTATATGCCCCACCTCCCTCTTTCCTCACCAGCCCTTTCCCACCCTCCCAGTTTTACCATCTAACCTTGTTCAGTGGGGAATCCATAGTTCTGACAAGAGGGGTACAACCAAAGGCCCCCACTTCTAGCCCCAGTATTGCCTTCCTTCCCCAAAGTCCAGCAAAGGGGCAGAAGGTGGACATTGTTGGAGGGAGTTGCCCACTCCCCAACCCTCTATCATTCCACCTAGCCTCCAGGGTCTTGGTGGTTGAGGGGGAGGTTGAATTGTTCTTACTGACTGTCTTTCAGTTCTTACTGACTCTCTCTTTCAGGAGAGACCAAGCTTCTCCCTCCCAAGGCAGGATCCTAGAGGGAGATGGCCACTTAGCCTCCTTTAAATGGTGATATCCTAGGGAGAGGCTGGGCATTGGTTTACCCCTTGGTCCTCCTCTGGATCTGCCCTCCAATCCTGCCCCTTTCAGATAGCTGTATCCCACAAGACGGTTTGCTGCCGGCGGCATGGAGGAGTGCCGGTTTTTCGGGGTTCTGGCCCCCGTCTCCAACTGGGAAGAATGGGCATGCTCTCCTGCTTGCAGAGCCCCCGGTCCGGCCGGTGCCTTGCCTTAATCTCCTTGCAGACGCAGCGTTTTCTCTCTATCACCTCCAGCAATTTGCCATCCCTCTCTGGGGCTGGCTGTGGGGGAAGAGGCAGTAGCAGTGCAGGATGGGTCTGTGTCACCCCACCCCCACCCCCATCACCAAGTATGGTTGGGGAGGGGGGAGGAAGAAACAAAAAGGACATGTCAAGAATCACAGAATTGCTGTAAAAAGATACCTGCTTTTTCAACTATTTTCTTTAATTTCCACTGAAACACATGTCCACATACACAGACACCCTGGGCCTTGGAGATCATAGAGACCAATATTCTAATTTTACAAATGAGGAAGATGAGGCCCAGAGAAGAGAGAGGCCTTGTCCAAAGTCACAGAGCAATATTACAAGTCCTTTCCAGTCCTTTAGAAAAGTTATTACTGTAATTTGGAATTCTGCTAAGAGAGTGACTAAAATGTCCATACCCCTTGACCCGGAGACCCCATTGTTAGGTTATATACCCCCCAAAAGACCAATGTAATGAAAGGTCCCACACACACCAAAGAATTCATCCCAGAACTTTTTACAGTGACAAAGAACTAGAAACAGAATGGATGAGCGTTTTGGGGGACTTTGCCTGATTCCTGAAACTGTAGAATCTGCAAGGATTCTAGTTAGGATACTAAGGCCGATCTGCCTCCGTCTGCTGTTTTACTTTGGGCCAGTAACTTCTTCTCTCTCTGGCTTCTCTGGCTCTCAGCTTCCTCATTCATAAAGCAGGGGGCTGAACTAGATGACAGCTGGAAGATCCTGAATTGTGCTCCCTTTCTTCTCTAAAGTCTTGTATTCTCACTTTTCCCTGGCTATATCCCCAACTACATCCTCCTATGTGCCTTAAATACCTGCCACCCTGGCTCCTACTTTCTATTCCAACAAGGTTGCTCAAAAGTCTGCCAGCCATGCTCTGCACTCGAGCATTGTTGTTCAGTTATTGTTCAGTTGTGTCTACTCTTCCTGACCCCATTTTGGGGTTTTCTTGGGAAAAACACTGGAGTGGTTTGCCATTTCCTTCTCCAGCTTGTTTTACAGATGAGGAAAACAGGGTTAAGTGACTTGCCCAAGAACACACAACTAACAGTGTCTGAGGCTGAATCTGAACTTCAGTCTTCCTGACTCCAGGTTCAGCCACTGGCTGCCCTTTCTATATCACTAGCCTTCAAACCCAGTTGCCTCCACCCACCCTTCCCCACTCTGCCCCCCGCCCGCGGCCCAAGATATAAAGAGCGCCAAACCCTCTCCTCACCTGGCTGAGGATTTCCCTGGGCTGGCTGCAGGGCCCTGGGGTGTGGACAGTAGCATGGCGAACCCCAGAGGTAGAGGCTGAGCGCCCTAAGCGGGAACCTCCGGTGAAGTCTGGGGGAAGGAGACAGAGAAATAAGGGAGGAAACAGGCTGCTCTAGGGCTTTCTTTTCTCCCTTAGCCCTTTCTCTCTATCTACCCATTCTTATCCCCCATACTGCTCTCTGGATCATCAAGGGTATGGGGGGTGGAAATTGGGGGTGAGGCAGGGAATAAAAATGAAAGGCTTTTGATATGGGCAGGGCCTGTCTCTGCCCTCCTGTCCCCACCCCCACCCCCTCCAGTTAGTGAGTAGCTGATTTAGAGTGGAGGGTGTATATATATATATATATATATATATATATATATATATATATATATATATATATATATATATATATATATATATATGTATATATATATATATACACACACACACATATATGTGTGTGTGTGTATTTGGGGAAAAAAGTAAGGGAATCTCACCTCCATTGCGGTGGCAGGCAGGGAAGGTTTGGCAGGGCATAGTTAGTCCTGTTCGGCTTCCTCCCTCCAGCCTGGTCCCCGCTGTGATGGGCCCTGGCCAGCAGGCCCTCTGCCCCCTGGCTTCGCACAGGGATGCCTGATGGGAGGAGTCCCTTCTCCTCCTTCTCTGCTTTGCCTGGACCTTCTACTACCATTCCAGGCCCGCACACCTTCCACAGCCTCTGCTGGAGGAAATTAGGAGATGTCAGACCCCCTGGACACATATCAGGGGCCCATGGAGATAAAGCCCAGGAAAGCTTGGGAGTGTGGAGGGAAGGGTTATGTCTAGGAAAGGAGAAGGAATTATTTCCCTTTTCCCCTTCCACATCTCCTTTCATTCAGAATCACACAAAGATTTAAGCCCACCTCTTCAGATGTCAAACATCTCCCAGGACCCTCTAGGAATGCCTTCCTTCCCACCCCCACCCACCTTAAGCTAAGTATCTTATTTCTCAACATCTCTGGCTATCATCTTTTGCCCTCTCATGTAAGCCCTTTGGGTCAAAGGACTAAGGACAGGAAGGGGTGGGTAAATCCTGGGTCAAGGGGTACAGGGGCCAGCTTAAACCCAAGTTCCCAGAAGTAGGCCTGGTGGAGGATTGGGTTGCAGGTAACGGCAGGGGCCTACCTCTCTCCCTCCTGTCTGGGTAGGTTGTCATGGTAACAGCTGGGAGGCAGCTGTGTTTGGCTCAGAATCCATGCACACACACACAGGGCCCCTTCCCCCTTACATCTCCCAGAAGGCAAGTGGAGTGTCTGGGGTTGGGGGGTGATGGTTGTCCCAAAATGACAACATTTACCTCACTCTAGCTCTAAATTCTCCCTTTGGTTCCCCTGACTCCCCCCACCCCCACACCCTCCTCTCTAAGCCAGTGGCCTCTATCCTTAGTCCAACGCTTTGACGTTTAGGATAGCTGTTCCACCCTGGATATTTCTCTCTTGAATTCAGAGGGAGTGGAGAGTAGCTTCCAATTGAACCTCCTCCAACTCAACCCCTCTACATCTTCCTCCCAACCTGAGAAACCTCCCTTCCCTCCCTCCTTCCACCTCTTCCATATCTTCCCTCCCTCCTCCCCACCTCCCAACTCACTCTCCAAGTCTTTTGCTTTCCTCCCTCTGTACAGGACTTTTCTTTGCAGGGCCCAGCCCGCCCCAAATGTCGTTGTTCCCACCTCCTCCTCCTCCTCCTGCTCTTCCTCCTCTGGTGTCCCTGAACTGGCAATGACATGGGCACAGGAGATGCTAGTAAATGCACCCCCACTGGTACCCTGATCCTGAAGTTGGATCTTGACCATGGGGGCAGGAGCTCCAACCCCACAGCTCTTTGATAGCAAACCCCCTGCCTTCAGGCTCTCATAAGCTGGGGGTCTCTTGAACCCAGCTGTGGCTGGATAAGTCCAGAGGGGGCAAAGGGGGCTAGTTGTAGGATCAGGAAGGTTGTGGGGAGAAGCCAGGCAGCTCCGGTGGTGAAGTACTCCAGGCCCACTGGGGGGGGCAGCTTTCCCAGGAGGTACAGGCCTGGAACTAGCACAGAGCATCCCATGAAGGACTGAGATTTCCTTCTCTGTCTTCGGCTCCCCACCCCCCAGAGATGGGCCAGTTGGTAGGACAGAGTGTGTGGTCACCTTGACTGCTGAGTATACCATGGTATAAGACACAGCTTTGTCCTTTGGGGGTCCTGGGAGCAACATGGTTGGGGCAAGGGAAGATGCTGGTACTCCTGCTGCCTTGGTACAGATCATACTATGGGAATTGGGAATCTCCCTCTCCTTCTCCCCTCGAGGCTGACCGGAGCCCTGAGGCGGCAATGGTGTTGAATGGCTCCGTGCCCGACCAGAGGGGCCTAGTAGCAGCAAATTGGCAGCAGGTGGTGGAGGTGGGGGTGTCTCTTGATCCCGCCCAGGCACTTGGAGAGCTGGGACAGGGACAGCCGGCTCCTTGGTGTGACAGAGGACTGGCAACCTAGAGATCCCGTCCCCAGGGGTCCGGGTAGCAGGCTTGGCTTGGGGAAAGGCAAGAAGTGGGGGACGGTGCTGGAGAAGGTTGGGAAAAGGTGGTGGGATTTCACAAGGGGAAGTCTTAGTAGGCGCTCCATTCTGCCTGCTTTGGAGGGCAGAGGCTGGACGACGGTGGGAGTGATGAGAATGTGGGTGATGCAATGGAGAGACAGCAGCTGGTGGGGGGACTCCATTGGCCCGGCCTTCTGCTACCTCTTCAGGGAGCGGGTATTTCATTTCTTCATATATGGCCTCGCTCTCCTCAGAGTCCGAGTCTGGGCCAGCTGGGGGGCCTGTTCCCCCTCCTCCAACAGAGGCACCTGCTGGGCCTCCACTACTTCTTCCACCACTCCCTCCGCCTCCCTGGAAGACGTCTCCCACCATTTCGATGTAGACAGGTTCTTCATCCTGTGAGCTCAAATCATGTTCACCTCCTCCCCTCCCCCCTCGGTTGTATCGCTGTAGGGGCAGAGCCCCAACCCGAGAAGTGGGAGCCACTGAGCAGGGCTCATCAAAGGAGACAGAGAGCTGGGTGTTGGGACTGCGCTTTGGCTTCTGAGGAGGGATTTTCCGGCTAGACTCACGGCCTTCTGGAGCTGGTTTCTGAGAACCTGAGGAAGTCCCAGAAAGAAAAGGCAAAGGCTGAAATAAGACTGGCATAGAAGAATCATTAAGGCATTCTCCTTGCACAGGCACACTGCCCCTTTCTCTCCCTCCCATCTCCCCTAACCTATAGCTCTAGTCAGTCAGTATTCTGTCAAACTTCTTTCTTGTTTATGAACATCAGAAAGCATGAAGTTCTGGATCCACTTCCCTAACTCTTAAAATGGACTTTTAGGATAGGTTCTCCTTTCCATAGAAATGGCTCATATCCATTCAATGAAAAGAGCTAAGTCCTTGGAGTCAGAGGACCTGCATTCAAATCCTACCTCCAGTACTTATTGCTTGTGTGACATTGGGCAAATAACTTAACCACCCTGAGCCTCAGTTTCCTCATCAGGAAAGTGTACCAGATAGCCTCTGAAGTTCTTTCCGGCTCTATAATCTAAGATCCCACAAGTACCCAGAATGGAATTTCTTGTTCATTCTAAAAATGACACCTTCTACTTTCCCCTGGTGCAAAATGTATCCTCCCAAACCCAAAATGGACCTTTTTTTCCTGCTGGAAATCACTGCTGGATTAAGGGAGTACCATCGGCAGAAAGAGGGTCTTACCTGCTTTCTTGCTGGGAGGTGCCTCAGCCCCACTTGCAGCCATGCTGAGTTTGGTGCTGGGGTGTCTTCGGGGCTTCACAGGTGGCCTCCGGGCTCCAACATCTCCCCCAACTCCACTGCTCCCCCCCCCAGCAGTAGTACCCCCACTACTCTCCATGCTCCCTACCGAATGGCAAGAGAGGGAGCGGGGAGCCATGGCACTACGGCAGGGGTGAGGGGCATGCTCCTGGGAAGCAGGCATGGTCATGAAGCCCATCCTGAGGGAGCGTCGAAGCGAAGAGACGTCTCGAGCACGAACCCCGGGCCCTGGCCCTGAAGGACCTGCAGGTCCCACTTCCTTACTTGCACTGAGGGAAGGGATGGGTAAAAGAAAGAGGAGGCAGGAAAGAAGCAGAGAAAGAGAGAGGCAAAGGCAGTCGTCAGGTCAGGCAGGGCCCCGGGCTTCGCCTCCTGGTGTGCTGTGGTGTGCTGTGGGCATGCTGCAGGCAGCAGGTGGGCAATGAGGGTTAGTGAGGGCACAAGGTCTATTTGGGCCTCGTATTTCAAACAGCATCTGTATGGAATGCTTCCTGTATAGTTTGGAGAACTATGAAAATGGGGTGGCAAGTACATTCCTTACAGAGAGGGAAGCAGGGGTGACACACAGGAGGCTCCCAGCCTCCCTTCATGCTTGAAACACGCATACATTCCTCATGGCTTACTTTTCCACTATGTTTCACAACTACTCCAGTCATCCTTAGCCTGCCTTCCTTGCCCCCATCCCTGATGATTTTCCTTCCTCTCTTCTGTCATTCTTTTGCCTTACTCCTTTTCCGGATTCCACAATTTATCCCCCACCCTCCACTCTCATTCACAGTCTCTGTGAAAGAATGGTGGGGGGGGGGGGAGGACTGTAGGGGGTGTGTGTGGAAACAGAGGGTTGTTGTGGGGTGGGATTTCTGATTAGGGCCCTGTCTACTAACCCTTCATTAAGGGGAGATCTCTGCAGTGATAGCTCTGATTAATCTAATTAACAACATTAATTAAATCCCACAGTAAGGAGGGGGAGGAGGGGTAATGGGGAGGTAGCTCTGACTCAGGCTTCTCCAGACAGTGTAGCCACGAGGGGGAAAGTGAAGGGAGTCAAGGGGTGGGGAGATGAAGAATGGAAGCTCTGGGAGGGAGAATGGGGGAAGGAAGGAGGGAGAAGGAGGGGGGAGAGAGGGAGGGAGGGAAGGAGAGAGAGAAAGCAAAAAACCTATAGCAGGAGGCACAGAATAGGATGAGAACAGATCTTAGTGCAGTCTGAAGGGTCCTAACATAGTCCTTCAAGAAATTTTGCCTCTAAAAATCTTGTCTCAGTTATTTAATACCTGTGTGAACTTGGACTTAACCTCTCTGATCTTGAGTTTCTTCATCTTTTAAATAAAGTAGTTGAACTGCATAGGTTTTAGGGTCTTTCCAACTCTACATCTATGAACCAACTCCTAATGAAACATTCTGCTCACCTCCAGGTCAGAGAGATGATAGACTCACAGTGCAGACTGAGGCATATATTTTTTTTGTATATGGCTAATGTGAGAATTTGTTTTGATTGACTGTACATGTTTGCAATGGGGTTTATTTTTATTGCTTTCTCAATATGGCAGGGGAGGAGGAGGTGGGAGGGAGAGAATTCAGAACAGAAAATAAAAACTGAATTTAAAATTTTTTAAAGTAAACCTGTGATCCTAAGTTAGATTTCATTGGTCTTGATGCAACTATGTCCTCTCATCTTCCATTTCTTCTACCTTGTACCTCTTTTCTCAACTTTTCCATGATCAAGAAGATAGGAAAGGAACCAAAAAGGCTCCCTCATTTATATGACTCTCTCCTTGAACCCTGGGAGATAATAGAACAGTTTGCCCCTGCACCTTTATTGCTGGACTTGTACTATCTGAGGTCAGGTGACAAAGAATAGAAAGGGCAGCTGAAAGTAGGATGGGGGTGGGGAAGGAGAAGATAGGGAAAAGAGAATGGAATTTATGCTAAAGGTATTTGGGTATGGTAGAAGGGGGTTACTAGGGGGATGGTATTTGAGGATGGTAGAAGCAGGGGTGAACAAAAGAAACAGTCCTATATTAGAGGTAAGGGAAAATTAAATCAGGAAGGAATACTTTAGACAGAAAAGGAGGATACTGAGGACAGGAGAAAAATCTTAGAATGTAAATACACAGAGAGCTGGGATTATGCTTATTATAGGTTTCTCTTATACAGGCCTTCAGAACAATGATTCATAATTAAATAAGAGAGAAAAGTGAGGTAGAGGGGAGTTGGCAACAAACCAAGCTGACACTAAATAAGAAAAGGAAATGAGTTGAAGAAAGAATTCAGATCATTTTATGGTCTTACCTCCTTTTGGCCTCCTCCTCCTTGTGCTGTCTCCACTCCAGCTTGGTTTTTCGGTAGAGCAGGTTCATGTCGTAGGGCAAGGAGGAGATGTGGGGCTCTGCTCAGCACCACCAGGCCTGGGGGGGCCCCCTCCCTGGGTCCTGGATCAACTTGGTTGGGGAAAAAAATAATAGTAGTAGTGGAGGTGGTATGGGGTAGGAGAAGTAGTAGTGATAGAGACCTAGCAGAAGAAATTTAAACCATGTGGGAATAGCACTAACAGGTCATCTCTGTCATCCTCCTGTCTGATCTTGGAAGATGCTTCCAGGGAGTCTAGGAAGATGAATTTACAGCCCAATGTTCTTATTCAATTTCAGAAAAGAAGTCATTTTATCAATCTGGACACTAGTCCGCAGAACAGGAGATATTTAAGAATAATGGCAGGATAGCAGCAACTTGTTCTTGGTTCAGTTCTATCTGAACCCGTCAAAAAAAGATGAGTGAGTCAATGCAATAACAGCTGACATAGAGTGCAAATCATTTTACATATATAACACTAGCTTACATTATATAGCACTTGAGTACTATATAATAATATAAGGATGCTAAGTGCTATATAAGAATGAATATAATAAATAATAAACATAAGGATGGCAAAGTGTATGACATTTATCTCATTTTATCCCTGTGAGGTAAATGCTATTACTACCATTTTATAGATGAGGAAGTTGGGGCAAACAGAGGTTAAGTGACTTAAGAGTCACAGTTAAGATGAAAAAGAAATTAAAAAAATATGAGAAGATGCTAGGAATAAAAAGGATAGAAGAAATGACTTGGGACCACAAAAAGGAAAGACAGAGAGAAAAACAAAAACAGACTATCAGAGGCATACAGATAGATATTGAGAAATACTTCAGATCCCCAAGTGTGCAGAAGCACATACTGACAAAATACAGCATATTCTGTAACAGACTTACACATACAATATATACTGTGTATAAGACAGGCCTAGATAATACAGAATACACTACAGGGCCAGACACACTGATGAACATGGATACATGGAGGTGTACACAGGTAAACAGATTTAGAGACAGATATACCCACAGACATAAACACCCACAGACACACCCACAGACTACAGACATACACAAACACACAGACTTCCACATTAATCAGATACCCAGAATTAGACATGCTGAAACAGAAGAGTTAATGTTTAGTGCCTTATTGGTGTAGGTTTACAACCATTTTTTTTTTTTTGTGGGGGGTTGGTGGAGGCTCAGTCAAGTTCCTAGCATCTGGGAAAAGGGAAGGGGGGCTGAGTCAGGGAACAATCACTCTTCTTAACCCAAGATTGTAGTCCAACACCTGAGTGACTAATGGACAGCCCCTACCCCCACCCTCTGTCCCAAACACACACACACTCTCTCTCTCTCTCTCTCTCTCTCTCTCTCCCCCCTTCCTTCCAGCGTTTAGGCTAGGGCCTGGCCCTGCTCCGTCTCCTTGTCTGTTCCCTAGATCACCTCCTTGGCATCAAGTCCCCTGACTCCCCAAGCCCTGGCTCCAATCTCCTTCCAATCCCTTAGGTCTGTGGCTGCGGACAAGCCCTTCTCTATCAGTTCCAAGTGTTGGTTCACCCCCGAAGCATCCGTGGGAAAAGGTGGGGGGCGGGGGGGAGGGAATCTTCAGGTTGAGTCCCCGACCCCAGATAGCTCTCCCTCAGTGCCCACCTTCACACCTCGCCTGACACTTGCCCCATCCTCCCAAGCATCCACATCCCCCCTCCATCCCCATCCTCCTTGCTCGCCCTGGGGCCTCTTCCCCTGCATCCCTTACACCTCCCGGATCCTCTGGACTTGGCCTGCCTCATCTCCCCAGCCCCATGGCTCCCGTGTCCTCCTCCACCTCTCCCCTGGCCCAGATCCCTTATGCCTCTCAGGTCCCCTTCCTCCACCCGACACCCCCCTTCCCCGCCAAGTCCCCCCAGTTTCCCCATTTCCCCCGTACCTGGCCTGCCAGGCGCCGGCCCCCCCATGCCGGGCGGAGCCCGGAGCAGGAGGAGGAGGAGGGAGGAAGGGAGAGAGACAGAGAGATCAGGGGGGAGCGGAGCTCGGGCCTGCCGCAGAGACAGCCCCGCCTCCAGGTCCGCCCCCAGACCCGCCCCTGGCCCTCAAACCCACCCCTCCACGCGGGCCGGGGAAGCAGGGAGAGCGCTAAAGCGCTAAAGACACCCGCGGCGCCCGGGGAGGCTGAGGCGTGGAGGCCCCGGCCGAGAATAAATGGGGAAAGGACGAAAGATGCCGAGAAGACGGCGAGAAGACAAGCCCTCGGACTGCGAGCGGGGGGAGCCTAGCCGCCGCCGCCGGGGCCTGGCGCACTGCCACTTCTCTTTCAGGGTCCTCGCCTGACCCCGCTCCTCCGCCGACCCGGGAACCTAAGTTTCTGGTCCGACACCGCGACCACCTCCCGCTGCGCGCGGCTCGGGCGCCCCAGTGCGCCTTGCCTCGGGCGCCCCCTCGTGGCCGCGCGCGGATCTGCAGCCTCCAGCCCAGCCCTCTTCACTCCTTGTCTATTTCTCAGCCCCGGGAGCCGCCAGGAACCCGAGTGTTGTGTAGGCATTAGAAGGGAGCATGGAAGCTTGCTTCGAGCATCCCTGGCCCCGTGACTCCTCTGTAAAGGAAGGCATTGGGGCCAGGTATTTTTAAGGCTTTTTCCCGCTCTAACATTATGCGGTTTTGAGTTGAGTATCTTGAAAGTTTCAGGGCGCCGGCCCCTCAAGGCAGGACAGCCGGAGGTGGGGCGGTGTAGTTAGACTGAGAGACCAGTAGGGGTAAGCAGGCTTAGTTTCAGAGACAAAAGAGACCGGCCGCAAGACAGACAGATGGCAGTACAAATAGACAAAGACACCTCTCCAGCAGGAGGGGCTGTTCACCTTCTTGATCTCCTAAAGATGAGGGAGCTAGGGGCAGCTGAGTTCATCCTTACCCCATCGACTTTCCTTTCCTCCTGTACCTGGCGCCCTAAAAACCTGGACCTTGCTTCTCTGTAAGTGTTCAAAGTACCCCTCCTCTGCACCCCTGAATAGCGAGGCCACTCTTAACCTTTGACTTTCACGAGCTCTAATCCTAGGAATTGTGGAAGGATTGCTTTGGGGGGGGAGGGGTTAAGTAAATGGTCCCAGCTAATTGTAATTACCGCTAACAGCAGCTGCATGACCGGCTTAACAGTGTCTGTGTCTATAAGGTAAATTCCAAAATCGTGAAAACCTATTTACCTCTCCAATCCCTACCCTCACCCAACGCCTAGAAATTTTAGATCCCACAATTGGGGATTTATTCTTTTGGCTTTCGGTTTTATCTTCTGTTAAAATACCCTTAGGACAATGGAGTTCCTAGAGAGGGGACAAATGTATCACAATAGAGAGGTGAGGTATTACCCGGACAGAATATTGTATATATTCTCAGATAAAGTCTCTGTATCATTGTTTTTCTTTGTCACAAGGGAGGGTTTAGTGGGGGTTGGGAGGGGGTAATAACTGTGATGTAAAGACAAAATCATCAATAAAATGAATTTTTAAAATAATCATAAAATAAAATATCCCTGGAAGAGGTAACACTATTGTAGTAATAAAATATAAGCTTTTTGAGGACAGGAACCGTTAGGATTTTCATCTTTGTTTCCTTAGTGCCTAGAAGTAGGCACTTTAATAAATGTTTGTTGAATTGGATGAGTTTGTAAACTGAAAACAGTTTTTGGCTAGGGAAAATAAAGAGAGGGTAAAGACAGTGATGAGGGGTGGGTTAGAGAACCCCAGGGTTTAAAGCAATATTCTTTTACTTTGCTATTGTTTCTAGGATCAGTTACAATCATAATTATCCAAAAGCATTTCCTGAATATTTTTGACTTTACTTGAATCTATGCCTTTATGAAAGATACTGAGCTGGGTGCTTAAATACTGTTACTGCATGCAGGGAATACTGTGGGTGTGGTGGGAAGAATACTGTGCCAAAGAGAGGAGTAATTGACACTATGGGAGGCATATAACAGTTGTTGTAGGAGGTGTAGAGTAGGATCTGGGGGGTGGGGGCCTTGCTTCCAGGGCCTTATAAATGAAGGGAAGAAGACAAGCCAGAGTCAAGATTTCTTTTAGCAGACAAAAACATATATATGCCTCTCTCTCCTTCTGTATACATATATATATAGAGAGAGAGAATAAGAGTGTATATATATGTATATACAGTATAAGAGTACATATACATGTATGTGTGTGTGTATATACTGTTCCTAATATGTTACATTTGGTGTTTTCCTGGTAAAAATACTGAAATGTTTGCCATTTTCTTCTCCTGCTCATTTTACAGGTGAGGAACTAAGGGAAATAGAATTAAGTGACTTGCCCAGGGTCATACAGCTAGTAAATTTCTGAGGCTAGATTTGAACTCTGGAAGATGAGTCTTCCTGACTTCAGGCCCAGAACTCTATCTACTGTGCTACCTAGCTGCCTAAGTATATATGTGATAAGATATTTTATGTGTGTGCACGTGTATATGTATGCATATATACACACATATATGCATATACACACATATACAATATTAGAACTGCTGTCAAGAATTTGAAGGGGAAAGTTCACAGGGTCATAACTATTAAACTGAAAGGAATCTTAGAGGTCATTGAAACAAACTCCTTTATTTTACAGTTGAAGAAACTGAGGCCCAGAGAGGTGAAGATTTACCCAAGGTTATATGGCTAATAAGTCTCTGAGGCAGAATTTGAACCAAGCTCTTCCTTGATGGGATTTGTCTAGGGAAGACTAGAAGTCCCTCCAAAGATCAGTCAATCAGTCAAAATTTATTGAGTGCCTACCCTGTGCCAAGCACTATGCTAAGCCCTGGGAATACAAAAAGAGACAAAAGATAGTCCCTACCCTCGAGGAGTCTACAATCTAATGGGGGAGAACAATCTACCCACCCACCCACCCCAAAAGAGGGGATAGTAACTTCCCTTGAACAGGAAAATGAAAGAATACTTAAAACTACCATCCTCTGAATATTTTGAGGGGGAGAAAGGGGAGAGGAGGGCAGGGAGTACACTGTGGAAATTACAAAGTATGCTTTGGGACATTTTGTTGTCCAAAAGTGGAACAGGCTGTTTTACTAGTTGTGTGACCATGGCCAAGTGACTTAATCTTCTTGAGCCCCAGTTTCCTTATCTGTAAAATGGGAATAATGGGAATATAATACCTGTAATAACTATCTCACTGAGTTGTCCTGAGAATGCTTTTGCAAACTTTGAAGTTATGTGTAGAGTATCTTTAAATGGCATGCATTTATTAGGATAAAAGCTCTCTACAAGGCATGGGTGGGAGTCCTCGACCTCTGAAGTCCTCTCTGATTCTGAGATCCTAGACATCTATGAAATTTCTTTATGCTAAATGGGTCTTTGAATTTGTTTGGGAGGGTAGGAGTATCTGTGAGGGCATCTGTGTGAATATCTTTGTTTACCCATTCATATTTCTACAAATGTGCTCAGAGTCCAAATATATATGTATATGTGTGTGTATCAGTTCCTGTATATGGACCTTCATCCATGTTCCCGAGAGGGAATCAATCCTCCTTCCAACCCAATCCTTATCCCAAAAGTCCTGGGAAGAGCCTACCTAAGCAGGTGTGGGGTTAAGAGGACCCCAGTGTTTGGGGCCCCTTCTGTCAGCAGCAGTAGTTCTGGAGTAGGGCCAGCTGGCAGAGAGCCCCTAGAGGAGGGCGGGCAGGCGGGGAGAGAGTGAGGGGAAGAAGGGAAGGAGGAGGAGTAGAACCACAGTCAGCAGGGCTGAGGAGGCAGGACTTCCTGGTGTGGGGGTTGTCAACAGCTCAGAGAGAGAAAGAGACAGACAGAGACCGAGAGGAGCTAGAGAAATTGAGAAAAAGAAACGAGAGTCGAAGAGAGAAGAGCTGGCCACGGAGACACATGCTCACAGAGAGAGCGAGAGAGGGAGAGAGCTCGCTTCGCTGTCAGGACGGAAGAGGTTCCAGAGAGAGTAACCCTCAGCTTCTCTCCGATCAGCCCTAAAGGCCCTTCACCACCATAAAGGCCATATTCCTCTGGGGCTGAGAGCAGTGTTTATTATTTTTTGGAAAACAAAGTTGCTGTGGAGATGACTTGTGGGTCAAGGAGAGGTCTCTACGGACTGTGTTGCCTCTGACCCCCACCCACCTCCTCCCTTTTCTTGGAGCTTAGGCTGGGAGGCCCCACTCTCCTGCTCTCCTGTGGAGTCTGTTGGGGCATCTTATGCTGCCAGGATCCCCAGGTCAGGTCTCTTGGTGTTCTGGGGAAGATGTAGAGGTGGGGTTGTAGGGTCGTGTGTGTGTGTGTGTGTGTGTGTGTGTGTGTGTGTGTGTGTGTGTGTGCACTTGCCCTCGCTCGCATCCAGCTGGGGTAGCTGAGGGTAAGGAGGACAGTCTAAGTTTTAGAACTTCATAGATTCTAAATGGCTGGTGGTAACTCTCCCCTCCCCCCACGACGAGGGAGGCTAGGGTGTGAAAGCCCATGCCAGGCCAGGGCTGTGAAGGGCTGAGCTCACCTCCCTGCATCTTGCACTTGGGACTCAGCTTGTCTTTCTGCACAGTGTCTATGTGGATCAGTAATAACCAGTGTCATCTGTTTTTTTGTATACTTCCCATTCTGTTTCCTATTCTGTCTTTTTTTTTTTTTTAACCTCTTGTGGTTCCTCTATCTCTCTCTGGTGGTTTCCCTCTTTTCTCCCCCACCCTGATCTCCACAGTTCTCCCACAGAGGAAGCACCCAAAGTGTCTTACTCCTCCAACACCCACTCCCTCCCCCAATGACTCTAATTTTTTTTTCTCCTAGTTTGCAAATTCAGCTCTGGAGTCCAACAGCAGCAGCAGCACTGGCAGCAGCAGGAGAAAGAAAACCTACTCATACTCCAACTCCCACACCTACTCTCCCTGTTATCCCTCAATTTCAGAGGCAGCCCCAGTTCCTTGAACTCTCTCAGCTATGTTGGACCCTGATGTCCCCAGGGGCCCCGATCCCACAGCTATATGGCCCCCTAGTGCCAGGGGAGCCTGAGTGCTGCCTGGAGAGAGGCCTCTCCTCTTCGTGCAGCCCCTGTCCCATTTCCTAGGGACCATGAGTGGGGGTAAGAAGAAGAGCAGTTTCCAGATCACCAGTGTCACCACAGACTATGAAGGTCCTGGGGGATCTGGGGGAGGTGACTCCCCTACAGCTATGGTCTCCACCTTACCCACACCTCGTCTTCCCAATGGCGAGCCTAGCTCAGAGCTGGGAGGCAAAGGGCCCCCTCGAAATGGCTCCCCACCCCCTGGGGCCCCAGCATCACGTTTCCGGGTAGTGAAGCTTCCCCAGGGACTAGGGGAACCATATCGACGAGGGCGCTGGACATGTGTGGACATTTATGAGAGGGACCTAGAAACCCCAGGACTCAGCCGGCTCCTGGAGGGAGTTCGGGGAGCCACTGGAGGGACTGGGGGTCGCTCTTTGGACTCTAGGCTAGAATTATCCAGTTTGGGCCTGGTTCCCCCAAACCCCCAGGCTCAGGGCCCAACCAATTGGCTTCGCCCACCCCCAACTTCCCCTGGCCTTCAGGCCCGATCTTTCACTGGGGGGCTAGCTCAGCTAGCCGCAGGGGGCAAGGGGAGGGCTGAAACTCCACCTCTTCCAGCTTCCCCACCCCAGCAGCACCCCCCAGAGCCCAGCGATGGGGACAGCACAGGGGTACTGGTACCACATGCCTCAACCCAGCTGCCCACCTTTCGGGTAGAGGCAGAGGTGGGGGCCCCAGCAATGACTTCTCCAAGCACCCGAAAGAAGGATGGAGCCCCCTGGCTGAGGAAAGAGGGGGAGGAAAGAGGCCAGGTAAGAGAGGTGCATAAAAAGGGGGTCTCTCTGCAATTTAATTTTCTTCCTTGGACTTGTATTAGTCTCATGCCTTGTCCCATTTCCATTCTGGTCTCTAGTTACCTCTCTTTATCTATTTTGTAACTGTTCTCTCTCTCTCCCTCTCCCCAGTTTCTCTTTCTTTCTTTTTTGGTACCTCAGCCCTCCCATCTTTATATTTGACTCCCATCATGTAACTCTAGTCCCTATTACTTCTCTGTGAATCTTAGTTCCCATCCTTTCTTTTGACTCCATTTCTCCCTCTTTTGCTCTTTTCCCCTTTACTCAGTTTCTTTCTCACTTTTATTTCAGTGTTGTGTATCTTTTTTCCTCTGTTTCTTCATCTGTTCTTCCCTGTCTGTTATATAGTTTTCTCTGGACAAAAGTTTCAGAAACGGAGTGGACTGAGTGAGAACACTAGACTTTCCTGTGTAGGGGAGGGTTTGAGGGATCTGACCATGGAACTGCCTAAAAGGAGTTCTTTTGAGGGGTACTTGGGGGGGGGGGGAGACACAGCTTCTTTCACTTAACTACCCTGTGATTTCTGTGTCCATCTGGCTTCTCTCCTTAGTAAAGTTAGGCCACTTCTGATATTTCAGTTCAAGGACCCTTCCCCCAGCCCTCAGACCAAGGCTTTCTTCCCATTGGAATCTCTAGAACTGGAAAGGATGGTATTTTCAGGGGTCTGCACAGGCACAGCTTCCCAATATCTTTTCACCCCTGCCCTAGCCTTCCAAAGACTGTTATAGTTTTGGAGGGGGTGGAACAAGGAGGAAGAGGGCTAGAGGAGCAAGGTGAGAAAAGTGAAATTGTGTATGTTTTTTCCAAAAGAGGAACAGATCAGGTTTGGAGGACAGGATGCCTGGGTCCCTAGAGGATCCTGTTGGAGGTCATGGGCTAGGGCACCTGAATCCCTGGTTTTGGAGCAGGGCTGGGGAGGCAGGACAACTCAAGACCTTAGAGAAAGGGAGGTTTGTGGGGAAAATGAAGATGAGGCCTTTTCCCCCTTCCAGGCCCCTGAGTACAAACCACTGTATAAAAATAACCTGAGACTGAATGTCTGGGCCCTGCCAGGACTGGCCAGGGCTGGCTTACCTTCTCCCCCTCCCCCCCGCAACCCCCCCACAGCCACACGTACACAGGTCTTTCACCACCACTACCACCCCTTACTTTATTTCAGTTGGTTCACTCAACTACCTACTTCTGGGGTTGGAGGCTGTTTCTGCCCTTTAATCCCTTCCCCTGGACTCTCTTTCCAATGCCCATAGCCTCCAACTCTGCCACTTAAAGCCTGCCTGGCTCAAGTTTTCCACTATATTCAGTCTCTGCCTCTCTTCTCCCCTCCCTTCTCCTTCCATAATTCCCCAACCCTTGTTTATTTAAAACAACTTTCTGGCCCCTTTCTTTCAGTAGATATGTCTTTGTATCTTTCTCTCTTGCCAATCTCTTTCCCCATACCTTCACAGTGGGGGAGAAGGGAAGCTGGGGAGAGGGGGAAGATGGAGAGCCAACAGAAAGGACCTGGAGGCCCCCAAGTCTCTGCCCTGTCCTTCTGGCAGTCCCTGGGTTCTCTGTTCTTAAGTTTTCCTAGAAGCAGGGGCCTCCTGGGGCCTCACAGAAGGAGGTTTGTTTCTTGTCCACTCCCCTCCCCTATTGCATCCACCCTCTACAGCTCCACACCCATTCTCCACCTCCTCCCAACCTCCCAGTAACAGCAGTGAAAAAGGAAGCAGAACACCTGGGTCTTGAGGCTGGAGCAGTGGTTTATTGGGGATGGGCGCCATGAGGGCACTATCCTGTGGACCAGCAATGGAAACTTGGGGGAAGTGTGGGGGAATGATGTAGGCAACCCACCCTGTAACTGTATTTCTGCCTAGATTTTTCTGGCAACTAGTTGATGCTTGAGCCCATGCTGGAGATTCTATCTTTGATGAGGTGATCCAGGTGGTACAGATACAAAAGCCTCTTTTAGCCCCTGCCCTCCCACCCCCATCCAAACTGGGGCTATCTGAACTGAGCACTTCAGGACCTTGTGACCACAGGACACATCCGATGGGTCACTCAGACATTACTTGTGGCCATAGGTCACTTGGGGTCACAGAGAGAAAGGTGGGCTAGAGCAGAAGAGAGGTGAGGTGCCAGAACCAAAACATTATGTATGATTTAAGAATGTGTGTTTTCTTCTTTCTAGCTCCCTCTCCGAGGCTCCCGTCCTGGCTCTCCAGCCCTCTCCCTCCTTCAGGATACCAATCCCAACCGGAAATCCTCAGACCCATTTGGAGCCTCTGCTCAGCGCTTGAATCTGGCTCGATCTATGCTTGCCATTGGTAGCCCCCTTGACGGTGATGATGACAGGTAGGAGGGACTTCTTTTCGAACTGGCTTGACAGAGGGCCTTTAAAAAAAAAGAACTAGGACACATGAATTAAACTTTCTGTATTTTTTTTTGCTGGGGGGTTGGGGTATGGGGGAAGTAAGAAAGAACACAATTTCCTGTTTTGAAAGGATTGGGGGTAGGAGGGTGGCTTGTGTCTGAAAAACATCAACTAAACAAGCCCCCCCTCAACCTCGGTGAAAAGAGTAGATGGGAAGATGACTTGGGTCTCAAGAGCATGAACTAACTGAACAAGCTCACCCTCACCCGCAGTGAAGTGGGTGGGTGGGTCATTCTGGTTTGGTGGAAGCAGCTTGTTTTTTATTCTGACCTGGAACCTCTTGTCACATCAGGGAAGATGTTAGGCAGTTACACTAGATTCTCTCTGCCACCAGGAGGGAAATGGGGCTTCCTGATTAGTTCTCTGGACCCAGGGAGTACCTAGTCAGTCCTGGTGCTTAGGGAGAGCTTTGATTGTGGTCTCACCCCCTGGCCATAGTGAAGATCCCTTCTTCACAGTCATGCTGTGGGGGAGGATTGTTGACTTGCAGATAGATGGGCAGGACTTCCTTTAGGGGAGAATGGCCTGTTTAGAGTCAGGAAGGAGGGCAAAACTTCCTGTTTCAGGGGCCAAATTTCAACATTTGAGTGTCAGCAACCCCTAAACGGAGGGAGCGAAATAAAAAGAGACTACTGGGTAGCTTGATTTTTGTTTATGGATGTATTAGGGCAAGGTAGAAAAAAGAGGGAGGTGACACTTTTTGTTTCATTAGGTAGATGGAATAGGAATTCCTATTTTAATGCTTTTTCTGGGAGTAGGATTTACTTGTTTGGAAGGTGATAAGGAATAGGATTGCCAGAGCCAGTTAGTTGTTTCCAGTAGGATTCCTAGGGGCCACACCCTCCTCTTTAGGTCTCTTCTCTCCAGCCTTAGGGATGGAGCCCTAGGGAAGGAAGATTGTGGAGAAGATAATAGAGTAGAAGAATGGTAGGTAAATACTATAAGCTTGGTCTGTGGAAGGGATTGTTGGATGTGGGACTGAAAGATGTGAGGAAAGAGGGAGGAGAGATAGGGCCTGCCAGGCAAGGCTGAATAGAGCAGCTGTGGGTTCAGGAATGGATGAGGTGTGAGGCCTGACCCCACATGGCAAGTCACTTGTTCCTATCATGGTGACTCTTGTTGCTTCCCACCCCCTTCCTTTTGCCAGGCTCCCTGGCAAGAATAATCCTCTCTTCCAAGTTCTCTGCTTTGCTCTGTGTTCCTCTCTGACCTTCAGTTCCTTAGTCTTAGGTCCTCTTTACATTTCTGTCTCTGTCTTTCCATCTGTCTGTCTCCTTTTCAACTTCTGCAGCCAATAATCTCTCATGGAGTTCATTCTCTCAGCTCTTTCCTTCCCACTCCCTCCACCCTAGTCTGACTGGTTGGTTTTCCCAGTCTCAGCTTTATCCAGTTCTGCTCTGGGGCCCTAGCCCTGCCTGGCTTCTTTTGCCCCGCCTTCCTGGGCCAGCTGGTTTTGGTTGAGTCCCCCTGGCTCAGGAATGGGGTGTGTGGGCCTCACCCCACCTCTTTGTGCCTGGGAAGAGCTGGGGGACACACACTGCCCGAGTCCTTTCTAAAAGGAAAGCTTGGACCAGAGAGCCAGTGTGATTGGGTAAGGTAATGATGAGTTGGGAGGGAGAGCTGGGTTAGAGAGACCCTAGGTCCTCTGTGGGGAGCTGGGCTTGACATGGTTACAGTGGAGACTGAAGGGGCTGGATCTCTGATTGGGAAAAGGAATCAGAGCCCAGGAGGCAGGATGCCTAGGCCTGAGAGGGGATGAGGACATAGTAGTTCCTAGTTTTCCTTTTCTCTCCATAATAGAGGCAAGAACACTTTTTTTTTCCTAGTCAGGGCCAGGAACAAGTTCTTTGCTCTCCCCTTGCCTTGCACCACCCTGAAGGCAGCATAGATCCGGGAGGGGAGAGAGGGTTGGATACCAGTTGATTGGCAAAAGGCCCAGACCCCGGGGGCTGCTCAGAACACTGAGAGGGGAGGAGCCCTGCTATCTCTCCTCTCTTTCTGCTTCAGTTTGTCCCCAGTATCAGCTCTCCCTGGCCCTTCTTCCCCCTTCTCACCCATCCAATCCCTAGATCTCTTATACTTGTCTTTCTAAAACCTCTGTGTGATGAGGTCTTCTTCCCTAGAGCAGAACAACTTCTTTAGCCCCCCTACAGTGAAGGAGAGCTCTGTGTAGTGGGAGGACCACTGGCTCTCAAGTCCGAGGACCTGTGTTTACATCCTCACTCTTATTAGTTGTATGATGCCTCTTAGTCTGTTTCCTCTTTTGTAAAACAGGCATTCTATAAAATAAGAGTATCTGCCTTCCAGGGTTGTTGTAAAGATCTGCAAACCTTAAAATGCTATGTAAATATGAACTGTCATTATTTTTACCATTATGACCTTGGCCAAGTCACTTAATATCTGTGGGCCTCAAGTTCCTCTCATCTGTAAAATGAGGGAATTATACCAGATGCTCTCCAAGGCCCTTTCTAGATCTGAATCTATGATCCCATGACTCTGTTATCCTGCCCAACAGGCCTGGGCTGTTTTTACTAGAGCCCCTTATCATGACTCCCCTTCTCAGGAATCCTAACTGTCCTTGATGCTCTTCCCCCTCCCGATATCCCCCCCTCCAAATCCTCAAACCTGCCTCCTGGGACATAGACTTTTAACTCTGGTTCTCAGAGTGTATTCATTCAATGGATTATTAGTGGGTCTGCAGGAGTCTGGGCACAAAACTAAGCAGGACTAGAGCTCCTGTTCAGTGGTTCCTATCACTTTGAATTTTCATCTCTTAATCTGCTCCAGTTCCTTCAGTCCTCCTCCCCACCCCCACCCTCCACCCTTAGATGAGAGGTCCTGACCGTTTCAATATAAGGAATAAGAATTTCTTCTAGAGTGTCCTTTAAGTGACTTATCAGCTGATCCTTTGCTATTTGACAAAGCGCCTTGAAAAATATAAAGTAATACACAAATACTTTTTATAGCATGAATTAATAATTTGGGAGCCTCGTTGATGTGTCATCAAAAACACTGGCTGGCCTGCTTGTTAATTTTCTACACGGTGGGGAGGGGGGGTGTTGCCAGTAGGGTTAAATAGTAAGGGGTTTTTTTACTCTATCTTTGTGTTCTTGGGATTAGAAAGATTTGAAAATTACTCCTGTAGTTTACTGGCCTCCTGCCCTCTTTAGTCCTGTTCTTTGAGGCCTCCCTGTCCCCTTGGTTGCACCCCACCCCCAGCTGGGCAGCACCTTCTGCACCCAGAGCTCTGGATAGGAAATGGAAAATACCCAGATCTCTCCTGCTCTCTTCCCAGCCCCAGGGCTTGTCAGAGGTCACCTTGAAGCTAGTCCTGGTCCCCCATGGAGACAGACCTAGTAGCAACTTGGCAGCAAAAGGACTGAGAGGGAACAAAAAGCTGTTGCTCCAGGCTCCTGGGAGGGCTGGGGGGAAAAGTAGAGGTGGGGTGGGGAGAGGAGGAACAGGTCGTACCCTGTGTCCTGAGGGAGCTAGAGAGCACAAGATGGGGGAGGGGAAGAAAAGATGTAAGGGAGGTGGAGCCCAAGTCTGTCCTGGGTCCTGCAGCTGAGTCTAGGGAGTGGTGGGGAAGGGGTTTGTGGAAGGGGGATAGAGTTTAGGGAAAAACAGGGAAGGACCTGTGGATTGGCGAGAGGAGAGTGTTGGGGGCTTTCATGGCAAGATGAAGTGAATCCTGGAAGAGGAACTGGGGTCTGAAGAATAAGCAGAGTCTGGGAGCCATGACAATTGGCTTCCAAAGGGGTCTGGAAGACTTCCCTTAGTTTACTGGGGCCTTAGAGATCCCCAGGTATCCTCACTGTTTTATTGGATCTGCTGGAGGCTAGCCTGACCCCTGGTGGTCACGTGTCAAATAGCAGCCTAGGACCACAGCTCCCTGGGGCATCCTGACCTGTACCATCCTTCTTCATCTAAAAAGTACCCTGTTCTTCTCTCAGGACCAGGCATTCATATATCTCATTTTTAGCCTCTCTCTTGAGACTCACATCCCCTGATCTCCAGACTGTCTCCCCTTATGCAAAGGCTTTGAGTTCTGTTTTTGTTGCCATGGAAATACTCTATGCCACCTCCACCAGAGTTAGGTAGCCTTTACTGGGCCAGCCTCAATTGTTGCTCACATAGCTTCCTTTATATCCACTGAAGACCTAGAGGAAGGCCAGAGGAAGCAATGAGGTACCTAAACCTGAGAGAGAACTCCTATCTGGGAGGCTTTTCTCAATTCTCCCCAAGTGTCCCTCATTCCCCAACCCTGGGGATTTTATCCTCTGAGTTCTTCAGGGATATGAGGGGAATTAAAGCACTGAGACAGGACAGAGACATTTTCTTGGTTAGGGCCATAGGTGTCATTGGTGAGGAGAGAATCTAGGCATCTTGTCCCCATAGTCTTCTACCCTCTTCTAGAGATCCAGTCAGTAGCCCCTCCCAGAAGCCAGGCAAGGGGTCTGGCTTTCCCCCCAGCTCCACCCATCTATCTCCCAGCCTCTGGGATCACTGCCAGGGTGAGCAGGGGACACTGGTATTGTCCAGCATCTGGGAATTCCCACCCCCAGCTGGGTCTGGCCCTGGGAGATGAGCCCCCGCCCACTGTGGAGCTTTGGGGAAGGGAGGGGAGATCCTCGTGTCTCCAAGGAGCCAATAGCAGCTGGGCCTACCCCCGGGGGGAGGTGTATATCTTTCAGTTCATCCCCAAAGGCACCCGTCTCCTCTCTGCTTGCCTGGCACCAGGCAGACCTGGATTTGCCTGGGGGGCTCTTAGGCCCCCCAGGCATTTGCTGATATAGCCCTCTCCCTTTCAGTGGGGCCTACCTAAAGCTCTCCCTTTCCCTCCAGAAGATGGCCCATCCAGGAGTCTCAGTTAAGTCTCTGGTATCATCCTATGAGACTCGAGTAGGGAGGTTGGCCCCCCGCTTCCCCCAGAGAAGGGGCTGTGTTTCGTCCCCTTGTTCCCCCCGGGGGGCATCCCCCATCCGAGATGCCCCTGGACCTCCACCCCATCGGGGCCTAGGGGGACCTGGGCATCGGCCCTCACCTCGAAGGGGGGTGGATAAAACACTTCTCTCCCTGATTCTCTACTGTCACAGGTACATGGGGAATGGGTAGGGAGGGGGGAGGTTGGGATATGGAAGCAAATTCCTGGGGGAATTGGAAGTTAGTATCGTAAACTCTTGGGTCCTGGGAGGGCCAAAAAGTAAAAACTTAGTCACTAGGGAACTGGATCCCTGAGAGCTGGGGTGCTTGAATGTTGGGAGAACAATGCAACCTGGATGGAGAAGCCCAGAGTCTGGGTTTTTGGTCCTAAGAGGGATGGGTAGTCAGGGGAGAGGGGAACAGTGCATAGAGCTAAGGAGGTTGGTTAATTCATTAGTAAGTGGGAAAGGGACAAATAGGAGAACAGATAATTGGGGAACAGGTCTTAAATAGTCTTGGAAGTTGAAGCAAGGTTGGTGGAGAAAGCTAATTGCTAAGGGGCCTCAACACCTGGATTCAGGGTGTTTCATTTCCTGTCTCTTATCTCCACACCTTACATTGTCTGTGGTCTCTCTCTAGTGGCTCTGGAAGCATGGTTGCCATTGACAACAAGATTGAACAAGCCATGGTAAGGGTATTGATTTTATTCTGAGGAAAATCATAGTTCATCTGTCCCTTAGCTCCTTGTCTCCTGCTTCATTTCCTCCCTCCAGCTCTCTGTTCCTGTTCTGACTTCATCCCCTATCCCGTCTCTAGACCCTGCATCACTGTTCCTATTTCCAATCCCAGACTGTCTTTTCATCTGTCCCTTCCTCTCCTGCTCCCAGCTCCCTATTGCTGTCCTGATCTTAGATCTCTATCATTGCCCTTGCCCTGCCTTCTTTTTCCTGTGTGGATCCTTGCCCTGGACAAGCGAAAGAGAAAACAAGTCCTCCCTGCACTTTACCTCCATCTGTTTCAAGTCTGGGGGCCAGACAGGTCTTGATCCCAGTACCACATAGGTCCAGGCCAATGACAATCGTGATAGATAAGGAATTGTACCCTTGGATAGGCTGGAGTGGAGGCGGGGAGGGAGGGAAGGGGGAATTAAGGAACCACAGGAGGCATTTTGACTCCTCAACTCATATAAATCCCCAAAACACACAAATATTCCAGTAACAGTCTGACAGTCCTTTGGTGTCTTCCTATAATCTTTGTTTCATTCCTCCCCTGTCCCATGCTCCTCCAATCCTTGTAGGACTTGGTGAAGTCTCACCTCATGTTTGCAGTTCGGGAAGAGGTCGAGGTCCTGAAGGAGCAGATTCGAGAACTAGCTGAACGAAATGCAGCCCTGGAGCAAGAGAATGGATTGCTCCGGGCTCTGGCCAGCCCTGAACAGCTGGCCCAACTTCCGGTCTCTGGGACCCCTCACCCTGGACCCCTTGCCCCAAATGGGCCTTCCTCATGAGCCTCCCTTCACTCACAATGTGCCTTTAAGGGCTCTCACTGGGATGGAGACCTCAGTGTCCTAGACTCCCAGGCCTTTTTTGCCTTCTCTTCCTCTGCAGCTTTAATATCATGAGAAGTGGTGATAGAGGGTTCAAGGTTGAGTCCAGATTTGTCTTCCCCCCTCCCCACCTTCCACCAGACCCAAGGGGCTGGGCCAATTTTCCCCAAAGATGAGGGGCTGGGCCAGAATATACCTAGGCCTGGATGGGGTAGGGTTTCAGGGTTGAGGTGCAAGATGGAGCCCACCTCTGAGAATGGGCTCCCAACCAACCTTTCTCTTGCCATTCTTCTGGGTGGTAAGTGGCCCCCTCCCTCCCCAGTTCTCTGAGTATCTGGGAGCCCACCTGATTAGGAGGACCCAGAAGGAGCTGGGTACTTCTAGGCAGAGACCACTTCCCTATCTCCCAAAGTCCCTCTATTGGGTTCATCCAAGAGAGGGCATATTGGCAATGTCCCAAGGTTTCTGGGATTCAGGTTGTTATTAAAATATTATAATAAAAAATGAGAAGAAACTTGGGTGTAGGGGCTGAATTCTCTTTGCCTGGACCAGGGCTATGGGTTTCAGGTATCCCAATATTCCAGGGACCTGTCTGTCCCGTCTCCCTGGGAGCCCCCTCAGTGCTGGTCAGGATTAAAATAGAGACATGTAAAGAAGAGAAATTGATACACAAACAGAAGATTCAGTCAGAGACAAAATCAGAAATGGGTCTTGGGAATGGACAGAGGCTGTGGAGGAGTGGCTCATTGGGGTGGGCGGGGGAGGGGGGAAGGGAAGGAGACTGGAGAGGAGAAAGCCCACGTGCTATGGGGGTGGTGGAAAACAATGAAGCCTTTGGCGATTATGCCATATCCACCCCCCAGCTTCCCAGCGTGTTCCCTGCCGGGTTCAGGCAGCTCTGGGGGTGGGGGGTGAATAGGCCCCTTGTCTTTGTGCTGGGCTCAGGCCAGGCTCCTGGGGCACACAGAGCCTGTGCCAGGTTTGGCAGAGAGCCTCAGCTTCTCCCCATCCCTCCCCCAATCCCAGCCATGTTTAGACCCCTTGCTCCCAGTTCCTACTAGTTGCCAGCCTTAGCCACTGTCCTAGGACCTGCCCCCTTAAGGAATTGCCCCTGGCCTCTGAGACTGTTGGGAAGAAAGATTCTATCCATTTAAGGGGAAAGTGGAGTGCTTAGGTTTCCAAGGGTTTTTGGAGAGAAGATCCAAGGAACAAAAAGCCAAACAACAGGATCCTGAGGTGGGAGCAGTGATGAGTAGGACTCAGAGAGCAGGTGATTCATCTGAGTTCTATGAGAAGTTGGGGGAAGGGGAACACATACTTGAGTCTTAGGAGGCTTGGAGCTGGCAGATCTCATTGGTTTGAGCCTAGATTTAAGTCCTGCAGTCAATTTCTCCACCTAGCCCCAGAACAGGATTTGAGGAATAGGGTGGAGATTGAAAGAGGGATACAGGAGAAAGTAGAGTAGGATGTGGGGACATGGAACCAGGAACTTGGGACAAAGATGAGGGCCCAGGATCAAGTGTAATGATTGGGAATAGAGACAAGGAGGGAGACCTAAGGGATGGGATGTCTGGGTCCCAGAAGGAATCCAGGACTGAAAGTGAGGAGTTGAGGCTGGAGGCCTGATAGCTAGGTTCTAGACAGATTCTCACAATGGGATTAGAACTCCCCCCTCTTGTGGGTTCTAAGGCAGCCCTGCCCCCCACCTATCCACTCTGACTCCTCTCCCTGTGGGGGGGGAGAGGAGGAAGGGAGGAAAAGGTGGGGGGGAGGGTTATGGTTTGAATTTCCCTATCCCTTTTCCTTTTGGTGTTCCTCTTCACCTTTCTAATTCTTCTGGTCCCATCTAGGGTGGAGGCCACTGGCAAAGTGCCAGTGTCCTTACCCTATACCAACTGCTGGCTCTCTCCTAGACTCAAGAGGGTTGGACATGTGTTTTTCTTGGCTATGTCGTCTTTGGGAGAAGTTTAGGCTCCTGGTGAGTTTTGGGCATCCTTCTTTACTGGCTTGAGAGTCTGGATACTCTCCCTGTTCCATGATTTCAGAGTTTCTCAGGTATCCCTTGGCTCCTTGACTACAAGACCTCTCACCACCTTCCAGGCTATGAGAAGAGGGAAGAGTTTGGGAGCAAGAACAAGTGGTGTGGTGGGGATAGGAGACATGTGGAAATGGGCCTGAAGAAGAGGATGTGAAGATCCCTCTCTGTCTGTCTCACTTTCCCTTGTTCTCATCCTAACCTGTGCCCCTATTCTTAGTTCTTCCCCTGGACAAGATCTGATATCCAGTTTTCCACCCTGATGATCTCTGGTTCCAAAGAAAAAGTGTTAAAAGAGATGGGAGAGCCAAAGAGGGTGGTAAAGGAGGATGTGAGGGATCAGTCAAGAACTCTGCTGTAGATGCCCCAGACAGCTATGTATAATGTCACCAGTTTCATGGAATCCTTCCTCCATTTTGGTAGGAAGTTTGGGATGGGAAAGGTTAGTATCCTTGTCTCCATTCCTTTGGGAAGTGGGGTGTATATGTGGGTACTGTTTTTGGTGTTGAGGGGAATCCTGTCATGTATGATCCTGGGCAAGTCAATCTGCCTCAGTTTCCACAGGCCAGGAAGGTTATGGTAATCCACTTTTCCCCCAACCCAAATAACATTTTTTTCTCATTCTAGTTAGCTTCTTCTCCCCTTCCCAGATCCAGAGAGCTGGATAGTACAGAGAATAGAACCCTGGGCCAGGAGTCAGGAGAAATGAGTTCAAATCCAGCCTCAAATAGCTTACTAGCTATGTGATCCTGGGCAAGTCATTCTATTTGCTTCAGTTTCCTCTTCTGCAAAGTGGGGATAATGATAGCACCTACCTTTCAGGGTTGTTTCAAGGAGCAAATGAGACAATCAGTGCACAGTGCTCGGCACACAGTAAGTCCTACGTTAGTCCTCACTTCCCGGCCACTGCCCCATGCTTTCTCCCCTTCTCTTTCTCCTGTACAGACTGCTACTTCACCGCCTTCTTCACTGGGACTTCCACAGTATGTGGATTCAAAAGAGGCAGAGATGCTGAGGGACCTGTATGTGGTACTTTGGACCATGAGGGAGCGGATCCGGGAGCTAGTCCGACGGCAGGAGAAACGGAAGCGGCGGCATTCACGACCCCCCGCCTGTACCTCATCACCTCGAGGATCAAAACAGGATGCCCGTAGTCCCCTCTAGGGGCCCCCAGACCTCCAGGCAGCCCCTCTCTTTCCCTCGTGCGGACCCCAACTCTGGCGTATTGGAGGCTTGAAAGGCCCCTGGGTGGAGGATCAGGGCGGCAGGCCGGGGTTGGGGCATAAGCAGCCAAACTGCATAAGCAGTTCTTTGATTTCTTTTCCTCTGGTGAGGAAGTAAAGGACCAGTCTGGAGTCCTGCTGACCCCTTGGGATGAGGGGTGGGCAGCACTTCACAATGTTTATTCAAATTATGTAGAGTCCTGAATTAAATGAGAGATTTGTTTCTGAAGACCTAATCGATGCTGTGTTGAAGGGGGTGGGGCATGAGCGGGGAGCAGCCCTGGAGTTGCAACATTGCGGGGGGTCAAGGTGAGGATCCGGGTGTAGACGAGTGAGGGCGGGAGCCTGTCAGGACGCTATCGGTTGCTCGCACACTCCCCGAGAGCTGCATCTCTTCTCCCCAAAGGAGGGTTGATGTGGCAGTGGAGAGGCATACGGTGGTCCTAGGGTGGGGCAGAAGGGATGTGTGAGTCGATGAAAGAGGGGCTTGCTCTAAGGTGAGGACCTTTCCTTACCCCAGCCTCACCCCATTGTGCTGAGGTTTCAGAAAACTACAATCCCCAGCAGCCCTTACATTGACTGGATGTTTCGGGTTGAGGAGCAAGCGTGGTACCTCTCTCCTCCTCCAGCCTCTTCTCTCAACATGCTCACTCCTTTTAGTCATGTTCTGCTGGGCTAGGGAGGGAACTCTTCAGCAGCTGGCGTTCTGAATCTTCCTGGGAGCTCCAGACGCCTCCACTACGTGTTTCTCTCTCTCTGACTTTTTCTCCGGCTTTCTGTCTCTCTCTCTGTCTCTCTCCCTCTCTCTCTCTCTCTGTCTTTCTTTGGTTCTCTCTCTCTGTCTCTCTCTCTCTGGAAGAGAGGGAACTAGATTATTTTTGGAGGGGAGGTGACTCTGGGGTCTATTCCAGAGGAGTCAGTGGTGTGCTTGTGTGTGCATATGTGTGGAGTCTGAGCATCCAGAGAACTTGGAGTTCAGTAACTCCACTGAGAATGAAACCTTGAATTAAAATCAGAGGACTTGGATAAATTCATAAACTGGATAATCTCTCTCTCTCTCTCTCTCTCTCTCTCTCTCTCTCTCTCTCTCTCACACACACACACACACACACACACACACACACACACACACACACACCTAAAAAAAGTAACCTACCACATCATTAGTCATGGGGATACTGTACCTGGGAGGAGCACAGAGGCTACAAATTGGTATTTACCCATATTCTGGGGTTGGAAGAGGTGGAGAAATAGGAAGCAGGTTAGGGACTAAAAAAAGGAGTGGGACTCTGCTGAGAACTACTCTAAGATTAATTGAGAAGGGGCCTTTGAGAGTGCCTAAATATAAACCCTAAGAGAATGAAGATCTGTCTGGGCTCCAGAAATAGGTCAGTTGCTGTTTTCATCTTGACCAGAGGACAGGGGCTAAGACTTACCTATAACTGCAGAATTTGAAAGTCAGGAGCCTTAGAAGTCATCTCATCCAACTCATACACAAAAGGCAACCTCCCCCCCTCCCCCACCTCTCCACTTTCTTCCCCTTCCTCCTGCCAATAACACATTCAACAAATGATCAGCCTTTTTTTTCTTTTTTTTTTTTTTAAAGCAATTGGGGTTAAGTAACTTGCTCAAGGTTACACGGCTAGTCATTATTTATGCGTGGGGGCTCATTTTCTGAGGCCGGATCTGATCTCAGGTCATCCCAACTCCGAGGCCGGCACTCTTACTCACTGCGCCACCTAGCCGCCCCTTTAGGGCAATTGGGGTTAAGTAACTTGCCCAAGGTTACACGGCTAGGTTTTTGTTTTGTGCGGTTTAAGTGTCGGAGGCCGGCTCCGAACTCAGGTCCTTCTGATTCCAGGGCCGGGGCTCTATTCACTGCACCACCTAGCCGCCTCGTGATCAGCCTTTTCTTGAAGACCTCTGAGGAGGGGCAACTCCCCACCTCAGAGAAAGCTTCCACCTTTGGATAGTGCTGATGATTAGCAAGTTTTCCCTGACGTCTAGCCAAAATTTGCCTCTTTTGCAACTTCTACTCATTACCCCTAGTAATGAGTTTGGCTCCTCTGGGGCCAAACAGAACAAGTCCTCCACCTGAAGGACCACTTAACAGCCATTCAGATACTTGAATACCACTATCATGTTCCTGTTCCCTTCCCCATACTGCAGTCTTCTCCAGGGTAAACACTCCAGTTCCTCTAACGAATCTTCATATGACTGGGTCACAAGACCCTCTTCACTATCCTGGTTCCCCTCCTCTGGACACTCTCCAGTTTATCAATATCCTTAAACCCAAACATGACTCCAGATGACATCCAACAAGGGCAGATTGTAGTGAAACTATTACCTCTCTATTCTTGGAATCTGTGTCTCTCAATTCAGCCCAAGATTACATTATCTGCTATTTTTTTTTTACATAATATGACTGATTCATATTGAGTTTGTAGTCCCCTACATCCTCAACATCTTTTTCAGAAAAACTGTTCTCTTTGTCCCAGCAATACCACTTCTAGGGCTGTATCCCAAAGAGATCATAAAAATGGGAAAAGGCCCCACATGTACAAAAATATAGCAGCTCTTTTTGTGGTGGCCAAGAACTGGAAATTGAGGGGATGGCCATCCATTGGGGAATGGCTGAACAAGTCGTGGTATATGAATGTAACGGAATACTGTTGTGCTACAAGAAATGATGAAAAGGCAGACTTCAGAAAAGCCCAGAAAGACTTGGATGAACTAATGCTGAGTGAAGTGAGCAGAACCAGAACATTGTACACAGTAACAACTACAGTGTACGATGACTGACATTGATAGACTTAGCCCTTCTCAGCAATGCAAGGGCCTAAAACAATTCCAAAGGATTCATGATGGAAAATGCCATCCACATCCAGAGAAAGAACTATGGAGTCTGAATATAGAGTGAAGCAGACTATTTTCTTGTGTGTGTGTGTGTGTGTTATGATTTCATTCGTTCTAATTCTTCTCTACAATATAACTAATGTGAAAATATGTTTAATAGGATGTATATGTAGTGCCTATATCAGATTGCATACCATCCTGGGGAGGGGGAAGAGGAAGGAGCAGGAAAAAACTTAAAACTTATAGAAGTGAATGTTGAAAACTAAAAATAAATAAATTAACTTTAAAAAACATGCTGTATGGGCGTCTAAGAGCACCGGCCCTGGAGTCAGGAGGACGTTGGTTCAAGTCCAACCTCAGACACTTACACACACACACAAAAACCTAGCCACGTGACCTTGGGCAAGTTGCTTAACCCCAAATGCTCTCCAAAAAGCAAAAAAAAAAAAACAAAACCCACATGCTGTCTCTTCCATCAATTGTGAAGTTGATTTTTGTTATACTCAAGTGCAAGCCCTTCAACTGATCGTTATTGAAATTCATCTTAATACCAGCCTGATGCTCTAGCCTGTCAAGAGCCTTTTGGAACCTAACTCTGCTATCCAATGTGTTAGCACTATACTACTACTACTATTACCACCACCGCCACCACCACTACTGCTATTACTACTACTAATACTGATAATAACAACAATAATAGCTAACATTTATATAGCATCTATCTAGCTATACTTCTCAGCTTTGTGTCATCTGCAAATCTGATACCTATATCTATGCCTATATCCAAGTCACTGATAAAACTACTCACCAGCCCAGGGTCAAACACAGATTCCCAGGGTGCTCCAGTGAAGATATCCTGCCATGTTGACATGGAACCATTAACCACAATTCTTTGAATCTGACTGATCTGAATGAATTATCATCTATAATCTATATCTATCTTCTTCATAAGAATAGTAAGAGAAACTTGATCAAAAGCTTTATTCTGCTCTAGGTAAACTATCCCTACAGCTTTCCTCTTCTGTACTAGTTTAATAATTCTGTCCAAAAAGAAGATCTGGTTTTCTAGCCATGACCTGTCCTTAATGAAACCATGGTTATTTGTGATCAGCACTTCTCTAGCTAAACTTTTGCCAACCAACTAATGATCGGTTCTAGGAATAAGACGTTCATTGGCTTATAGTTTATAGACAGAACAGTTTCCCTTCTCCAATCTTATGATATTTCTCTCCTTCTCTATGACCTCTCAGATACTACTGTATCTCAGCAATATCTCGACAATAACATTAACGAAGGCTGGGCTAAGTGACCTTGAGTTCATGAAGGGCAATTTAGGTGTTCTCTTAATATCTCCTTATGTATCTTGGGCATCAACTCCCTGTGAGTCATTCTTGTTCTACCATTTCCAGTGCAAAGGTCATTCTATTTTGCAGGGAAAGCAAACACAACAAGAACTGAGCAGATTTCCCTTCTCTCTGTTGTCAGTTATCATTCTGCCCATTCCAAGCAAATCTCTTATCCTTTCTTTGATTCCCCCCTTTTCTCTGATTAAACCCCTCAGACCACTCCTTCTGTTTGTTCTTCATTGCCCTGCCACAGAAAGCTCATTATTGGAATAATTTCATTATCCTTTAAGATCTCACAAGATCAAGAGATCTTTAAGATTTCTTGGTACCTCATCTAATCACTACCCTCTGCCACTATGATTAGAGGATGGGCTAAGAACTCCAACAGCTCAGATGTCTCATTTCTCACCTGGTTTCACTATCTTGAGACTTTGCTGATTGATTTCTCTACCATACCCTTATGATTGGGTACCTTCTCCCTCCCACTCTTCTACTTTTCAGCTTCATTTTGCATTTTGTTTGTAAGTTCCTTGAGGGCATGATAGTCTTTCTTTTTTTTGGCCTTTTTTGGGGGGAGGGGCAATTGGGGTTAAGTGATTTGCCCAAGGTCACAGGGCTAGTAAGTGTTAAGTGTCTGAGGTCTTATTTGAACTCAGGCCCTCCTGACTCCAGGGCCAGTGCTTTCTTTATTCACTGAGCCACCTAGTCGCCCCAAGGACGGTCTTTCTTATTTCACATTTGTATCTAGAGTATCTGGCACATAGTAGATACTTCATAAAGATTAATTAATTGTTGACTGATTCTTTGCTTCCCTTGCCTGTCTTAGCTTATTCTCAGCTTTAGCATTTCTGACACTATTTTACAGGACCATTTATTCACTGCTCACTAGTCTAACTTCCATATTCTGTACATTTTTAAAAATCCAAGTTAGTTGGTGAATTCTCTGTGCCTACCTCAGTCTTTCCAGGCAAGATCTAGACTATACTCAGGTTTCCTCTCTTTCTCTGGCACAGGCTCTAAGAGGGGGTGGTTACTTTCACCCCAAGCTTCTCATCATTTCCAGCCCAGCAACTGGTTCTTCCTTGTTAGGGAAAATTAAATTCCAAATTCTTCTGCCTCTATACTAGTTCACTTAGTGAATCTTATCAACTCTATGCAGATAATTATCAAATCTACCTATCTAGTTCTAACCTCTTTCCTGATCTCCAGTCTTGCAACTTAAATTGTCTATTGGATACCTCAATCTGGATATCCCATAGACATCTTAAACTCAACATATGCCAAACTGAACTCACTATCTCCCCACCCCCAACTCACTGCACTTAGTAATGCATCTCCTTTACATCTCCAATTTAACTCCCTTAGTAATTTAATCACCATACTCCTAGGCTCACGACCTAGATCTCATCCTCAACTACTCACTCTCTCTCACCCCACCCTCCATATCCAATCAGTTACCAACTCCTGTTGTTACCTTCATAATATCTTTCATTCCCTTTCTCTCCTCTGACACTGCCACGACCTTGGTGTAGGCCCTCATCATCTTACATCTTCACTATTGCAGTAATCTGCCTCACGTCTTTTCCATCCACATGGTCCATACCATTTGGTTGTCAAAGTAATCTTCCTAAACGTCAGGTGACCTCCTTGCCCCATTTATGAAATTTAAGTGGCTCCATGTTACTGCTGGTACCAAATATAGAATCCTTTGTTTGCCTTTTATAGTTCTTCATAACCTGATGTCTTCCTCCTGTCAAGATATTGGGATATTTTCAGCTTTGTTTTCCAGAGCTGAAAATTGTGTCCTGAGCTTGACATAACAACAATCCTTTGCACTCAGCCTCTGGATGATCTCACCCTCTGGCAAAATCACATAATTATTGTATTGCTTTGACCAGCACCAGGTGTTCTCTGAGCTCCTATAAGCATCAGACAAGCTCCAAAAAGTACCCATGTTCTGCTAGTGAAGTCCTGCTACAAATCAAACTTGTCTCATAGTTGCTGTTACCCTCATTATCAGGGCCATAGCTCACTGCATAGCCATAGGTATGGGTATAGAGGTCTGTCTACACTAAAGTGGGTGCCCTCCCACTAGGACTGGGGCTCCAGCACATGTGTCCTCACTTGCAAATCATTTTTCTCATTTTGAAATTAAACTTTCATTTGATTCCTGACTCTCTTGTCTTTATCCTACTCTGGCTCTGGCCATCCACAGGTTAGAGGCTGGTTCCAACCAATTGACACTACCTTCCCAATATTTTTACACCTTTCTCCATGTACTTGTGATCCAGTGAAACTGGTCTTTCTCTTCTTCCTCACACAAGGTACTCCTGTTTTGTTGCAGTACCTGTTCGTACCTTTTACAGTTTGTCCTGACTAATCGATGAATCTCTATTATGAATATAAGGTAAAACCAATTATTATGAGATAAACCATTTAATGGGCAAGATTGTATTTTATCAAAACTTGTTTTCTTTTGTTGAATTCAATACAATACAATAGGCTGAAACTCCTCAAGTTTTGAGGTTTGGGGTCCAATTAAGACTTTTTTTCTTTCCTTTAATTGGCAGGAAGGATTTTCTTTTGTAGAACATTTACTGAAGAGAAGAATCTTTAATTGGGCAAATAAACTCTAGTGGAACCACAAAGAACTTGATGCATTGATGATAATAGTGGAAGTCAAATAAATGCCCTGAATGACAGCAGATTTTCTGTCTTTCTTTGGTATCATTTCCATTTATAAGGAAACACTTTCTTCACATAAATCCCTGGCCTAGTTTTAGAGGAAAGCAAGATACTGAACTTCCAATCATGTATATTGGGACAAATCCAACATTGAGCCACATGAGTCTTATCCTAGATGCATGTTGGAAGAACATTGTTGGAAATCTTTCTAGATCTCTATATATTATTTTGGAATCAAGCAATAGCTTCAATGCCTTGCAATATTTATTGACAAAGGGACTTTTGCTATAGTCCTCATGGTTCAAAACATGTTGTTTGTGATTTACTTATATTCAATGGACTGTGGTCATTACTTAGAAAGCAAGGAGATCTTAACATGGGTCTTCAAGATTCTTTATCCAATAGATAAACCTGTTTTTTTCCCCTTTTAACTGAAGAACATATTCTTGAAAAGGATAAGCACATTCAGACTAGAATAAAGTAATTGACATGGAACTTAACGTTCCATTTCAATTGGAATAAAGACAACAACTCCATGGATAAAAGTAGTGTAACAAGGAAGGATGTTATGTCGTACTTCTAATTTTCAAGTTGCCCTGATTAAGCAATGAATATACATTGTGGATATAAAGAGAAATAATTTGTTATGAAATTTAATTGGTAAGATTCTATTTCATCGATATTTCTTTTCTTTCATTGAATTTAATATATTAAAATAGGCCTACACTATTTCAGTTTTAAGGATTTGGGGTCCAATTCCTTTATAAGGTATAAATTCCTTTATGTTTCAGCTAATGTAAAAAAAGAGGGGGTAGTAATCATGTTCTCAATCAAAGTTAAGGCTAAAATAGACATAATTAAAAGACATAAACAGGAAACCACACTATATGTCACCAATGTTATTCTATATTGTCTTAGAAATGCTAGCAATAGCAATAAGAGAAAAAAGGAATTGAAGGAATCAATGTGAAATGAGATAATAAACTACTTCTTTTTGCAAATGATATGATGATATATTTGGAAAATCCTAAAGATTCAATTAAAAATAGTTAATTTATAATTAACAATGAATATTTTTAGCAAAGCACTGGGATGTAAAATAAATCCATATAAATGATCAGCATTTTTTATATATCATCAATAACAGATAGCAAGAGATATCCCATTTAAAATCACTGTAGACAGTATAAAGTATCTGAAAGTATATCTGCCAAAAGAGACCCAGGAATTATGTAAACACCATTGTAAAATGTTCTTTAAACAAATAAAGTCAGATTTAAATAATTGGAGAAATATTAATGGTTCATGAGTAGGCGAAGCCAATAATATAAAAATAACAATTTTACCTAACTGATCTATTTATTCAATGTCATCCCAATGAAATTACTTAAAAATTATTTTACTGAGTTAGAAAAAATAATAACAAAATTCATTTGGAAGAACAAAGGGTCAAGAATCCCAAAGAAACAAATTTTAAAAATTGTAAACAAAGGAGGTTTGGTAATACCAGACCTCAAGCTATATAGAGGTCAGCAAATATCAAAACTTTCTGGTACTATCTAAGAAATAGAGGGGTAAATCAGTGGAATAGAGTAGGCATACAATACGTAATAGTAAAGGATTATAATAAACTTGTGTCTGATAAATATAAAGATTTAAGTTTTGGGGATACGAATTCATTATTTGGTAAAAATTGTTGGGAAAGCAGTTTAGCAGAAATTGGGCATAGACCAATATCTTTTGGGGGGGGAGGGGTGGGGAGGTTTTAAATAATAAATGCACTTTATTTTTTAATTTAAAATTCACTTTTCCCCAATAATATGTAAAAACAAATGTTAACATTTGTTTTAAAAATTTTTTGAGTCCCAAATTCTCTCCCTTAGAGACAAGCAATTTTATGTATGTTATGCATGTGTTGTCATGTATTTCCATGTTAGTCATGTTCTGAAGAAAAAATACAAACAAAAAAACCCCAAGAAAAATAAAGTAAAGAAAAGGTATGCTTCAATCTGCATTCAGACTACATCAGTTCTTTCTGGGGAGATAGATAGCATTTTTCATCATAAGTCCTTCAGAACTATCTTGGATCATTGTATTGCTGAGAACAGCTAAGTCATTCACAATTGATCATAAAATATTACTGTTACTGTTACAATGTTCTCCTGGTTCTGTGTATTTCATTTATATAGGTTCATGTAAGTCTTTCCAGGTTTTTCTGAGAGTATCCTGCTCATCCTTTCTTAGAGTACAGTAGTATTCCACCACAGGTATATTCAACAGCTTGTTCAGCTATTTCCCAACTGGTGGACATCCTCTCAATTTTTAATTCTTTGTCACTGCTAAAAAAAAACCAAACTGCTATAAATATTTTTGTAAATATGTAGGTCCTTTTCCTTTTTTAAAAAAATCTCTTTGGGATAGTAGTGGTATTGTTTAGTTAAAAATGTATACATGTTTTTATAGCACTTTGGGTATAGTTCCAAAGTACTCTACAGAATGATTGAATCTGTGTACAGTTTCATGAACAATGCTTTAGTGTCTCAATTTTCCCACATCCCCTCCAACATTTATTTTCGTCTTCTGTCATATTAGTCAATCTGATATGTATGAGGTAATCACTCAGAGGTATTTTAATTTGCTCTTCTCTAATTAATAGTGATTTAGAGCATTTTTTTCCATGTGACTATAGATAGTTTTAATTACTTTGTCTAAAAACTGCTGGTTCACATCCTTTGACCATTTATCAATTGAGGAATGGCTTTATTTCTATAAATTTGACTCAGTTCTCCATATACTTGAGAAATGAGGTCTTTATCAGAGAAACTTGCTGTAATTTTTTTCACAGTTATGATTACTATGTATTTTCCTTTATTCTATTTTACCCCTGTTTATCCTCTCTCTCTCTCTCTCTCTCTCTCTCTCTCTCTCTCTCTCTCTCTCTCTCTCTCTCTCTCTCTTCCTAGGAGTTTTCATTTTGGGATTTTTTTCTGAAGGTGATTGATAGATTCTTTCAATTTTTATGTTATCATCCGGTTCTAGGACATTAGGGAAATTTTCTTTTCATTCTGTCTATTCTCAAAAGTGTTTTGCTTCTGACTTTTACCTTTCCCAATCTGCCCTGCCTTCTATCGGCCACACCCCACCCTTATATTATTCCTTTTCCCTACTACTTTCCTGTATGGCAAGAAAGATTTCTCTGCCCAACTGAGTATGTATGTTATTCCTTCTCTGAGCCAATTCCAATGATAGTAATATGCAAGTGCTCCCCTCATCTCTCCCATCTTCCCCTCCACTGTAAAAGCTTTTTTGTGCCTCTTTGGTCAGATAATTTATCCCATTCTACCTCTCCCTTTCCTCTTTTCCCAATGAATTCCTCTTTCTCACCTTTCAATTTTATTTTTTTATATACTCATCTCATTCAACTCACACCCATACCTTTTGTTTATATCTACTTCTAACTGCCTTAAAAATGAGAGGTTTTTTTTTGTTTTTTTTTGTTTTTTTTTTGCTTTTTGGAGGGCAGTTGGGGTTAAGTAACTTGCCCAAGGTCACATCGCTAGGTTTTTGTTTGTCTGAGGCCGGATCCGAACTCAGGTCCTTCTGACTCCGGGGCCGACGCTCTACTCACTGCGCCACCTAGCCGCCCCCATGAGAGAGTTTTTAAGAATTACAAATATCATTTTCCAATTTAGGAATATAAACAGTTTAACTTTATTAAATCCCTTATAATTTTTCTTTTCTGTTTACCTTTTTATACTCCTTTTGAGTCTTATATTTAAAAGTCAAATTTTCTATTCAGCTCTGGCCTTTTCATCAGGAATGCTTGAAAGTTCTCTGTTTCATTGAATGCTTGTTTATTTATTTTTTTCCCTCTTTGATGGATTATACTTAGTTTTGCTAAGTAGACAATCTTGTGTTATCCCAACTACGATTCTACAATATTTGAACTGTTTGTTTTTTGCTGCTTGCAATATTTTTTCCTTGACCTCTGGAATTTGGCTATAATATTCCTGGAAGTTTTCATTTTATGAGCCCTTTCAGGAAATGATTGGAAAATTCTTTCCATTTCTATTTTGCCCTCTGCTTCTAGGATATCAGGGCAGTTTTCCTTGATAATTTCTTGAAAGATGGCATCTAGGCTCTTTTTTGATCATGGTTTGCAGGTAGTCCAGTAATTCTTTTTTTTTTTTTTAAGCAATTGGGGTTAAGTAACTTGCTCAAGGTTACATGGCTAGTCATTATTTATGTGTGGGCGCTCATTTTCTGAGGCTGGATTTGATCTCGGGTCATCCCAACTCCGAGGCCGGCACTCTTACTCACTGCGCCACCTAGCCGCCCATTTTAGGGCAATTGGGGTTAAGTAACTTGCCCAAGGTCACACGGCTAGGTTTTTGTTTGTGTGGGTTAAGTGTCTGAGGCCGGATCCGAACTCAGGTCCTTCTGACTCCAGGGCCGGCGCTCTACTCACTGCGCCACCTAGTCGCCCCTAGTCCAGTAATTCTTAAATTCTCTCTCCTGGATCTATTTTCCAGGTCAGTTGTTTTTCCAATGAGATGTTAATATTTTAATATTCTATTGCTTCATGCTGCTTCATAAAGCCATTAGCTCCCACTTGCCCAATTCTAATATTTAAGGAATTATTTTCTTCAGTGAGCTTTTTTACCCATTTAGCCAGTTCTACTTTTTAAGTTCTTTTCTTCATTGGATTTTTGTATCTCTTTTGCCATATGATATGTATTGTTTTTAAGATTTTTTTCAGCATTTTTTTATGCCTCCTTTACCAAGCTGTTTACTTTTTTCATAATTTTTTTTTTTTTTTTTGCTTTTTGGAGGGCAATTGGGGTTAATAACTTGCCCAAGGTCACACGGCTAGGTTTCTGTTTGTGTGTGTGTTAAGTGTCTGAGGTCAGATCCGAACTCAGGTCCTTCTGACTCCAGGGCCGACGCTCTACTCACTGAGCCACCTAGCCACCCTTTTCATAATTTTTTTGCAACACTTTCATTTCTTTTCCTGATTTTTCCTCTACCTCTCTTACTTAATTTTTAAAAGCCTTTTTGAGCTCTTCCATGACTTGAGACCAAGTCATATTTTTCTTTCAAGTTTTGAATGTAGCAGTTTTGACTTTATTATCTTCTTCTGAGTATGTGTCACCAGATCTATAATCAGAATCTTGCTTGTGCTTCAATTCTATTCAATGGACTGTGGTCATTACATAGAAAGCAAGGATACTTTAAAATGGGCCTTCAAGATTCCTTACCCAAGGGGCGGCTAGGTGGTGCAGTGAGTAGGAGCACCGGCCTTGAAGTTGGGATGACCCAAGAACGGATCTGGCCTCAGAAAATGAGCACCCACACATAAATAATGACTGGCCATGTAACCTTGAGCAAGTTACTTAACCCCAATTGCTTTAAAAAAAAAAAAAGATTCCTTACCCAAAATAACCATAACAAATCTATTTCTTTTAATGAAGAGCACATTCTTGAAGAGATAATTACATTCAAGGCTGGAATAAAGTTATTGACATAGAACTTAATAGTTTTATTCAAGTTGAAATCAGGAACTTCAACCACAAGGACAAGACTAATGCTCTGAAGTAAAATAACATGGGGCAGTTCCTGAGTTATTGGAATACTTTTCAATTTGTCCTAATTAAGTAATGAATATCCATTTGGGGGGAGGAGCTTTTTTGGAGGGGGGAGGGCAGGGCAATTGGGGTTAAGTGACTTGCCCAAGGTCACAGGACTAGTAAATGTTGAGTGTCTGAGGCCAGATTTGAACTCATGTACTCCTGACTCCAGGGCCAGAGCCTTATCAAAGGCTTATGTCAAAGAGCAGCCTGTAAGAACAATGTTAGAAAATTTTCAAGAAAATCCCTATGTAATCTCCAGGAATCAAGCAATGCCTTCAGTGCCTTAGAATATTTCTTGACAAAGGGACTTTTGCTATAATTCTCAAATTTGAGTACATATTGCTTGTGATTTATTTCAATGGACAGTTATCATTACATAGAAAGCTAGAATATCTTAAAATGAATGCTCAAAATTCTTTTCCCAATAGGATCATAACATTTTTTGTTTTTATTGAATACAACATTCCTGAAAAGGGTACTCCCATTCAGGTTAGAATAAAATAGCTGACATGGAATTCAATTGATTCATTTTCATTGAAATAAGAAACAGGGATTTATTTGACTTCCTAGATCCTCACTATTATCATCAATGCATCAAGTCCTTTGTGGTTCAATTAGGGTTTCTTTACCCAAGAAAGAATTTTTCCCTTTCAGTAAATCTTGTACAGAAGGAAATCCTTCCTGCCAATTAAGGAAAAGAGAAAGGTCTTAATTGGACCAAAAATACTCAAAACTGGAACAGTCTGGGCCTATTGTAACATAGTGAATTCAACAAAAGAAAACAGGTTGATGAAATACAACCTTGCCCTTTTATCTCAAAAGAAATGGTTTCCCCTTATATCCACAATGGATAACCATTGCTTAATAAGGAGAAATTGAAAAGTTACTCCAACAAATCAGGAGGGAAGCCCTGCTATCCTTCCTTATAGCTTTAGTCTTGTCCTTGTGGTTGAAGTTTTTTATTTCAATGGGAATGAAACCAATGAGATCATTTTACTTTACTTGAGCCTTTATGAGCTGATCCTTTTTAAGAATGAGTTCTGGGGGCGGCTAGGTGGCGCAGTGAGTAGAGCGCCGGCCCTGGAGTCAGAAGGACCTGAGTTAGGATCCGGCCTCAGACACTTAACACACACAAACAAAAACCTAACCATGTAACCTTGGGCAAGTTACTTAACCCCAATTGCCTCCAAAAAGAAAAAGAAAAAAAAAAAAAAGAATGAGTTCTTAAGTAAAAATAGATAATTTGTTATTATTCTATTAGATAAAACATCTTGAACACCCATGTTAAGATTTCTTGCTTTCTAGATAATGACAGTAGTCTGTTGAATACAGGTGAAGCACAAGCAATATGTACTAAACCATGAGGATTAAAGAAAAAAGTCCCTTCATCAAGAAATGTTCTGAGGCACTAAAGCCATTGCTTGATTCCAGATGATTACGTTGGAATCTTCCAATATTTCCAATATTGTTCTTAAGGACAGCATTTTGACATCTAAGGTAAGACTCAAATGCCCCAATGTTGCCTTGGCCTCACTATAAATGAATGGAAGGTCAGTATCTGGCATTCCTCTAAAGCTAGGTCAGGGCTTTAGAGGGAGAGAATTTCTTTATAAAAAGAAGCCATTTTACAAAAAGACAGAAACTCTTATGTCATTCAAGGCATTTATTCAACTTCTTACATGCTCACTAATATCTTCAATGAATTAAGTCTATTAAAATTTCATTAGATTTTCTTTGCCCTTGAGAGAAATGATGATTTCTTTCATATTAATAATTTGTTATTTAATTAGGACTAAGGTTTTTCTCCTTCAGATTTCCTCATTCAGAAGTCAGCTCCCTGTAGGTTATTCAGGCAGTCTTTGAAATGTAGGCCTGATAATGAGATGAAATCTTGGCTGAGACTTACCCAACCAGGAGAAGTTAGATCTGATCAAAAGGTAAAGAAATTTTAGTCTAGATGAATTGGCAAATTCATGACCTGGGAGCCATTATGTTTTAGTCAGACAGATCTGAGTGGAAGTGAAGCCCCCTTTTTGTCTAGATTTCCTTGAACTGAGGGGTGGGTTGGGTTGGTGGTCTGGGCAGAAGTAAATTTCTTTGTCCAAGACTGAGTCATTAGAGTCATGTCCCCTAGCCCCTCATTAGAACAATCCCACCTCTAATTATAATATTTATTCTCTCATTACTTGTTAACCAATCAGAGATGATTTCCACCCTCAGGAACTCACTTTTCTAAGGACATATAAGCAATGAATGGGTTCCATGAGTGGTCTTTGGTTTAGAAGGGATGGCCAAATGACCCTTTTATTAATCATCCACTAGCCATAATTAATAAAATGATTGTTAATTATCCAGAAACTATGTGTCTTAAACTTTTCATTTGTCACAATTTGGAGACCCCATGAAGGGACCAGAGCTCTGTACCTTAGATTCTTAACAAAAGAACTTCTTAATATCTTTTTGTGTGAAAGTAGAAAATTTCTCCACAAGGGGAGCTTTTTGTTAGGATCTGGTTGTGATCTGACTCTTCCTTTTATCAGCAATTAGATTTTTTATGGATGAGTTTATATGTTCTACATCTGCTTATCTGTTTTTGCACTGCAGCATTTTGATTTTCAGTCTCAACAGCAAGGGGTCTTCATGAACAGGCTATGGAGACAGATTGGACACAGAAGAAAAACTCTGCCAAAGAAGGCCTTGAAAAGAAATCCCGTCCTTTTTTTGTGGTGTGATCTGGCAAAGATTTGGGGGAGAGGGGTACTTGAGAAATTAGAAATCTGTTTTGAAACCATGGCCTGGGCATTTCAGGTCTACTATGAGAGGCAGGCATAGCTCAAAATTTGTTGCAGATAAGGTTTCAGAAAGGAAACTGAGGCAAGCTGAAAGTACCAACTCTTATAAAATCTATGAGTCTTGGGGAGCACATTTTCAGGTAGCTAGATATAAATGCATGATTGGGCATGGTGCTGAGTTAAAAAAAATCTGTTGTGAGAACAGTAGGAAGCTGAGTAGGAAACTGGGTATAGGTAAATAAAAGAAATTGCCTTGTATAGAGTAGAAGGCACTCCCAAGTTACCAAAGTAGCTCAACATTGATTTCTGGTCACTAAGCCTCTGTGTGGTTCTGTCTGTGTCTGTTCATTTGTCTCTGTAAGATTAGCAAAGGTGAGTCTATATTCACTAGGTAGAAAAGCTACGATAAAACTCAAGTTATAAAATTTAAAAAGAGCAATTAAAGGTAAAAAGAAACAAGGCAGGTGGAGGGAGTAGGGGGTTCCCTTTCTGTCTTTTGACTTCAGCCAAAATTGAAAGACAGATAAGGAAGGGGAAAATGTTCTCCAATTTATAAGAATAGATTCAAGAGTGAAATAAGAAAAGGACATTTTCTTTTGGGTATATCTGCAACATACACACACACACACACATGCACACATACACACATGCACACATACACATACACATGCACACACATGCATACACGCACACATACACACATGTACACATACATATATGCTTACACACAAAAACAAACACACATATGGGACGTCAACCATAGCAAAAAGAATGTGCCTAAAGGAACTCCCTTGGAAAGACTCCTCATAGCACGGGATAAGAATGAACTCCCCATTGGGCCAGGGATGACAAAAAGGCAACTTATTAAGTTCTGTGACATCTGATCTTAAACAGCAAAAAAATTCAGCAGGGGAATTACTATGGCCCAGGAATGACTCATTTAATTATCAGACATTAAAAAAGATTTAAAGTTAGTTATAGGGGATGAAAATCCTAAACAATTAGATTATTGGTATCTTTGGAGTAGGTTGAAAGATTTAAATTTCAAAATTCAAAATTCAATTTCTCCCTCAACCCTCCATCCAACTTTACTTGTTTCCTCCAATACTCTTCCACCTCCTCTTATTTCTTTGATCTCACTCTAGCCTTCCAAACCTCCTGAATTGCTTTTCCTCCGGCTCCCTTGTTTTCTCTGCCTTCTTTTCTTCCACCTAGCTTACCTCAGCCTGCTGGTTTCTGTGAACCCCCCTCTCAGAGAATCTTTAGTGGAGGGCTCTGAGACTTCAGAGCTGCTGCTTCTAGCTGCATCTCCTCCTCCTCCTCCTCCTCCTCCTTCTTCTTCTTCACTTTTTGGAGGGGGGAAGGCAGGGCAATTGGGGTTCAGTGACTTGCCCAAGGTCACAGGCTAGTAAGTATTAAGTGTCTGAGGCCGAATTTGAACTCAAGTCCTCCCGACTCCAGGGCTGGCACTCTATTCCCTGTGCCACCTAGCCACCCCCTCTTTCTTCTTTTTTCTCTTCTTTCTTCTCCTTGTCCTCCTTTTCCTCCGCCAGCTTCTGCTCCTCTTTCCCACTCATTTGCCTCAGCTGAGTGTTTGATTTCTCTTGAGACAAAAGTCAAACCTAAAGGCATTTTTCTTCTCTAAGAAGTTGCCATCCATGATTGCAGAGAGAACGTACTCAGGCAGCACGTTCCATTCAACCTCAGTTATTGGTGTACTTGGAGAAAGGACACCCCTAAATTTGATGAGGATCCAGCAGTAGTAATTACCCAATTTCAGGGGTTAAAGGATTAAAGATTGATTAATTTAATCCAGTTTGGGGTGGTGTAATGGATTTAATGCAAGTTTTACTTTCCTCAGGGTAAAGACAAGCCATTATAGAAACAGCAAACAGACTAGATTCTACAAGTAAGTCAACTTTGGTTCTTATAAGATCCACACTGGAATCCAAATATTCCTTAGAATTACAATAAAGTACAAGAAGCTAGGGGAACCTTACTCAAAGGAATGGAAGGATACTCAGGCCAAAAAGCTGGCATGAATTCCAGAATATTTTTCAGGGAGAGAAAGAAAGTCCTAACCAAATTTATGATAAGACTGTATAAAAATGCTAAATGGAATTCTGGACTAGATTCATTTAACCCTAAAGATGGTTGTATCATCTGTATTCATTTTGTTGATTAATCATCAGCAAAGAAGCATTTTTACAAAATGCATCCAGGTTGGCATACCATGAGTACTGAGCATTATTTTGTACATTTATGAAGGGATGGGAGGGGGGAGAGAGAGAGAGAGAGAGAGAGAGAGAGAGAGAGAGAGAGAGAGAGAGAGAGAGAGAGAGAGAGAGATGATGGAAGAGAGAAGTTGGATAGAAATACAAGAAAAGCTTAAGCAAGAAAAAGAGAAGCAGGATAAAGAACGAGATCGACCATCACAACTTCTCTTCAAGCAGCCTTAATCCAAAACATTTTGGCTCCCTTACAGGTGGTGTCTAGGTCTGGCACAGGTAACAGAGACCCTACTACAGTTCTAGGGACCACACATTTGTTTCTATTGCAATAAAAGAGGTCATATTTCTAGGGAACATAAGACTTTATGAACAGGGGATTTGATGGCTTTAGGGACTCTCAAAGAAACTGAAATAACTTTAGGAATTCCCCAGTGATTAATGATTCCTGAAGGTGTGATGTAGGGGGAAGGGCTGAGAAACCTGAAGATGATGACTTTACTTTCCCAGACCCTGACTGTTCCTATGAAAGTCCTAACCTCAGTTATTCCAGTCCATTACCCTCTTCAAAGTAATAAACTGCATGTAAGGGCAGGGACACTTATTTTGACTATTTATTAAGGGAGCTTCAAAATCAGCCCTAGTGAGCAAGCCTGATTCTAAGTGTGCACCTATTGAGTCTTTAAATATAGTTGGAGTTGTCAGAGAAGCCTTAGTTTGTCCCTAAATTATCTTTTCATATGGTCTTAATGCACTCTCCTCACGTATAACTATCCTGCAAACTTATTGGGCTGTGATCTCCTGTGTAAGCTTAGGGGGACCATTTCCGGCTCTCTTCAAGGCTGCCAGAGGACTCCCTCCATTTACTTCCAATACTAATTCCAGGTGCCCAGGAAACAGTAGGGAACACATTTGAAATCCTCTGTGACATTCCTGATGCCCTTTGGGCCTTTTCACCTTCGAATGTGGGACTCCTTAAATCTGCTATTCCTGTTACTATTAAGACTAAAAGAATCCCAACCCCATCTATTCCCCAGTGTTGCAAGGAAGCTATTAAAGCAATTTCATGTATAATTGATACTTTAATAGATCAGGACATTATTATTCTTTGTAATTCACCTTACAATATGCCTATTCTTCCTGTTAAAAAAAATCTAAATTAAGGCCAGATGGCAAACCTGTTTATTGTTTTGTTCAAGATCTGCAGATCTGTGTGCAGTAAATTCTTATTTCATATTTAGGCATCCAGTGGTACCAAATCCTGTCACTGTCACCTCCTCAATCTCTTGTGAAGCAATGTGCTTCATGGTGGCAGACCTCTTTTCCGTATTTTTTTTTTCAATAATCCAGATCCCCAACATTTGTTCACCTTTATCTGGAAGCTTACACAGTGGACGTGGACTTGCTTGCCTCAAGGGTATGTAGAAAGTCCAACTCTATTTTCTCAGATTTTGCAACAGGATTTAACCTCCGCTTGTAAAGGTGTCACACTGGTTCAATATGTAGATGACCTGCTCCTAGCAGCACCAGGTGCAGAGATTTGCCAGGAAAACAGCCACTATCTAATGCTGGGCCTTCACCAAACTGGTCACAAGGTCTCTAAGTCAAAGGTATGGTGGTGTCTCCCACAGGTGGAATATTTGCATTTTGTTCTAGCTGCTGGGACTCTGTATTTCTCCTCAGTGCATTCAGGGTATTCAACAATTTTCTGATTCCTCCACTAAGTGGCAGCTCAGGGCCATCCTAGGAGCAACAGGAAATGGCAGCAGTGGATACTCTCATAGTGAAATTACCAAGCCTCTTGTATCTGACAAAAATTCCTCTCCTGAACCTTTTCATTTGGATTCCCAACATTTGCCATCTATGACAGAACTGAAACAGACCCTGTTATCAACACCTGCACTGAGATTCCCAGGTTACAGTGAGTTCTCTTTTTGTGTATAAACAGAGTGGGGTGGCTTAACCAACTCAGTCAGTGCTTAGGAGCTTATGGTTCTGCTCAGCCTGATTCTGTAGCCATTGGAGCACCACCCTGCCTCTGGGCTGTGGCTGTCACTATCCTCTTGGTAGAGAAGGCTGATCTGGTTCTGAGTTCCCCTTTATAGTACAGTGCCCCCATGAAGTGGGGGTCCTCTTGCTCTGTCACCAGACACGGGCCTTTTCAGATCAAAGACTCACTAAGTGTAAGGAGACATTGCTTGGGAATGAGACTGTCACCCTAAAGCATCATACAGTCCTTAATCCTGCAACTTTGACTTGCCATTCTCTGGAGAAACTTTGCATGACTGTACCTCTGTTGTAGATGTGGCAGAATGATGATCTTTCTGACATACCTTTAGGGGATTTTGACTTTGTTTTCTATACTGATGAATCCTGTTTTATGAAGGAACCTGTCACACAGGCACTGCTGTAGTTTCTTGTCTAGGCACCCTCTCTACCCTCCAATCTTAGCAGCCAGGCTGCTGAACTAGTGGCTCTCATTCAGGCCTGTCACCTAACCAAGGGAAAAAGTGCCACCATTTATACAGATTCTAGATATTTCTTTGGTGTCTGCAATATTACAGCATAAGAATGCTTTTGTTGCAGGGGGGATTTTTTACCTGTACTAGCAAAGTCAATGCAAGTGGAGAATTCATCAAGGATTGCCTGTCCACCCTGAAACATCACTCTGCCCTAGCTTTTGTCCACTGTTCTGCCCATATGGAAGGGACTAGTCCTGTTAAGAGGGAATGACTGTGTTGCTGCTGCTGCTAAATTTACTTCCCTGGAAGCCCCTCTCTCTCTTTCCTATAGCTCTGAAGTAGAAAAGTGGAAGCAAAAGTTTAAAGACAAAACAAGTTAAAGGGGTTTGGGTGTCTGCGGAGGGCAAACCTCTCCTCCCCTGGAGTTTTTTTCAGCAAATAGGCTTGTCTGTTGACAGGAATGGCCACGGGATTGTGGATTCGATCCCGAGGGTTTGGGTTGCCCCAGGGGTCACCAATACAGCCTCCTGTGTGTTTTTCTTGCCCTACCTGCCAGGCTGATAATCAACATACTTTTCGTGCCAAGGCTTATGGTGGGTATCCTCTGACTCACATACCTTTTGAACATTTACAAATTAATTTCACTTGTATTTCTAAAATAGAACATTATGAGATTTGCCTTGTTATTTCTGACCATATATGTATATATCACCTTTTGAAATGCTTTTTGGACATGTCCCTTCCAAGCAAAACACTTTCCCCCATTTTATACATCATTACTTTGAGAGGTACCTCTGTTGCTTCCTATATACAGGAGTTATAGGCTAGGCTACATGAGTTCCATAAGGTTCCATAAGGCTGGCCCTTTGGACTCTTCACTGCATGATTGAAACTCAGGAGACAGGATGGGCATCAAAAACTTTCAGCAGAGTAGTGGGACTCAGCCTGCTTAGGCTGGTCTCACGCTCCAGGTGCTGCTCATCTCTCTGACTACCATCAAGACTGAAGAAAAGGACTCTTGAACAAAGGTTCAAGAGATAAAATTTCTGGGTAATTCAATAATTTATCAACAATGCCAGCATTTTAGTAAAAGGATGATCATTTGGCCACCTCTCTTAGACCAAAGACCATCATGGTGGCAGGTTCATAGCTTATAAGTCCTTTTGGAAGAGGAGTGACAATCAACTCTGATTGGCTAACAATTACAGAGAGCAGAGATATTACAATGAGGGACTGGACACAAACTTTGATTATATCATCTGTTTCTAAGTTTCTCCCAGCCTTGGGCAATGTATTGTCAACCCTGAAAAACAAATGACCAAAGAGTCACAGAGGTCATGACCAACTGCCAGTGAACTCTTAAAAAAAATCAAAATAAAACAAAAAACTTCAGAGAGCTCACAGAAGCAGCCTCCTATTGCAAGCTCTGAAAAACTAAAGAAATCACCGGAGAGCTACAGCAGTAAAGCAACTACTGTTAACTAAAAAACCCGGAGAACTCACACAGGTGATCACAATTACAGTTAACTCTGAAAATAAAAGAGACAAAACTAAACTAAACTAAATCAAAGAGCTAACGGTGGTTAGAAGCAAAAAACTTTCTGTATTCCATTGGAGGAGGGAAATTAGACTCGTCAGCCTTTTTCCCACACTATTCCTCACCAGTAGGAGACCTGCTTTAGTGTGGACAAATCTCAATACTTATACCAATGGCTAAGCAGTGATTTGTAGCCCTGACAGTGAGGGGTAAGAGCAACACAGAGACGAGTTTGGCTTGTAGTAGGATTCCATGCCCAGAATAAAGGTACTACCGGGGCTTGTTCAGGCTCAGAGAACATGTGGTGCTGGTGTGAAATAATTCTGGGATTTTGCTGCAGCTGAATTCATCCAGAGGGTGAGTGTTGTTATGCCAGGTTCATGGTACAGCTTGTTTTCTGGACCTTAGCTCTGGAAAACATAATAATCATTTCTTTCATCTATTCCCCTCCTCCCCACCATTTGATTCTATTGAGAGATGTGGCCTCCTCAGTGAATCAAACTGATATGACATACACTTCCTCAAGAGTTTCCAACTATGGGACTTATGAAGGGAGACACTGTGAGAGGAAAAGGTTAAGATGGACAAGCGTTTTGACAAAATCAGTGGTGGGCAATCCCCTTCGATAAGTAGACCTTACAGATAAAAAAAGCACAAAGGGAGAAAGTAAACAGGAAGATAAAAATGTCCATTTAAAGCTCAGAAGTCTCATTTCATACAGCTGTCTCATTCTCAGGACCCCACCTGTAACTCTCCAGTCTGGGTGTGGTCTCAAAGCAGTTTGCAGCCGACTGTCTTCTTAGACTCAGGTAACTTATAAAGATCCTTTTCTCTGTTAAAAAATCTCCTACAAAATTGGTACACAATTTTCCTACACAAATTTGAATTTACTTTGCCAATAACCAAGTCAGCTAATGAACCTTAGCTCAAATCTTATGTCTATTACTAGAAAATCAAATTTGGAAACTTTTAGACCAGGGAATTTACAACTTTTGGTTGGTTACTTGTCATGTTATTACATAAAAGAAACTCAGATACAAACAGAAAACTAGAACCCAATTTTTATACTTGGCATTCTTCATTTCCCCACTAAGAGGATGAGATTCCACTGAGAAATTAGAGCACTTTATATAAGAAGATGGACTCTAATATAAAAATAAATTCATTCAAAAGTTGCCAGATTAATTTCAGTTGTAGCAAAAAGTTCTAGGATGGGATGTATAAATACATTGCATAATCAATTTTAAAACAGTGCAGATCAAATAGGTTATTTGTAATCAAACATTTTCAACTTTGTAATGTTCAGATGAATAACCCCTAACAACAGTGGTTTTCTCTTTAAGGCATTTACAAGATAGACTACAAGCCATTCTTCTTCTAAGATAACTAATTCATAACATAATCATAGAAATTTGCCATAAATGGAATGACTACAAATTCATTTCAAAACAGCAAGATCTTTCCCACTTGTAGCTTATTACAGTAATTCAGATGCTTTAGTATTAATCTAATAACTAATAGATTCACTATTGCAATGGCAAACTTCCACTGTTTGCCTACCCTGATAATAGAAATTTGCTATGAGATTTAGAAACAGGAATGTGGTTATAACAGCATCAAAACTGTTCCTCAAGGTCTATACCACTATCTATAGCCTAGCATATGGAACCAGGTGTTTTAGATTTCTTTTTTTTAATTTTTTTAATTTTTTTTCATTTCAGAGGGCAATTGGGGTTAAGTAACTTGCCCAAGGTTACCTGGCTAGTTTGGGACAGATATGGATAAACATCCACTAGCCTTAGTCCTCAGATGTTCTTTCCATTGAGTTGTTGACTGCTGACTTTTTTTCTGAAAGCATCCATTTAAGGACAGTCCAAGAATACAACAAACCTGAGAATGGAACTTAAAGAAGAACATTCATGGGGCGACTAGGTAGAGCAGTGAATAGAGCACCAGCCTTGGAGTCAGGAGGACCAGAGTTCAAATCCAGCCTCAGACACAACACAAAAACAAGCTGGGTGACCTTGGGCAAGTCACTCAACCCCAATTGCCCTCAAAAAGAAAAAAACAAAAAAACCCAAGAAGAACATTCATGGTCCCAAAAAATCTTTCTTCTCAAACAATAAAGTCTCACTAATCACAATAGGTCTGGACAAAATTGTCATCAATATCATCAAATTATTGCAATAAATTAGCTTACAAATAAAAATTTAGTAGACCTAAAAATCACACAAAAGTTTTTTTACTAAACATTTTTTTTTACTAAAGCATTCCCTCCTAAAAGTATTTCCTTTTCTTAAAAACAGGTTAAATTTATCCTGATATTAAAAAGATAATCACTAAACTTTCATGAAGTAAATTAGTTGGAAACCTCTAAACCAGGGGTAGGAAACCTGTGGCCTCAAGGCTGCAGGTTCCCCATCCCTGGTCCAAATTGAAGATGTCTCTTATTCAACTTTTAAAACAAAAAACATATCTTGAGAACTGGAATTGATCAAAACTAAGTTGGCATAAATTGTCTTTAAGTATAATAAATCCCCAAAGTACCATAAAGACAAAACAAATCCCTAATCATCACAAAATTCCTAGTTACCACCTCTCTTTCATCAAAAAGTATTTACAATGGGGAATAGATTCAGTTTTTCCAAGCCAAAATAAAAACAACAATTAAATTAGCCTTATCGCTATAACAAAGTTTACCAGGCCTTTAAAAATTTACTCAATATTCTTTTCTTCCTTTTGTCTTCTCTTAGAGTATAAATTCAACCTGGTATAAAATATTTCACTAGAAATTAAGATAGTTCACTTAAACGCCTAGAAAAACATCACTGGCCAGTTGCTGTAAACCTCCAGATTAATATATATTAATATATATATATATATATATATACATACATATATTTTAGATGAAACTCATTCTACATCACAAGCAAACTTGAAAATTATAATCCCATTTTTGTGTAAGGCTTCCCATTTACTCAGTAGGAATTCAACAATACAGAAAACTCTTGTACAAAGTTGATAAGAATTTATGACTAAATGGTTTCAAGAATCCTAGTAAGTTTACAAAGGAGATTTTACAAAGTCTTTTCTTTGTATAATTGCCAATTTTCCTTTTTAAAATGCCTGTATAAATACTTGATAGGTTTTAACATTTAAAAAATAACTCCAAATAATTTGGTTAACAATCTCATAATATTTATAAATGATAACCAAATAATTTTAGGTGAAACTTCCTCTTAAATATGCACAAAATTTGGAAGTTTTTAAGTTCTTAAATTATAGTACTTCAGAATATTACAGCACATTGACTTAACAACTTTTTAACCCATTCTTTTCTTCTTTTAACATTACAATTGTTACTCTAATAACATCTAGATTTGGAGAAATTGCTGATAGATGACCAGATTACACAATCTAAGAAAATTTAGAAATATAACAATACCATAAACAATATCATGTATTTGAAATCCTAAATGAAACCCATTATCAATCAGGTGGTCTCAATTCAGGTGAATGAATTTCCAAATTAGCCTATATAGGATATATATCCTATATAATCATTTATCACCATTAACATTTTAAAATGATCACATCTAAAAACCTATATAAAGTTATCAAGTATGAAGCAATTTCATCTAATTAAAGAAATAATAAAAAGACTGTGCCAAGCACTTTACAATCGTGTGATCCTCACAATGACCCTGGGAGGTGGGTGCTATCATTATACCCTTACAGAACAGTAAACTGAGGCAAATAGACATAAGGTAACTTGCTTGGGGCCATATAAGAAATTTCTCAATGCCAAATAACAAATATGTTTTGTGTTAGATTGTAATTTTTCATAATTATGCTAATAGAAGAGTACATTCAGATCGAGTTGTTCAGGGCAGATTTTGGCATAAACCAAATCAAATCTGGATTTATAGTTACTAATAGTAACATTTTAATTTCCAAGGTCAAAGATTATTATCCACGAATTTGTATTTTTCCTTTTCTTTTTTTTAAAGATACATGGTGATTAATTTCCAGCTCCATATAATCAATCTTTTCCTCTACTTCCTTAAAGACTTGGATCAATTGTAAACAGTTTGAAATCATATCTATTATTATCAGGTTAGCTTAAAGTATGCTGGGTCGGGTGGCCACGTGGCACAGTGAATACAGCACCAGCCCTGGAGTCAGGAGAAACTGAGTTCATATCTGGCCTCAGACACTTAACACTTACTAGCTGTGTGACCTTGGGCAAGTCACTTACCCCCAATTGCCCTGCTTTCCCCCCCTCCCAAAAATAAATAAATAAATAAAGTGGCCGGGCTAAAATATCCTGATTCAAAGTTGTATTGATGCTTATGGTCCAGGCAAAGAGACCTATAACAAATTTGATTTGATGCTGGCAGGGCATGGCCAGTTTCCTCAGGCAGAAACCTTCAAGAGCTTTCACAGAGGGAGTAACTTAATTCAATCAAACAATAAATTAAATAATTGAACAATATAAGGAAAATTTGAGATTTGATATAATATTCAGATCATAAATACCAATATTTTTACCATATTCAATATTTGTGTGGTCTTAGATTAAAGCAGGGCTTCCTACAGATTTATCCTGAAAGGTTGGTGGAGATAATGAATCAGATGATTATCTAACCATACTCCCTTTTTTTTGTATTTTTTTAGTATTTAATTTCCCCCTAGATACATGTAAAATCTATTCTTTAACATTTGTTTTTAAAATTTTGAGTTCCAGATTCCCCCCTCCCATTGAGAAGGCAAGTAATTCAATATAGGTTATATATGTGTATATATATATATATACATATATAGGTTATATATATGTATATATGTTATATATACACATATAGGTTATATATATGTATATATATGTTATATATATATACATATATAGGTTATATATACAAAACATAGCCATAATAGTCATGTTGCAAAAGAAAACAGACAAAAAAAGACACTCAAGAAAAATAAAGTGAAATAAAAACACAAAAATTGCTTCAATCTGTATTCAGACACTGTATGTGAGGTGAATTTTAGTGTAAGGTGGATTTTAATGTGTGTAAATTATTTCTTAAAGTCCAGTTTCCCAGGATCCATAGCCACAACAGTCTCTTATTCCCAGGTATTAGATATGAGTTCCCACAATTATGATTCAAAACATCTCCGCCACACTTGCGTAGCATTATATGATGATAAATAATATAGACATCCACTTCGGTTTCGAAGTGAGATACAAGGATGAGGTGATGTAAACTTGTGAGGCTATTGATGGCAATATGCTTTCTTCATCTATTGCCCTATAAAGCTGGAGGGCAGTGGTCAGTGAATTTGGAAACTTAGGGTTGAATGCACAATCTGGAACGCTGTGTGCCTTGATCAGCCCCCAGAAAGGCTTGGGGGGAATCTGTGTTTGCCTTAATCGCCCCCTACTGAGGCTTGAGGAGATTTAGGGGGATGCACAAGTTGTACCTGTCTCAATTGACCCCATCGAGACATAGGGATAGTTGCCCCACTTTCTTGCCAGCCTTTGTGAGAAGGGTGAGTAGGGAATGCTGTAGGAGTCTGTGCTCCCATTATCAGCAATCCTCTTCTGAGAAAACTAGACTAGAATAAAGTAAGGTTATTAACCTCTTCTTAGTGTCTTTCTTGTCTGACCAGATCAAGAGTGAACCTGTGCTAGGAGCCCTCCTGTGTGCTGTATTTATGTGTCTTACAGACACAATCATTTCTTTTCCTGGAGGATGTATAGTATTTTTTATCCTAAGTCCTTTGGAGTTATCATGGACAGTTGTATTGCTGAGAATAGCTAAGTCATTCACAGCTGATCATCTTACAATATTTCTGTTACTTTGTTATATTTTACTTTGCATCAACCCATGTAAGTCTTTCTAGGTTTTTCTGAGAGCATCCTACTCATCATTTCTTATAGTACAATAATATTCCATCATAATTACATACCACAATTTATTCAGCCATTCCCCAATTGATGTGCATCACCTAAATTTCTAATTCTTTTTTTTGTTTTTGTTTTTGTTTTTGTTTTTTGCTTTTTTCATAGGGGCAGTTGGGGTTGAGTGACTTGCCTGAGGTCACATGGCTAGTAAGTGTTAAGTGTCTGAGGTTGGATTTGAACTCAGGTCCTCCTGACTCCAGGGCCAGTGCTCTATTCATTTCGATACCTAGCTACCCCACAATTTCTAATTCTTTATCCCCAGAAAAGAGCTACTGTAAATATTTTTGTACATATAGGTCCTTTTCCTTTTTTTTTTTAATCTCTTTTACAAACCTAGTAATGGCATTGTTATTTCATTGAGTATGGTTTTATACCCCTTTGGGCATCGTTCCAAATGATTCTATAGAATAGTTTAATCAATTCACAACTCTGACAACAACTCATTTCCCCCCACATTTCTTCCAACATTTGTCATTTACCTTTTCTGTCCTATTTTCTAACCGAATAGGTATGAGGTGGCACTTCAGAATTAATTGTTTTAACTTGCATTTCTCCAGCCAATAGTGAGTTAGAATATTTTGTATATAGCTATAGATAGCTTTAACTAATTCATCTGAAAACTGATTTATATCTCTTGATCACTTATCAAGTGGGGAATGACTCTTATTTTTGTAAATTTGAAAGTTCTCTATATGTTAGAGAAATGAGGCCTTTATCAGAGAAACTTGCTTCAATTTTTTTCACAGTTACTATTACTATTTCTCTCCATCCTATTCTTCTAACCTTACTCTTTAAGAACACTGAGTCCTCCTAACTCTCTTTAACTGAATAAGAGGACCTTGAAACACTTAGTTTCTTCCATTTTGACTCCCAAACTTGTTAACAGCTTACAAATGGCTTGATTGCCTATTTCACAGAAACATTTTTTCCAAATTAAAAATCATACTCACTCTCCTTTCTTTCCTGCTGCTCCTCACTTTTTGGAATCTGGAGAGAGTTAACACTCATTAATTTACAAATCAAGAGAGTTGTATTTCTTGTACCCTTATGCCCTTCACCAACATTACTTATAAAAACAGATTTTACAATGTTAATATGTATTTCAAACGAATTACTAAATTTGTTAATTGCTAGTAATTTAGTAATTACTAAATTACTCAATCCTAAAGTGATTTCATTTAAGGTTATGATTTTTAAAAAGCCCTGATCAAAGTGTCTTAAAAGATGAAAAACTTATTTTTGCAGTTTTAAACACATTGCCCTGATATCAGATAGATTAGGGCGGGTGGGGGGGGGAACAAAGACAGTCTCCTATATTTAACTTAAACATTATCTACAAACTTTAGTTTTGGGAATCCAATTAAACCTGAATCCATCTAACTTTGCAGTAACAACAACAAAAAAAATCTTAGCTTTACCTCCTCAGCCCTTGCTATCTTCTGGCTGCTTGGTCTAGATCTTTATCAGCTTTATCAGCTGCTGCAGGAGTTTCATTTGAAGGCCTTGGTGTTAGACAGAATCCTGATTCCACCTCCAAAACTGTAAACTCCAGTCTTACCTTGCTTTTTCAGTCCCCCTCTCTCCACCTAGCAAATGCAGACCACCTCCTAAAGATAAAGACAAAACACAGACAAAAACATACAGAAATCAAAACTGAGATAAAAACTACTTACTTAGAGCTTTCTACTTTGCTTTTTCACTGACCTGCCAGCCTCCTGTTTCTGCTCAGAGCAGATTTTTTTCTTCATCACCACACCCAATGCCACATTTAGCCTAATTCCTTCCAACACCTCTACTTGCAAACCCTAAGAGAGCTTCTCTTGTCCTCTTGGGCAGTATTTTAATTTGCTCCCTGGGATTCGAGTTTTTACAGCTTGACTGCTTGCATGTTTCATCGAGCCCTCAACTCAGGGCTCTTAATGAAACTTTTACCTGCAGGAAATTTTGGGCCATGCCTGCTTATTTACCTTTAAAATTAATAAGATGACTGAAATGTCCAGGCTTCTGATCCCAAAGTGAACCCCCAAAATTTTCAGGCAGCTCTCCACATTTTTGCTGGATCATCCCTAAATGCCCCCAAAACACAATTTAAAAATAGAACTTCTCAAAGCCCTCAAAGCAGAGGCTTTCGTTTGTGTACAAATTCTGTCCCCTTCAGCCTGTTTGAGAGGACCCCGTGATGGTGAGAGTGAAAATCAAAGAGCTGCAGTATTAAGAACAGAGAGACAGAAAGCATATACATTTACCCAGGTAAAACTGACTTCCTGATGAAAGGGAGAGTCAAATCACACCCAGAGTCCTAACCAAAACTCTCCTCGTGGAGGACTCTCCTTGTGGGCCCAAGATACATAGGGGAGCCTTTTTGGTTTGGTGTTTTTCATTAATAATGTAGGGTAGCAGAACCAGAACATTGTGTACAATTAATGTACAACCAGTACCTTGTGTTCCATAGACTTAGCTCTTATCCATACAAGGACCTAAAACAACTCCAAAAGACTCATCCACATTCAGAGAAAAAATATGGAGTCTGAATGCAGATCGAAGCATACTATTCGCTCCCTTTTTGTTTTGTTTTGTGTTTTCTTTCTCGTGGTTCCTCCCATTTGTTCTAACTCTTCTAGACGACATAACTAATGTGAAAAAATGTTGAACAAGAATGTATATATAGAGCCTATATTGGATTGCATGCCATCTTGGGGAGGGAAGAGGGTAGGGAGAGGGATAAAATTTAAAACTTATGGAAGTGAATGTTGAAAACCAAAAATAAGTAAATAAATTTATTTTTTAAAAAGTATGAATGACCCACAAGCAGGGGTATGATGTAAATGTTTAATGACTGACATCTTTAAAACATTCACATCCTTTAACATGTATATGTGTATATATTTCATTAAATGACTCCCAATTATATGCAAAGAACAAAACAAACTTAAAAATAAAGAAAGTAGGGTGCAAGGCTCCAATCCCTTCGTAGTTAGCCATAACCATGGCATTTTAAAATATTCAAGAGATGTAATTTCTGAGTAACTTAATCATTTTATTAATAATGCCAGAATTTTAATGAAAGAATGGTCATTTGGCCTAAGACCAAAGACCAATTGTGCTAAAACCCACCTCTCCAGACTTAATGGTAGGGAATCTGAAAATATAATTCTTATTTACCTTTAAAATTAATAAGATGACTGAAATGTCCAGGTTTCTGATCCCAAAGTGAACCTCAAAATTTTTCAGGCAGCTCTCCACATTTTTGCTGGATCATCCCTAAATGCCCCCAAAACACAATTTAAAAATAGAACTTCTCAAAGCCCTCTAAACAGAGAGCTGTGACTGTTCCTTCACCATTCAGCCCAGAATACCCACGAGGGTTGGTGACTCCAGGCCAATTTTACATTTACCATCATCAGCTTACTCTTCCTTTCCCCCAGGGTGGTATGAAACATGTGGGATTGCCTATGTGGCTCCACCCATCTCAGTACATGACTACTCTATACACCTAATAGACAAAACAGCTGTTAGACATTTGGGTGCCTGGTAGTATGCATGACAGAAGAGATATAGACCCAATTTTTCAGCCAATTCCACCCATGGAGAAAGGTTCTTTTGGAACCCCCATTTTCACCCATATTTGCAACAATGGCAGTAACATGCTTAATTAGGAACATTTCTGCTGAGGTTGAAAGGATAGATACAATTCAAGCCATTGCTCAGATATTCAAAGCAATCTCCTTTCTCCAGGAAGAAATTGACTTCTTAGCAAAAACAGTCCTATAGAATCTCTTGGCTTTAGAGCTTGTCACTGCTGCTGCAGGGGAGCCTGTGCTCTCATTAATCATTCCTGATGCTCTTACATCAATAAGTCAGCAGAAATTATTACAAATGTCCATTAGCTTCAAAAAATTATGAATGATACTCAACAGATTATGAAGGATATACATGGGATACCTGATATTGATGGAACCCTTCTTTACCTGGTTGCAGTGGTCCAGTCTGATGGCAATTCTAGTTAAATGGGTCCTTATTATCCTGGGACTTCTTATTTTTTTTTAAGCTTTGCTTTAGTTGCTTCACTAGAATGTATTTTAAGTTTTACTGAAAGAGAAACTTCTGCTGGTATACACTGCTGATAATGATTATGTTAAAAGTCTTATGTCACCTAGGTTATTGCTAAGGGATCCATGGGAAAATCAAATTGGTTTTAAAGATTATATAAATTTAATTGTTACAATAATATTGACAACAATGCATTAATAAATAATATTGATAATAATTCACAATTAGCATTTAGTTTATGTGTCTTTTGTGTTTATATACTTAAGAAATTATATGCGGAAAAGCTATATATAGCAGTTATCCTAGGTTAAGAGATTACTTCACATTTCTTTGTTCTCATCAATATTATGATCCTTGGAAACTGAATCTACCCAAAGCTATGATCTGGAACATGTTATTTCAAACTGTAACTGATATTATTCAGAGGCTGACTCCAAGTATGATCATCATGTGATCCCTGATGCCAGCAACCCTGTGGGGTTAATATCCATGAACTGCCAATGGGAAGGTTGGGAGAACAATTCTTGGCATGGGCTGAGATAGGATTTCCCTGACTCAATTTCCCTAGGATATTTCCTCTTGAATGGAAAATATCCCACCCAGCTGACTTTAAGCCTGGCTCAATGCAATTGGCTGTTTATATGACTCTGGCCTGGAACTGACATCTAGAAAGGAGAACATTTTCTTTTATTGTACAGCTATGTACTCATTTTTATTCAATGGTAAAATTTCTGTAATCATGTTAGGTGATCAATATAAACATAACTAAGTAGATCTGTTAAGTTAATGCTGGACTACATCTGAGATACAGGTATAAGATTTGAGCTATTTGGTCTAGAATTTTAGTTCTTTTTATATTCTGAACATAAGGTACTATATACATACGTATGTACACACACATACATGTACACATACATATGTGTGCATATATTCGTGTGTAAGACAAGGTCCTTTAATTTCTCACGATGGTATGGGGATAATTAGACAATGATGGAAAAACTTGTGAAACCAGGATATAATTCTAATATTTAGTGAGGGTCTGTCCTCAGTTCTGTGTTAGTTTATGAAAAGAGCAGCAGCATAATTAGTTATCTCAAAAGAATGGCTTGTGGTTATTTCTCTTACATTAATAACCAATTATTGAACTAGAAGTAAGGTTTTTCCCTTCCTAATTCTTCATTCAGAAATCAGTCCCATAGGTTATTCTTTGAAGTACAGGACTGATAATCAGATGAAGTCTTGGGTGGGGCTTAGCCAACCAGGAAAAATTAGATCTGATCAAAAGGTAAAGAAATTCTAGTTTAGGTGAATTAATGAATTCTGGACTATTGTGGGGTTTGTTTGGGTTTTTTTTTTTTTTTTGCTTTTTGGAGAGCAATTTGGATTAAGTGACTTGCCTAAAGTTACACAGCTAGTAATTGTGTCAAAGTGTCTGAGGTCAAATTTGAACTCGGGTCCTCCTGACTCCAGGGCCGGCTTTCTATTCACTGCACCACCTAGCTTCCCCTATTCTTTTTTTTCTTTTTGTTGGGGGGAAGGCAGGGTAATTGGGGTTAAGTGACTTGCCCAGGGTCACATGGCTAGTAAGTGTTGAGTGTCTGAAGCCAGATTTGAAGTCGGGTCCTCCTGACTCCAGGGCTGGTGCTCTACTCACTGTGCCACCTAGCCACCCCTAGCTTATTGTGTTTTAGTCAGATAGATCTGAGTGGAAGTGGATCCTCCCCCCCACACCTGATTTTGTCTAGATTTGCCTAGATTGGAAGGTGTGGTGGTCTGGGCAGAGACCAAGACTGAGTGATTAGAGTCATGTCCCCTAGCCCCTCATTAGAATAAACCCACCTCTAATTGTAATATACATTCTCTCAATACTTGTTAACCAATCAGAGTTTATTTCCACCATCAGGAACACCCACTTTTTATACATTGGTATATAAACCCAAAACATGGGTTCCATGAGTGGTCTCTGGTTTAGAGGAGATGACCAAATGACCCTTTTATTAATTGTCCACTAGCCATAATTAATAAATGAAATGATTGTTAGTTACCCAGAAACTATGTCACAACCTAGAAAGTGTTCTTCTCTTTCGTTAATTGTTGTACCGAAGAAAATTCTGTCTGCCAATTAGGGGAGAGAGAAAAGTGTTAAGTGGACCCAAAATACTCCCAACTGGAGCAGTCTAATGCTATTGTAATGTATTGAATCCAAAGAAAAAAACAAGTCTTGATTAAATACAATATTTCCCATTAAATGGTTTATCTTACAAGGAATGTTTTTTTTTCTTATATCATCAAGAGATTAGTTAATTGATTAATCAAGATGAATTAATTGATTAATCAAGATTGATTAATCAGGAGAAATTGAAAAAGTACTCCAACAAACTAGAAAGTGTCTCATACCATCCTTTTTCATGTCACCAATCTTTTCATGGAATTTTGATTCCTTATTCCAATTCAAATCAAATATTGAATTCAATGTCAATTACTTTATTCTATCCTGAAAAAGCTTATCCTTTTAAAAATTTTGTTCTTCACTGAAACTGATAGATTTGCTATGGTTCTGTTGGGTAACCTTGAACCTCAAACAGCCATGTTAAGAACTTGCTTTCTATGTAGTGACCACAGTCCATGCATTAGAGTTGAATCCAAAGCAATTGTTACTGTCAAAACTTGATGTGCATAACTCAGGTCCAGTCAGTAGTGATGCACAATATACAATATTTATTGTAAAGGCAGTTGTAAATCCTTAGGGCCAGGGGTGGTGTTGGGCAAGGCTTAGGGGAACTTTCTACTACGAGCTGTCCATGCTTACAGGGGTATAGGATCACCCATCATAGCTTCCTTTGGCAGAATTAGGTGGGCTCCCCCATTTTGTTAGTGACTTAGCCTTAGTGATCAAACCGGTTGGTCTGCTTTGGCTGAGACCAGTGGACAAAACCATGCATTTTTATACAATTTTTAAAAGGATGTAGTTATGTGTAAAAGAGGGGTTTGAGGTTTATCTAGGGTACACACACAGTATGAGCTCAGATAGTACCTTGGGGCCACCTAAACTTATCTTTAAGACACTTATGCCTAGAGGGTATAACCACTGGGTGTGACTATGACTATGAAAAATATGATTCTTTATATTAAGAAAGAAATTACTTTGCTAAGGGGATGGGGACACATGCATTCACACATAAAATGGGGGATTTAGGAATTTAATTAACAACACTATTGCAAAAGGAAGTCATAGGTTTCACAGTACTGAACCATGAATATTATCACAAAAATTTCTTTGTGAATGAATATTTCAAGACACTGAAGTTATTGCTTGATTCCAGTTGATTACATAGGGATCTTCTTGAAAGCATGCAGTGTATTGAATCCAGTGAAATAAAACAAGTCTTGATGGAACACAATCTTTCCTATTCAAATGATTGACCTTCAAAGAGGTTTCCCCTTATAGAAACTATAGCTACTCATTGATTCACCAGAACAAATTGAAAAGGTACTCAGACAACATAGATTGTACTTCATGCCATTCTCCTCCCAACACAAGTCTTAAACATTAAGTTGTTGCTGCTCATTCCACTGAACATTGAATTCAATGTCTTTTTGAAATGCTTATCCTTGGCAGAATGTGTTTTTTATTCATACAGACCTATTTGCTCTGGTTCTACTGGGTAAAGAACTTTGAGGCTTTTTTGGGGGGGTGGGGGGGATCATTTTAAGCTTTCTCTGTAATGACCACAGTCAATGAAATGGAACTGAGTGCTAAGCAATGGTACTGAAGAATGGGGATTAGAGCAAAATTCATTTGATGAAGGAATATTCCAAGGACATTCAACACATTGCTTCATTCCAGTAGATTATATAGGGATTTTCTTGAAAACTTTTCAACACTGTTTTGAAAAGGAATGACCTCCACTCTAAGACTCATAAAGCCTGATATTGCCTTAGCCTCCAGGGAAATCAATGGGAGTTGAATATCTTGCTTTGCTCTAAAGCTAGGCAAAAGCTTTACAAGCAGAGAACATTTCCTTACAAATGGACCCAATTCCACAGAAATCTAGAATATCTGCTATCATTCAGAGCACGTTTTTCACTTCCTAAATTCTCACTATTCTTTTTATTACAATGAAATTTGATTAAGGCTTGATCAATTTGATTAAGTTTATGTTAGATTACTTTTTGTTCAAAAAGGTTTTTTTCTTTCAGTAACTGTTCTGTCAAAGAAAATACCTTCTGCCTGTTGAAGGAAAAGGAAGTCTGAACTGGAACCCAAATGCCAGAAACTTCATGGTCTGTGCTTGTTGCAACATATTGAATCCAATGAAACAAAACAACTCTTGAGAGAATAAAATCTTCCCCATTCAATGATTTATGTTACAAGAAAAGGCTTCTCCTTTTTGCAACTAGAGATAATCATTGATTGACCAACCCAAATTGAAAGAGGACTCAAATAACATAGGATATGCTTCATGCCATTCTTCTTCCTTACACTAGTTGGCTGCCTTATTTGGCTATCTCCCTGATAACTCTGTCTCATGGCAACGAGAGCCAAAAAGGAAGGGAAAGCAGTGGACTCTTAGTCTTACTTCAGAGTGGCTTCATTTGAGCCCAAGCACATGCCACCTGATCTTGGTTTGGTAGTGGTATGTGCAGCAAGTGAACTAATGGGAACATTAATTAAAAGGTCTAACTAGTGGGAAAGGTGGTAGAGCTGTTTGCTGCAAGTCACTGGGTAGCCTCTTGTGGCAGTGGAAAATGAAATAAGGAAGTTATGTTGAGTTCACGATGGAAAGGAATGTACTGCAGAAAAATGGATGTCTTTAATTCTGAAAGAAATTAATTATACTAGCTTAGTCCAGTGGGCATGATATGTACCTGCTGGAGAAAGTACATCTCCTGTTATTTCCAAATTTCTGATTCTGCTCTCTTCTGTCAATCAGTACAATACTTTGAGTCAGAAAAAGTATCATGATTTCTGTTCCGGTGGTTTGACAAGCCTTGGCTTATCAAAAATTATTTAACCTGTTAATCTTCAGATATATTTTATCCCTAATCCCTCCTAGGAGGCTCTATACATTTGAAAAACTATTTCTTCTGTCTATTCTACAGAACTGTTCAGCTATTTTTTTGGTCCTGAACTGTGAATTCTGTGTTGTAAGGAACTCTAGGTGTGGAGATTCCTTTCACTGATCAAGCAAGTTAGTCTTAAGACAGTTGCCATGGCTACTGAGAAATTTAAATAACTTGTCCATGGTTACAGTTAGTGCATATCTGAAACAGAATTAGAACTTCTCAATATTATGCTGACTCTTTTTCAACACTAGCAATGTGTTAGCATTTAACCTCTATGGTATACTGACCCTGGACTTAGAAGCTTCTGACATATCCTAGATTTTATTAAATTGGATTCTCAGAGATATGACAGATTCATCCCTACCCAGCATGATAACATAATAAATATAAGGAGGCAAATAATTGAGAACACAGCAACTGAAATTGAGTATTAGCTACTGATGGCAATGCATGGCTCAGCTACTATCCAAAAGCAAAAGTTCAGAAATATCATTGGGCAAAGGAAGTCTTTTTAGTTTACTAAAAGTCAGTTCCACAATCCCTTGAGTTCCAAATTTTCTCCCTTCCTCCTCCCCACCCCCCCATGGCAGCATGCAAACTGATATAGGTTCTACAAATACCTTCACATTAAACATTAGTCAAATTGTGAAGAAGAATTATAACCAATGGAACTATAACCAACAACAAGAAAGAAGAAATGGAAACAAACAAAACACAAAAGAGAGAGAGAGAGAGCAAGTAGTTTGCTTCGATATGCATACAGACTCTATAGTTCTTTCTCTGGATATCCCTTTCCCATCGTGAGTCTGTTATCTTGCGTTGCTGAGAGGAGTCCTGTCTATCAAAGTCTGTCATCACAGATACGATGTGTCTGTAATTGTGTACAGGTTCTGTTCTCCTCACTCAGCATCAGTTTATATAAATCCATGTTATCTGCTCCTCTTTTTTTTTTTTTTTAAGCAATTGGGGTTAAGTAACTTGCCCAAGGTCACACGGACAGTCATTGTTTCTGTGTGGGTGCTCATTTTCTGAGGCCAGATCCGATCCCGGGTTGCCCCAACTCCGGGGCCGGCACTCTTACTCACTGCGCCACCTAGCCGCCTTGCCTCATTTCTTATAGCACAGTAGTATTCCATTACATTCATATACCACAACTTGTTGTCCAATTGATGGACATCCCCTTGATGTCCAATTCTTTGCCACCACAAAAAGAGCTGCTATAAATATTTTTGTACACATAGGTCCTCTAATGGGATATCTTCTGCTAGGGCTACCTTCCTTCTCATATTGGTGATTTCCTCCTGGGACCTGGATTGTACGAATGGGCCCACGCTAACCAGTCTTCATGACCCTCCTGAACCTGCTGCTGACTTGCCAGATTTCAAAGCCCTACTCCTGCTATTGTCTCAGGGAGGTATTTCCTTCATTACCTGGTACCTCCTTAACCTGGAGGATCTGACTAATCCTGTGGATTTCTCACCATAGAAAATTCCTCAACCAGACCTGCCCCTCCAGTTGGTAGATGGGCCTAAGTGATGGGGTGCTTGGGTGCCTGTGCTTGAACCACAGTTTGTAAAATCACATCAGTCTGCAAAATCACATTTCTCTCCTGCCTCAGACCATTATCTCTGCCCCTTCTCCCTGCTAGCACTCTGCCTAGCAACTCATGGAATGTTTGTCTCCCTTTAGTATAATAGCCAGCTGTACTTATGAATCCTTCACTAGATATCTTTAAGTCCCATTATGTGCATCCTGGATCCCTCGTTAGCTTGGGATATATGTATACTCCCAACATCCATCTTGTCAAACAGGACATTGATGGGTAGCAGACAGGGCACTTCTCAGTCAGCCCTGACTGCTAGTTGACTTAGTGACATTTCGAGCCTAAAACCATACCTCTAGGTAGCTCCATCTTGGGCTATTTCCCAGTGAATTATGGGCAATACGCCTGCACAGTTGATATTAAAAGTGCATGTTCCTTTAAGCACTGACCACTCCTTAACTCCTCCCTAATCCCACCCTTACTCACCTAGTTAGCATAATTGGCACAGGTTATACCAAAGATTATTCTATAAAAACTTTAACTCTACCCCTTTAAGGTTGCAGATGCTTTAAGATCTCCTGCCCACTGTATAGCATAACAATAAACTTTTACCAACTTGACTCAGAATGCTTGAGCCTGTGAATTCATTCCAGACTGCCCACCAAGGGACTCTGGTCATTGGGGTCCCCCTAACACCTATCCTCCTATGTCATAAGACACTCAACTTCTGTTCCCCCTTGGCTCTGCTCCTTACTTTCTGGAATTCAAATCCACATCTCTGCTACTGTCATGATCCTGAATCATGTGGTCTTTTCACCCTGGAATATGTCTCCACCAATCCTCTCCCCTCCCTCTCTTCTAACACTGGCTAATTCCTCCTGTGCCCTCAGTTCTCTAGAGCGTCTCTGGCTGGCTAGCCTTCGTTCCCTTCCTAGCTCTGGCGATATCAGGATTTCAAAAAACATTCCCCTCCTGGCTCTGCTCCTGACTTTTCAGAGTTTAAAACCATGCCAGGTGCCAGATACATCCCTCACTTTTCAGCTCCCTTTTATGTGTTACCTTCCTTAATTAGAATGTAAGTTCCTTGACAGCAAGGGACTATCTTCGCTTTTGCTTATATTTGAATCCTCAGTGTTTCACACAGGGGCATTGCACATAGTAAACTCTTACTAAATCTCACCTCTTCTCTCCCTAAATTTTCCTTCCTTCCTTCCTTCCTTCCTTCCTTCCTTCCTTCCTTCCTTCCTTCCTTCCTTCCTTCCTTCCTTCCTTCCTTCCTTCCTTCCTTCTTTCCTTCCTTCCATCCATCCTTCATCTATTTCAAATCACAAGTAAACATGGATTGCATGACAACTCTCATTAAATATGCAGGCAATTATACTGACATACAGAAAATCATCAAGGTTAAACAAAAATTCAAAACTGATATGCTTGATGTAAACATGTTACTTCCTTTATCTCTTATTATATCGTCATTTTAGTATGAAAATTACATGAAATATTTTTAAAAATAAGTTATAAATAAAATACTATTTTAAAATGCCTATTTTTCATGATAAAGATAATTCATACACACATTTTTCATAAGGGTCTTTAGCTTAGAAAATTTTTTGTCCTAACTATAAGCAATCTACAAGAATGTATGAGTTGTACTAGATGTTATGATATTATAATTATTTTGAAATTTTGATTTATAAAACAAATGTTTCAACATCAGAATTTATCATTATCATAAATAGATTTAATTAGATTTATTTAACAAATTAACAGTTGAGTTACATACATTCTAAATAAGTATAATGTAAATAAATATATTTCCTTTGTTAAAAAATTCATTATAAGAACTATAATAATACTTCAATTTTAAAAATACTTCTTTATGTTTAGAATCTTGAACTTTTATAATGCTAGTAGTTATTCTGTACATACAAAAATCACATAAAATAATTGACATTTGTTCATTTATATTAAGCTATATGCAAGGATGGATGTTGTTTTATAAATACTTTAAAAAGAGATATCAAAGAATTTTTTTTAATGACAAAAAAATCATAGAACAAGTGTGCTTTCTAATGGGCTTTCTTACTCCATGAAAATACTTTTCATTTTTTTAAACTAATTCTTATCTGACTTCTGTGCACTTCTCCAAATTTTCCACCTCATGTGGTAGATTAATATCTCATACAGACAAACAAGACTCCATTTCTGGGGGAAAATATGTCTTAAAAGGCAACCCAGAAAAAAAATTTGTGTTATTCAAATGTTAGATTCTATCTAATCTTAGGAAGCATGGCATCCCATGGAGTTAGGAAGATATGTGAACAAAACCTGACTGACTAGCAAATCTAACCTCTTTGAGTCTCAGGCAATGCTCTCTGATTATAAACTATGGGTAATTTACAATCTGGAAGAATGGAATGGAGAGAATTTTCACATTGGAAGTTTCACACTTGAAATTACAAGCCCTTAGTATATTGATGGCTAATCTCACTTAGAATTGGTCATTAAAAAATATAAATTTACTAATGCATTTGTGAACTCATTACATACATAAACTAAACTGAAAAAGCATATCACATGTAACAAAAGCAAACTAATATTGACATTTGTTAATTAAAATTATATTTGCTGACAGTAATATTACTTTGGAGATAAAAATGTTGATATACTGCATTGTCTTGGGTTGGTAGTCTGGAAGACTAGGCTTGCAAGACCACCTTTGATGCAGACTGGCTGTGGGATTCTGATTAAAGCACTTAACCTCTCAATGCCCCGGGCAATCAACCCTAAATTGTGAAGAAGCTGCTGATTTGCATTAGCAGAGGAACTGCCTCACCTGGAGCTCCCTGCATCAAAGAAATAACATAATCACAGAATTTGAGAGATGGAAGAGACCACAAAGGTCTCCAGCCTCTATATTTAAGTAACCCCCACTAATAATACACTTAACAAGCTTCTTCTTGAAGGCTTCTAGGAGGGAGAACCCAACCCACACACAATCCATTCCACTTTTGGACAGTTTAAATTGTTAGCTAGTTTTTCCCAACATAAAGTGTAAAGTTGCCTCTTTGTAACTCTGATCCATTGTACCCAGTTCTGTGCTCTGGGACTAAATGGAACAATCACTATCATGTTCCCCCAAGACTTATCCAGGCTAACCATGTCCAGTTCCTTCAACTTATCCTTATATATCCTTTACCAGTTTAGTTGCCCTCATCTGGACACTCTTGATCAGGGATGAGGAACCTGTGGCCTTGAGGCACATGTGATCTTCCAGGTCCTTGGTTGCAGCCTTTTGACTGAGTCCAAGTTTTATAGAACAAATCCTTTTACTAAGGGAATTTTGTTCTGTGAAGTTTGGATTCAGTCAGAGGGTCGCACTTGAGGACCTACAGGGCACCATGTGGTCTTGAAGCCACAGATTCTCTGTGCTAATGGGGAAGTCTGTCCAGTAATGGGAAAAAATAAAAACTTAATAGTTTTGAAAGGCCCCCCAAAAGTCTTTAAAAAGACATTTTTTATGGTCATTTAGATATCTAGTTGAAAAAAAATCAACATAAACCTTTTAAATTCTGTCCTGAACCAATGTAATATCTCTTTCATGATAAAGGTCAAGTGAGAAAATGAAAGAAAAAACAGGATCATTGTGATATTGTTTTAAACTAGAAGATACAGAAACACTGGAACTTCTCTACCTGACAGTTCTTCACATCTTCAAGGAAAGATACAGTGATTAAGAAGAAAAAAATTTTAAAGTGATAGGATACCACAGCCCCTCATCATGAAATGTCTCAATATTTCATCAATTTGGTTATTTCATAGCTCAGATCCCATGAAGAATATAGTAAATGCCTATTTTAAAGGGTTTATTCAAAAGCGATCTGTGACACCAACAGGTAAAAGGATTTTACTTTATTGGTATAAAGTCAGTATATGCCTAAGGCAATATTTAGTGTTTAAAAGGTTCAAGAATATCACCATTCACTTTTTAACCTTACCTATTTAAAAAGTGGGCTGTGCAACACTGCACAGAACTTCCATAGAATATTTATTCTTTTTTTTTTTAAGCAATTGGGGTTAAGTAACTTGCTAAAGGTTACACGGCTAGTCATTATTTATGTGTGGGTGCTCATTTTCTGAGGCCGGATTTGATCTCGGGTCATCCCAACTCCGAGGCGCTCTTACTCACTGCGCCACCTAGCCGCCCCATTTATTCTTAAAGACATAACATTTTTCAAAATGGAAAATTACTTTAAAAACTGTACACAGTCTATCAGTACACAAAGTTTCTCCATTTTCTTGTCTCATACTTCAAGAAAATAGCTGTTTTTCTTAGCTATATAAATTGTTCACCATGATTTAAATGATGTTGGAATGACTAAATGTTGCATAAGAAAACCCATGACAAAACAATAGACTTGTCATTTATTTCCTCCTATATTTAAATATATAATAGAATTTCTCTGTGGATAGAAAAACATTAAATCCTTGAAATATACATATATGTATATATATATAATTTTCTAAAAGAACTGAATATTAAATTCAACAAAAAATCAAGTCAGTTTGTAAATCAACCAATAAGTCCTTCTTCCTCTGGATTTCACCTTTTTTTAAAAAAAGTTATTTTTTAAAAAAATTTCACCTTTTTAAAAAAAGTTTTTATTTAAAGTTTTGAGTTCCAAATTCTACCCTTTCCTCTCTCCCTCCCTCCCTCTTCCCTGAGATGGTAAGCAATCAGATATAAGTTAAACACTTGCAATTATGTAAAACATTGCCATATTAGTAATTTTGTAGAAGAAAACTTCAGTAAAAGAAAAAAATGAAAGAAAGTGAAAAATAACATGCTTCAGTTTGTATGGTTATGAATGCTTCCTCAAATAGAAGGATGGGGACAAGCTCACTAAACAGGAAAGAGGATCTAGAGGTGAAAGCATTGTCAATTTGAAGAAGATCACTCGAGTGGAAGTCCAGACGGAGACTGAGTAATAATAGGCTGAATTGAGTTTTGAGCATGCATGACTTCAAATGAAGGTCTGGGGACAAATTCACCAATCAGGGAGAAGACAAAAACTGCCAGAGCAGAGATCTAACTGGAGGAGATTAAGGAGTCATGGGCTGAACCTGGAGTTCAAGCAAGCATGGCTGGCATGACTGCTTCTTCAAATGGGAGTTAAGGTAAAGTATGAAGATGGTCATAGGAAAAAGGACCAGAAGGAATCCATGGGTTGATCCAGTTTTGGAGTAGAGCATGTTTGACTTGGGTGCTGTTTCTAATGGAGGTTCAAGTATCTTTCATCAATAAGAGAAGAGGCATTTCCAATGTGAATGGGAGCCACAGGAATGGGAGTCCAGAAGGAGCCTGGGGAGTCATGGGCTAAATCAGGTTTGAGTAAGCATGGCTGGCATGGGTGCTTCCTCAAATGGAGGTTCAGGGACAAACTTACCATTCACAGGAGGAGACTGCACAAGGGGAAGCTTTTGCAAGCATGAAGATGGCTATGGGGGCAAGGTCCAAGAAGGAGATTGGAGAGGGAGGGGGAATCATGTGTTGAACAAGATTTGGAAAACAATCTTAGCTTTCTCACTGAAATTTATTTCTATAAGTCACAAATAAACATTAGTTTCAAAATCTGTTAATATTCATTTATTTCTTAAATGATATTTTCTTTTCCTTATCATAGCTAAATAACTGTATTTCACTATGAAATTCTTGTTGAAAATACCTTTATATTGTCTTCAATTAGAAAAAGAAAGTCATATTGGGGTACATAATTTTTAGATATTACAGCAAAATCTTGGGTCTCTGGACTACTTGGAAAATGGAGTATTTTGGTTAATAGTTATATATTAATGGAAATACTAATAACAATTTCTACAAAGTGAAGCAGGCAGAACCAGGAAAATAAAGATGCACAAGATCTGCAACAATGTACATGGAAAGAACAATAGCAGAATATGGTTCAATTACATTGACCAAGACTGGCCAGAAAGAGAGACTGCACCTTCTTTGCAGAGGCGGGGGACTATGGGTTTGGAATGCTGCATATATTGTCATACTCAGCTGACCTGTTAACTAGCTTTGCTGAGCTGTTTTTGCTCTAATTTTTATCATAGAGGATGGCTCTTGGGATGGAAGGAAAGGAAACAAATTAAAGTAATGCAAAAATTAAATAATTAAAAAATTTAAAAGAGAAAGAAAAAATGAAATAATAATAACAGCTAAAAATATGTTTAATGTTTGCAAAGTACTTTAATACATTACCTCATTTGAATTTCATAACAAACCTGAGAGAGAGGTAAAATAGGCATGATTGTTCCCATTTTACATTTGAGAAAACAGGTTCAGATAGCAGATACTTCCAAAACTCTTTGAGCCAAAACAACTTAAAGGATTCCTTTGTCAAGGCTATAAGAGATAATTAAACCCTAGAATCCCATACAGAGTATACCATCAGAGGTTTATTATTCTGAAAGAGATAGGGTAAGACTATAATACACACAGTGCTTTTACACATGCTAAATACTCTAAAATTATTATCAAATGAATGAGTGACCAAATAGAAATCTGTACATAAACTAAAGTTAAAATGCTGAAGTGGAAAAAATAAGAACTTGATTTAGGTCGATGTTTTATATTTCTATTCTCTCCTCCTCTACCCCCTAGTGCCTTCTTTTTGTCTTTGTTTCTATATTTCCAATGCCTTTGATTGTAGTAAGCACTCAACTATGATAAATTGAATTGAATTGTCCCAGCAACCAGTGCCCAGATTTTTAATCATTAGAGATGTCTAATACTACCATCTACTGGTGGCTATGCCAAATTACAAACACGAGGTCCCTAGGGTGTTATAGGGGTGCTTCTCTGGCAGATTCAACACATCATATTAACAATAAACGTCAAAGAAACTTTGGAAATTATCAAAGGCTTTGATTTTACTGTATTGAAATTCCCTGTGATCAACATCATAGCATATTTATAACCAGAAATTTTAGATTTGACCATGTCACAGAACTACTAAGTGTCAAAACCACAATTTGGATCCCAGTCTTCTATCTTCAGCTCCAGCAAACTATGCACTGTACCACACTGACTTTCATCTTAAATATCATTAAATAATTAACAGAAATTATAATCAGAATGACTAACCTAATTTAAAAGAGCAGGATATAAGGAAAGTGATAAATTTGTGATTTAACTAGAAATAACTCAGTTGATTTGTCTTTGTCCCAATAAGTTTCTGAATGGAGAAATCATTATAAAGTGAGAAAATCTTGGTGCCATATCCTCCCCAGATTGTTTTTTTCTGATGAGCATATGGATTTATATAAACACATTAATGGAGTGTTAACATTTCCTATATTTAATGTCTTCAGAGAAGTAACCTCTTCAAGCTTGAACAAAAAAGGGGAGCAAAAGACATTCTCAGAAAACATAATACACACATAATTTAAATTAAAACTAGCTGGAGTTGTCTAAGAGTGAAATCCATTAGACAAAGTAATGAAAGTCAATACTAATAATTCAGAGGAAAGAAAAAACGAAAACATTGACAACAAATTAAATATTAAGCAGTTCTTAACAGGCTCCAAATATAGCATTTTTAGTGACTTACACAACTAAAATCTTAATCATTAGAACATGTATTTTCATGACATTCAATGAAGTATTTAAGCAACTAGATGTTATAAGTTAGTTATCTAGAAGGATAGTTAGCACAGGTAGATGTAGGAATTTAAATTCCTAGATGCTACTATCTTTTTTATTACAGCTTAATGACTAACTTCATCATTGTCCTTCAAATATGGTAAAGTGTTCATATTTAAAAGTATAATTTGGACATTCATATTTCATTGGCATAATTATTGAGTACCAACTGTACCCAAAATACTATAATAGATTCAACTCTATTTGACCAAACTCAACAATTTTCCTGAATAGACACAGTTACTGGTAATTTTTCTCAATATTTCTTCACTTAATCTCTGCCTGCCTCAGTTTTCTCAAATACAAAATGTGGATAATAATAGCAATTCCCTCAAAGGGCTGTTATGAGAATCAAATGAGATAATATTTTAAAAGTGTTTAGCACAACGCCTGGCATTTGGGTTTTTTTGTTTTGTTTTGGGAGGGGTGAAGGCAGGGCAATTGGGGTTAAATGAGTTGTGCAAGGTCACACAGCTAGTCAAGTATCTGAGGCCATATTTGAAACTCAGGTGCTTCTGACTCCAGGGCTTGATGCTCTATTCACTGCGCCACCTAGCTGCACCTATGGGTAGTGTTTAAGAGATGCTTTTTCCTTCCATCCTTCAATTGATCAAAGATCCAGCAGAATGTAAAATTCTTGGGAGCAGCAACTATCTCACAATTGTATCTGTATTCTCAGTCACTAGCATAGCGTCTAGCATATAGATGCTTAAATGCATGCATAGATGGTTGACATATGACATTGGTGCTTCTTCTAATAATACAGACAACAACTCATTTAAACCTTCTGATTCTGTACAATTCTTTAAAAAATGTTTTGCTAATCTCTTTTGTCTTTATGTTGTGGTCATTTCTCATCCCTCCTCCACTCCCTTCCCCTTGATGGAGAAAAACAATAAAAGCAAACATCTGATGCAGTGACTGCATCTAACAATTTGTCTATCAGTGTCTAACTGATAGTATCTAACAATCTATCAGTGTCTGCATAATGCACTTTCTTCCTGCCCTTCTCTAGTCGTGAGGGTATGTTTTGTTTAACCTTGTTTCAGTCGCCTTTTCATTTACATTCTTATGACAGTACATATTGTATTTGTTGTTCTCTTGGTTCATTTTATTTTGTTTTGTATCATTTAATAAAAATCTTCCCATGTTTCTTTAACTTTCTCATATTCCTCATTTATTAATACATAAAATATTTTACTTCATTTATATACTATCTTCTTTTTTAGTTTTTCCCCAATTCTTTGCCACTAAGAAAAATGGTATTGGATCTTTCTGTCTTTGACTTCCTTGGAAGGTATTAATTAAAAAGATTGTACAGGTTAATCACCTTGCTTTTTGAAGGGCTGACAAGCAAACCAGTCTAGCAAGGCACCCAAAGGAAGACAGAGGAGGCCACATGAGTGAGGTGAGTCACCCCACCACTAGAACACTACTTCCTCCCCAAACCCTCGTAAAAGCAGCTTAGGACCCCAAATCCAAGAGCCTTGCAGAGGAAAGGAGCAATAGCCTCACAATTGCCTTTCTCATTCTTGCAGCCTCCACCTATTCAACTGCCATTCCTAGCTACTGAAGACAAGCATAAGAAAGTTTCCCCCCTACTAGGTTCAAACCTTAGCTTTGCTTAAGAAAAAGAACTGTAGTATAAACAAGTAACAGGATTGGTCATTCTTTGAAACATGTAGCTCTTTTTATCATCTTCTGTCTGTTAACTGTCAATAGGGTGCCAGACTGTGTTCCTGCCACAATCCGGATGTCCTTTACAACCAGAAGATTCACAAGAGCAAAGTACAATATTCTACTCTGTCACATCTTGCCAATGGAATGCAATAAACTTTTAAAATAAAGTTTTCAGTGTCAGTTTAAATAAGGAAAACTTGAATATCATGCAAAACCTAACGATTTTGTCCCTATTTGAAGGTAAAGTTAAATAACTACAAAATGCATTCAGTCTCTTACAAAATAAACATCAATAAAATAGGTTCTGAATATGCTTTAATAAATTAGAGTTTTGTACACCTGATTTAAAAAAAAAGTCAGGCACATTTGTTAGAGTAGAATGGCCATAGCAATATATTTTCTTCTTCCTAGCTATAGACTTTATCTTATTGGCTAATACAATTTTATTATGTACATATAGTGCTTTTAAAACTATAGATGTAATACACCGTTACCCAACAAAATAATTTTTAGTTATAAAAATTATTTGATAAAAGTAGTTCTCCTGTATTCATCTATTTCTTTTTTGTTGGTTTGTTTTTGCTTTTTTAGAGGGTAACTGGGGTTAAGTGACTTGCCCAAGGTCACACGGCTAGTTTTTGTGTTACGTGTCTGAGGTCGGATTTGAACTCAGGTCCTCCTGACCCCACAGTGCTCTATTTACTGCAGCACCGAGCCGCCCCAATATTCATCTATTTCTTGCCAAGTAATTTATCAAGCTGGCATATTAGTCACCCAATGTTTTCAAATTATTTTAAAAGAAAATAATATTTTAAAAAACACAATTTTGAAAAATTTTAGTACATTGGTAACAAGCAACCTTATCTTAGAGATATGTCTTTTAGTATGTCTTTCAGATATGTCTGAAGACAGGATAATTGTCCCATATCATCGTTTCCATGACCCAGCCAGATGATTGCATTTTTGCTGCTTTGATTTGTGGCAACCATGCATTTTGCTACAAATATTTTGGGTATTAAAATATATCTTATTAGGCATATTAATTTAGCTAAATTCAAGATTTCATATGCCTATAGGGCAAAATTGATTAAAAGGCAGCTTGAATTAATTTAAAACACTTTGCTTTGAAAAATCTTATGAAAGTATAACCAAGTATAACCTTTATCAAGCAAAATCCAAATCTCATAAATTCACCTCTAATTTATCTATTTTTTCAAGGCCTATGCAAAATGACACCATAACAGAACAACAAGCAAAAATTGAATTCTATGCTACCTTATACAGACCAGATTGTTCAGAAAGAATTACATAGAAATGTAATTATTACATTTTGTATGTAAAAAATATATACAAAGGAATACATTACATACATTAAAGATGTACTTAGATTAATAATACTTTAAAGAGGGGTGGCTAGGCACTGTGAATAAAACACTGGCCTTGAAGTCAGGAGGACCTGAGTTCAAATCCAGCCTCAGACACTTAACACACTTACTAGCTGTGTGACTTTGGGCAAGTCACTTAACCCCAATTGCCCTCCAAAAATAAAATATTTTAAAGTGGTATAAATTTTAAAAGTTCAATTTTCTATCATGTGAAGGTAATTTAAACTTAGCTGAACTTGTCCAAATGAGCCAAATACCAAAAAAATCATAAATAGATTCTGGTTAATGATATTTTGGACCCACATAATCTCATGTACCTCATTTTATTGTAAAAAGTAGAATATCTATAGAATCAATAGGAATGATGAAGATAGAAAATAATTTAATTCATAAAGTCATTATAGTATGATAAAAGTTAGTGTGGCAAATAAATGTGGTTAATACATGTCAAAAGCTAGTTTAAATGATTAAAAAGGAACAATCAGTCAACAAGATCATAGAATTACACCCTTAAAACCAAAAGGACTTTCTTTTTCCAGATTGGAAAATGTCAAGCTTAATAATATTTTCTAACAATATAAAACCCCAAATTTCTTCTTAAATGGTAGAACTTGATACATTATTTCAAATTGTCATAATAATGGCAATTTGTATATAAATTTAAAAAGTAAAACGTGGGCAGATGTTGGCCTTTCCTGAGGATTTTCTTTCAGACAGTTCTTAATTAAGTTTTCTACCTTAAGCCCTGCAGTACAAGCCATATTCCTTGACTGGATCTAAAACATTTGAAATAAACTTCATTATTATAGCAATATGACAAATAAGAATCATTGTTTGAATTAAATTAATCAATCAATAAATATTTGTTAACACCTACTATGTTCTTAGCACATAGTGCCTTAGCACAGGCATTGTGTTAAGTTCTGAGGACACAAAACGAAGCAAAAGATAGTCCCTGACCTCAAACAGCTGACCAGCTAATGGGGGAAACAACATGCAAACAAAGCAAACTATATACAGGATAAATGGGAAATAATTCTTAACTATTACATTAAATTTTGTCTTCAGAGCATCCAAACAGATAAATGAAATAATCTGCTAATATAACTAAAATCTTATAACAACAAATTCCATAAAATTGTTAGAATAAAAGACTTAGACATTTTTTTGTATTATACAAGGTTTCCAATTATGGAATTTGTTGAGAAAAAGGAATGTTATCTACATTCATAATAATAAGCATTCAATTCAATAAATATTAAAAGACAATGGGTGGCAGCTAGGTGGCTCAGTGAATAGAGCACTGGCCCTGGAGTCAGGAGGACCTTCGTTCAAATCTGATCTCAGACACTTTAATACTTACTAGCCATGTGACCTTGGGCAAGTCACTTAAACCCAATTGCCCTGCCTTCCTCCAAGAAAAGCAAAAAAAAAAAAAAAAAAAGACAGTGAAGTAAAAGTTACTCTATTTTAGAACCTGCGGCTACAAAGATGAAAAATGATAGTCCTTGTCTTCAACCAGTTTTTCCTTTTTTTATTAACACATACTTTAAAAGCATTGAGTTTTCTACCTTATGCTTAGGCATTGTGCTAAACATTGGGATACAAAGACAAAAAAAAAATAGCCCCTTTCAAGTACCTGTCATTTTATTAGAGAAAACAACAAGTATGCATATGAGTGTATGTGTGTATATATATATATATATATATATATATTGGAGCAGGGTTTCATGAACCACGTCAATTAACGTAATCACAGAAAGGCACAGGCACCTCAGATGAATCAATAGATTAATAAGCATTAAAAAGTTTTCCTAAAATCCCACAATGTATAAATGTCTTTCATCCACTCTAGAGGATTATAGAGCTTTAGCTATCAGATGGGAAACAGCTGACACCACAAAGAAAAAATCTTATGATTGGTTAAGACATGAGTTCAATAGCTCAACAGTGGAAGATTTCTAGCTGGGAAAACATCAGTTGGAGAATTGGAGCTCAAACTGGAGGAAAAATGAGGCTTAGAAGAGGAAACTGCTTGAGAAAGTCGGTGGGGGAAGCAGAGTGAAGAACAGGCTTGGACTTTCTCTCCCCCCCCCCCCAATAATCTTTTCATTGAAGATATTTGAGCACTAGATGACAAGATATCTAGCCAAGAATTACATAAAGATTGTATGAAAGAGAGGAAGTGCTCTCTGTGCTAGGAGCTGATAATTACCCCTTGTCATGTGTGTTCCTGATACACTGCCATTATACTTGAAGTTCAAGCCTCATCTTTCTATGGATGCTGTGTATATTTGTGGGAGACTATACCCCAGGCTTTCAAGGGGAATGCTTTGTACCAACTGTTCTCACTATAGCATCTTAGTAAATGCCTTGGCTAAAAGTTAGTTAAGTTTACCTGTTGGGGGCGGGGATAGGCTTTGCTTTTACTGTGCTAATTTCCATATGAGGGCGTGGTTTAATGTATATAAGATGCTGTACGCGGAAGCATCTCTCTCTCGGGATGTGACCAGCCGTGAATAAACAACCCCTGAAACCTCGGGTGCTCTGTCTGGGTTAATTCCTCTTCGGAGGCCGGTGACGATCGAAGACTCGCCATGGGGATAGGTGAGTAGAGAGGACGGGGATATAATAGTTACAGATCAACCCACCGCCAGTGCCGTAGATAAGGCCCCCGGCAAGTGGCGCCCGAACAGGGACTGAGATCTGTAGGGACCGTCTGAGTCCGCTGGACGGACTCCCCCCAGACAGCCTCATCTCATAAGAAGGACGAGATGGGAGGATTGAATAGCATACCTGAATTTCGACCCGAGGAGAAAGGGGTTGTAGTCGCCCAGCTGTATAAGCTGTGCGCTAAGAGGGGGTATAAAATCCCCCTAAAAACCTGCCAAGCATTCATAGAAGGGTCGGGTGAAGAGGAGGAAAGTCACGGTGTGGGGCCACAAGAGGAGGATGAAGGGGAGGATGGGGGGGAGGATGAGGGCCCCCCTCCCGTGTACCCCTGGGAAGAGTTAAGGAGGGCTAGAGGGGAAAGCCGCGAAAAAGATGGCGGAGACACAACACTTCCGCATTCTTCATGGGACACTGACCAGAAGGATAGTGGGTGTGACGCAGCTCAGATGCTGAGCGGGCCTAGACAGGAAAAGACAGGAGGATGGGGCGGGGCCTCTTCTAGACACCCGGAGGCCTGGGGCGGAGTTTCCCCGAGTTGCCCAGAAGCTTGGCTAGCCGCCCCAACGGCCATGGCTGAGCCTCCCCCATGCAGATTGGCAGCATTCAGGGACGGGGGGAGAGGACCCAGACCAGGGGCAACAGGTCTGGTCGCAGCCAGTGCCATCCGAGCCCTTGAGCAAGGAGAGATGGTAGATTGGGATGACTGGGGAATATATCCACTGATCGCCGACCCCCTTACGGGGCAGCGGCAGTACACCCCAGTGCCATTTAAAATGCTGATGGATACTGGGGCGGATTGCTCCGTGATAAATGGAGGCCAGTGGAAGCCTGAATGGCCACTGTCGGCGGGAGGGCAGCCAGTAATGGGGGTAGGAGGGAGACAGACTGCCCCTAAGGCAGCAAGGGCCCTGAAGTGGGCTGTGAAAGGCAAGACAGGACTGTTTAAACCTCTCTTCCTACCAGGGCTCCCATACGCCCTCTGGGGGCGTGATCTCCTCTCCCAATTGAATCTTTCTTTGGCCACTCCAGACAGTCTGCTGGGAAATTAGTGGGGGCCACTGCCGAAGAGAGCTTCTCCCCGCAGATCACTTGGATTGATAAGAAACCAATATGGGTAGAACAGTGGCCCCTGTCCCAAGAGAAGCTCACAGCACTTAGGATGATTGTAGATACTTTATTATTAGAGGGGAAAATAGAGAAATCTCTTAGTCCCTTTAATTCCCCAGTATTTGTCATCAAAAAGAAAAGTGGAAAATGGAGGATGCTAGTTGACCTCAGAGTAGTTAACGCTGCCATGTTACCAATGGGAGCCCTCCAACCTGGACTACCCACGCAGGCAGCCATCCCAAGGAATTGGGAGATAATAGTGATTGATATTAAGGATTGTTTTTACAGTATCCCTCTTCACCCAAATGATAAAGAGAAGTTTGCCTTTTCTGTTCCCAGTGTTAACTTCCAGGCACCTTCCGAGAGATATCAGTTTTAGGGTTTTGCCCCAGGGAATGGCAAATAGCCCAACCTTGTGTCAGTTATATGTGGCAGAGTTGTTAAGGCCAGCTAGGGAAAAATATAACAGTCTTATGATTATACATTATATGGATGATATATTGATCGCTGCTCCACAGTTGCAGCTGGCAGAGAGTTGTTTGGCCCTAATAACCGAGTTGTTGCAAGGTAAAGGATTGCTGCTAGCCCCTGAGAAGGTGCAAAAGTCATATCCTTATGAATATTTAGGTCAAAAGGTTCTTCCCGAACAGGTTGTTAAAGATATTCCTGGCATTGATAAGTCCCAATATAGGACATTGAATGATTTTCAAAGGTTGGTGGGAGCAATTCAGTGGATTCGCTCAGCAATCCCTATACCACAGTCACTTATGCAGCCATTATATGAGATTCTAAAAGGGGCATCACAGTTGACCTCCCCTAGGACATGGACCCCCAAGGCAGAACAGGCATTGGAACAGATTTTGCAAAAAGCCTCTGTTTTGAGTCGCCAAGCCCCAGATGAACCTATAATATTAAGAGATACAGGGCGATTTTGGGGATGCCTCTTTCAAAGACATGGATGTTTAGAATGGTTATATCCAAAAATTCCAAAAAAGATTATACAAGATAAATGGGAGACCCTAGCTTGGTTTTGTTTGCAAGCCTCTGAGCGCTGTCAACGCGCATTTGGGCGCAAACCTTTTCTTAATTTAGATCTATCAGGAGAGCTCAGTCATACACTTGCAGAAAATTCCCTGCTGTGGGCCACGGTGTTGACTAGTATGAATATTGCGAAAGTCACACCTCCCCCAGTGGTCCGGATGTATAGTGAATTCATTCTCAAACGCCACACGCCTGTAGTGGTATCCGATCCAGTGGCCGGACTAAATATATTTACAGATGCCACTAAGAATGGCCGTGCTGTAGTTCACAACCCGTCACAACCAGCCACGTGGGTATTTGATACCCCATATACCTCCACCCAGAAGAATGAGTTATTTGCCATTATTAAAGCTGTAGAGTTGTTTGATACTATACCCATAAATTTAATTACATGTAATATCACATTTGTACACTCAAATGGCCACCTTAGGTGTGCCAGAAGCCCTAAAGACTGATAATGGGCCGGCATATACCTCTAGGGCCTTTACAGAATTCTGCCTAGAATTTTCTATCAATCATACTACGGGTATCCCCTATAACCCCACAGGCCAAGCCATGGTGGAGCGAGCAAGTCGCAACCTGAAAACAACCCTCTATAAACAAAAAGGGGGAGTATGCAGGGGAATAGCCCAAAAGGAATTGGCACAAGCCGTTTTTACCATGAACTTTCTCCAATTTAGAGATGATGGCACCTCGGCCGCACAGAGATTTTTTGGAAAAACTGCGACCAAACACATAGAGCTGCCACCCCCCACAAGGGCCCTACCAGGAACTAAGATAATGTGGAGGGATGAAGAAGGAAAGTGGCATGGGCCGGTCACAGTGGTTGCAAGGAGACCAGGCCATTTATCCTTTTATCCAAATGAGAATTCTAGTGTCCCCGAAAAATGGATACCTGTACATAGAGCTAGAGATCTTGAATGAACCCAACCCGATTATCGGGATGAGGAGTTCCCTCTCTTTTCCTTTGCAGGGACATGGCCCACCATCCTGGGAATCCTGATGTGTGGAACGGCGATAGAACACCCCACCCCCAGACTCTCGACGCCTCGATGGGGGCCTCTTGGGGCGGGTTGGGTGCCTCTCTGTGTCTCCTCTTATTACTTATTGGGCTTTTATTTTGGTGCATATGCCGTGCATCCACCCGGCATAAGGGCTATATGTTACTTACCCAACAAGCCATCTTTGCTATAAGAGAAGGACAAGATCCTTCAGTTTGGCTCGCCGCCATGGAAGACATGTAACACCTTGGGGGAGGACGGGGCAAGCCCCACGACGGGCAACTTCTCCCACCCAGCCACCTAAGACAGGGCCCGAAGGTGTTGGGTCCCTAGGACGGGTAAGGTTTCAGGGATTGAGGAGACGACCCAAGCCAGGGCACCCCGCTCCCGGCGAAGCTATAAGCTTAGATGATGCGTACTGTTTAGCAAGGCTGCACCGGGCACCACAGCCCTGATAAAACAAAAAGGGGGAGATGTTGGGGGCGGGGATAGGCTTTGCTTTTACTGTGCTAATTTCCATATGAGGGCGTGGTTTAATGTATATAAGATGCTGTACGAGGAAGCATCTCTCTCGGGATGTGACCAGCCGTGAATAAACAACCCCTGAAACCTCGGGTGCTCTGTCTGGGTTAATTCCTCTTCGGAGGCCGGTGACGATCGAAGACTCGCCATGGGGATAGGTGAGTAGAGAGGACGGGGATATAATAGTTACAGATCAACCCACCGCCGGTGCCGTAGATAAGGCCCCCGGCATTTACCGACAATGAGAAACATATAGATGGGAGGGCTCGTAGCCACCCAAAAGGTTGGCACTAGAACCCAAAAGTAGCAGTCATTTTCTGGTATACACACTCAACGTCTGAATGGGAGTTTTAGTTTAAGGGAGTAACCCAAAATGTCTACCTGAGGAAAGATTTAAGATTTATACTGTAAATATAATGTAATGTTTGGGGGTGGGGTGGGGACACTAACACCTGAGCAGAAGAGAAAGGCACTTAGCATAGTACTTGGTATACAATAATCATTTACTTAATGTTTATGAAGTGGTGAAGTTAAGCGGTGGTTAAAGTTAAGCTTTAAAAAAAAACTGGAATGAGGTGGTGCAGTGAATAGAGCACCAGCCCTGGAGTCAGGAGGACCTGAGTTCAAATCCTGCCTCAGATACTTAACACAAAAGCTAGCCATGTGACCTGGGGCAAGTCATTCAATCCCAATTGCCCTCCAAAAAGAAAAACAAAAGAAAATGGATTCTAGAGAGGATGAGACTTCGGTGTGGTGGCACATGCTACTTGGGGAGGCTAAGGTGTTCAGAGCTGCAGTAGGTCTAAAGAGTTTCCATACTACTTTTGAAATGAATATAGTGAGTGCCTGGGGGCAGAGGGTATGGAGAGGATAGGCAGGAAAGGGAAAGGGGAAGGAAAGAAGGGAAATGAGTAGGTAATTCATTCAAGTCATAAATGTAAAGGAATGGAGAATATTTCAGCTGAGGAATAGCAAGAAGGTCAGTTTTGTCTGTAGTGAATACTGAGTAAAGGGAAATAGTGTTTAATAAACTAGGAGGGGAGTCCCATCTCCACAACTTTCACTTTTGGTCTCTGGCCCTGAAAGCATACATGCACACTACCTTCTTTCTTCTGAGCTCTGGGCCTGAAATGTGGCTAAATGTACTAAGAAGGTCAGAACTGCTGGTAAATATGGAAGATATTATGGGGAATCGCTCAGAAAAATGGGGAAGAAAATTGAAATTAGCCAGCATGCTAATTGCTCTTTCTGTGACAAAACCAAAATGAAGAGATGGGCTGAAGGTATCTGGCACTGTGGATCCTGTATGAAAACAGTAGCTGGTGATGCATGGATCAGAAGACTGAAGGAAATGAAAGACCTGTAAAATTTCCTTATCAAATATCGGTAGCCCAAAGTCCAACAATAAATGGATTAATTTGTGGAATTAAAAAGAATAAAACTAGAAAGGTAGAACAGAGCCAAGCTGTGAAGAACTTTATTTTTTTATTTTTTTTTTTATGGTGCCAATTTTAAATAGATTTTATTGTCCAGGATAATTGCATTTCCACTTATTTACAGTACTGATAAAGTGCAATGTTGTTCACTTCTCTCCCTCTGCCCACATTCAAGTATTCAGAATGCCCAGATTTACATAGTAGCTTAAATGTTACTTTTAAACTGCTACAGCCTGGTTACAAATTTGAGTCCTTCAGTGTTTGGAAAGCTGTGTGGAATGCTCTTTCTTCTGGTGTGTTTAGTCGACCTCTTCAAAGGTGGGTCCAGAAGAAGCACCTCCAGATGGGGCTGCTCCACCCCCTGGGAACCCACCAGGCATACCTCCTGGCATGCCGCCTGCACTCTGGGACAGCTTAGTGATAATGGGGTTGCAGACCTTCTCCAATTCTTTCTGCTGATGCTCAGATTCTTCCTTCTCAGCCGTCTGGTTCTTATCCAACCAGTTGATTATCTCATTGCAGTTTTTCATCCTCTACAGGTGCTTTCATGTTGAAAGCATAGGATTCAAGAGAATTCTTGGAAGACACCTTGTGTCTCTGCTTTTCATCCTCAGCCCTGTATTTCTCGGCCTCCTGGACCATGCGCTCAATGCCTTCTTTGCTGAGACGTCCTTTGTCATTGGTGATGGTGATCTTGTTCTCCTTGCCTGTGCTCTTATCCACAGCAGAAACATTGAGGATGCCATTTGCATCAATGTCAAATGTCACTTCGATCTGAGGAAACCCCTGGGTGCTGGAGGAATGCCTGTGAGCTCACATTTGCCAAGCAGGTTGTTATCCGTTGTCATTGCTCTCTCTCCTTCATAAACCTGAATAAGCACACCAGGCTGGTTGTCTGAATAGGTGGTAAAGGTCTGTGTCTGCTTGGTGGGGATGGTGGCATTACATTTGATCAGAATGGTCATAACTCCTCCAGCAGTTTCAATTCCAAGGGAAAGAGGAGTGACATCCAACAACAGCAAGTCCTGCACATTCTCAGATTTATCTCCAGACAAAATGGCGGCCTGGACAGCTGCACCATAAGCAACAGCCTCATCAGGGTTGATACTCTTGTTGAGCTCCTTGCCATGGAAGAAGTCTTGCAGAAGCTTCTGGATTTTGGGGATTCGAGTGGAACCACCCACCAGGACGATGTCATGAATCTGAGACTCATCTAGCTTGGCCTCTCTTAAGGCCTTCTCCACAGGGTCCAGGGTGCCACAGAAGAGATCAGCATTCAGCTCTTCGAAACGGGCCCTGGTGATTGATGTATAGAAGTCGATGCCTTCATAGAGGGAGTCAATCTCAATACTGGCCTGGGTACTGGAAGAGAGGGTACGCTTTGCACGTTCACAAGCAGTGCGGAGACAGCGAACAGCCCTTTTGTTCTCACTGATGTCTTTCTTGTGCTTTTGCTTGAACTCGGCGATGAAATGGTTGACCATTCGGTTGTCAAAGTCCTCCCCACCCAAGTGGGTGTCCCCAGCTGTGGACTTGACTTCAAAGATGCCATCTTCAATGGTGAGAATGGAGACATCGAAAGTACCACCTCCAAGATCAAAGATCAACACATTTCTCTCGGCACCAACCTTTTTATCCAAACCGTAAGCAAGAGCAGCAGCAGTTGTCACAATGATTCAGAGCACATTGAGACCAGCTGTGGTTCCAGCATCTTTGGTGGCCTGATGTTGGGAATCGTTGAAATAGGCTGGTACTGTGACCACAGCATTTGTGACCGTCTTCCCTAGGTAAGCTTCAGCAATTTCTTTCATCTTAGTCAAGACCATAGAAGATACTTCCTCTGGATTGAAACTTTTTGTCTCCCCTTTGTACTCCACTTGGACCTTAGGCCTGCCTGTGTCATTCACCACTGTAAAAGGCCAATCCTTCATGTCTGATTGTACAACTGCATCATCAAATCTGTGATCAATCAGATGTTTAGCACCAAAAACTGTGTTGGTGGGGTTCATTGCAACTTGATTCTTTGCAGCATCACTGATTAAATATTCTGTGTCAGTAAAGGCTATGTAGCTTGGAGTGGTCCTGTTTCCTTGGTCATTAGCAACGATCTCCACTTTCCTATGTTGGAAGACTCCCACACAGGAGTAAGTGGTGCCAAGATCAATGCCAACTTCGGGTCCCTTTGACATGGTTGCTGGGGAGTCGGGGGTCATAGCTGACCACTGTGGAGAGAGAAGGGCTGCTGCTGCACTGAGTACTGTGAAGAATTTCAAAAGACAAACTGAAGACTTTATATTTTATTCCAAGAGCAGTAGCAATGGAGTGACATGGCTAGAACTATCTTAGGAGTATCATTTGGGAACTATGAGGACAATAATGGGAAAGAGAGAGACTAAGAGGAAAGGAAACCATTTAAAATGCAAAATCATAGTAGTCTAGATAAGAGGTAATGAGGGTCTAAAGTAGGAAGATGGTTATATGAGTACAGGGAGTGGGGACAGATAGGAGATATTGTAGAAGTATAACAGAAAATAGAAGTCAACTGATTGAATGGTGGGGGGTGGAGAATGAGTAGCTGAAGATAATTCTAAGGTGATAAAAGGAAGAGATGTTTATATACTTTATAGAAAAATGGAAAATTAAGAAGGGGGAAGGGAATGTTTGGGGAAAGATCATAGGATATGTTTGCGATGTCTGTGGGACATCCCCTTCAAAATATCCAAGAGATATTTGGTGTCATAGGTCATTGGAGTTCTGGAGAGGGACTAAGGCGATAGACAGGTAGATAGATAGACACATATATACATGTATACAGATACATATTTATATATATCAGGGAGTCATATACATAAAGGTGCTGTTAGTTGAACCCACAGGTGCTGATGAGGTCACCAAGTGAGTGCAATGAAAGAAGAGGGTTCAGGACAGAGTTTTATACACAGTGCCCACAGTTAAGGAGCAGCACATGAATTGTGATTCAACAAAGGACACTGAGTAGCTAGCTAAACATGTTCATGAAGAACAAAGATGCAGAGATGACAGTCAACAAAAATGTAAGTGCCTTACATGCCAGGTTAAGTGCTGGGAATATAAAGAGAGGCAAAAGATAGTCTGTCCCTGCTCTCATAGTGGAGACAACATACAAGCAATAACATAACAAGATATATATAGGATAATATATTCAACAGAGGGAAGGCACTGGCATTAAAGAGGATTGGGAAAGGTTTCTTGCAGAAGACAGGCATTAGCTGAGATTTGAGGAAGATCGGGGTAGTAGAGAGAAAGAGGGAAAGTTTCAGACATGGGGGACATTTATACAAAGTATTCTAGGAGAAGTAGAGGAGGAGGAGATCATTCTCACCAGGAAGAATTACTGCTCTTTTTCATGGATGTGTCAATTAAGCCTTGAAGGAAGAGAAAGATTTCAAAAGGCAGAGATGTGGAGGCATGATGAATGGTCTGTGCAAATGGGCAAAGGAGTACAGAATGACTCAACAGAATTTATGCAAACCACTTAAGCAAGGCACAAACCGCATTCAGAATAAAAACAATCTTTGAGATCAGTTTCCGTTTTATTTTGGCTTAGTATCTTTAGCACCTCACAAGGTACCTTAATAAAAGTTTGTCAGATTGAGTCCATGTAGCATAACCGTAGAGTTCCTTAAATCTACAAGAAAAAGTTATTAATTCTTTATAAAATATAACTTACCTGGTAATTTCCCATGTATAGTTAATTCATTTAACTCATTTGGTAATTTCAATCCTTCGACAATTCTATCTCCTGTTGTAAAATGTCATAAAGCAGTATGTATAATAGTAATGGAATTTAAAGATCCCTCTATATTGGCTTGGTTTTCGGGTTGAGTGTTGAAACCCAGAACTTGTGAATCCCACTTGTGGGATGGACTTGTTGACATGAAAAGAGAGGGCTGAACTGGGAGGAGCTGATGCCCTGGATTTAGAGAAGGCCCAAGCAGAAAGAGAGGCAGAAGAACTTTTGCTGAGGGCCAGTTGGAGTTGCCCAGGACTTTTGATAGCTGCCACCTGGAGCTTCCAAGGACTGAGGAGACATGGCCGTGATGCTGGTATTTTGTCTGTCTAGTTTGATATTGTTTTGCCAGATTTGTTTGCTGGTGAAGGACAGTGCTGTTGTTGCAGAGGTCCTGGAACCTTGCTATTGGTTCAGAAGCCGCGAAGAAGGATTTTCTTCTTGTATGTTTACATAAATCCTGGAAGAGGGTCTTGCTGATATTTTCAGAGGTCCTGAGACTGTTCTGCAGGCAGAGAGTGAATTGATGAGAACACTGGCGATGTATATTGTGGCTTTGCTTAAGCTTCATCTCCCCAGGAACAGAGATTGCTGAGAACTTTCCGTGGGTCAAGATGAAGAAAAGATCTCTCTTTGGGTATTATTAAATGCTGTGATGGTACCTTAACCTTGTTGTAGCTCTGGGGTAGATGGCCTTTGTGCTCTCCACTGCCCCTTTTGAGAAGGTGCTTGGCATTAACTGATGATAATTGTAATTCAGTTGTGATGGGAGTGGGGTGGGAAACTTGACTTTTTTGTGCTCTGTGATTGACCAAATGAATATACTTTGTTTATGATTGGAAACTAATCTTAATCTCCATTTCAGAAGAGAGACTTTGTGATTGACTAAATGAATATACTGCCCAGGAGTGGAGTAGTACTTGGAAATTATTGAATCACTCTTGGTGAATGCTGTATTTTGATTTTCTCTGTTCTGTGAATGTTTTGCCTTAATTTGTCACTGAATAAAATGGAGAGTTACTATGCTGGTATTCTGAACCTTGGAAGTTGCCTTTGCTTGGCATTACACTATTCCAAATGAATAAACATCAGCCTGTTGGTTGTAAATTACATTTCCTCTGGTAACTTCTGGTGCACGAAATCCTGAAATCCTGAAAATAAACAAACCGGCAAAGAGCTATATTCTATACAGTAAAAAGCACAGAATAAGAAGCAAAATGGCATTAAAGACTAAGAATTCAGAGGGAAGAGTTCTAATTCTCCTTATGTTAAGTATAAACATAGAGGTAGCACTCTGCCTTGATATAATTCCATTTTTGTGTGTACTTTGATCGCTCCCTCTCCTGTCTTACTGTGGTGTGGCCACTGCACATGCTAGCATAGTACCTTACATGTAATAGGTGCTTGATAAATGGTAGTAAATGTATTTATACCCTTTGATCTAAGTCTTGCCATTGTAAGCTAAGAAAATAGTCTAATATCTTTTTTTATATGACAGGTTTTTTTGTTTGTTGGAGGGGAAAAGGCAAGGTAATTGAGGTTAAGTGACTTGCCCAAGGTCACACAGCTAGTTTAGAGTCAAGCGTCTGAGGTTGGATTTGAACTCAGGTCCTCATGACTTCAGGGCTGGTACTCTACTCACTGCACCACCTAGCTGTCCCAATATGATAGGTTTTAAAAGTATCATCATGCCCTTTCTATGCAGGCTCTCTGCAGATTATATATCCCCAATTTCCTTAACTGATTCTTACACACCATGTTTTCTCCTTCCCACATTTTGTATTCTAGGTTTCTATTAATTTGTTCTATGTATGAAATAGCTTTTTTATTTTTTCTTTTTTTTTTGCCATTATATTACATTGTTGACTCATGCTAAGTTTGAGTTTGCAATACACTGAAATCCAGTTTTTTTTTTTCCCATATGGACAGTATGCTTTCTAGTTATGTCTCTCTACCATGCTGTATCTGTGCAACTGATTTCTGAAACCAGTTAGAATTATATTTTTGTCACTATTAAATATCATTGCATTAAATTTGGCTTCTAGTCCACTGAAATATTTTTTTTTAATCCCAATTCTCTCATCTAATATGTTAGCTATTCTGTCCAACTTGGTAAGAAAGCTATCCTTGCCTTCATTCCTCATGATGCAGTAAAAACGGTGCTAGATTTGTATAAGAGTTCCTGGGTTCAGATTATAGCTCTTCACTTAATACTTACATGCTATGCAATAACCTTTTTAACCTCTCCGGGATCAAAATCAACCTGGACAGAGGTTTCTAAAGGAGTGACACCAATTTCTGTTCAGCCTAGGATCACACAATCAAAGATTAAAAATAAGAAGGGGGACCTTAGAGGTTTTATAATCCAAGCCGTTCTTTGTACAGATGGAGAAGAACAAATGCTCTGGAACCTTCCAGCTGAGGTCACATTTTATCCTATGCAAATAGGCAGTGGGATATAATAAGGAGACAGTGGACCTTGGAGTCACTAAGACTTGAATTTAAATTTGGCTTCTGATACAGGCTGTGTGTCCCTGGGAAAATCATTTAACCTCTCAGTGGCCCCAGCAGTCTCTAAGCTTACAACGTATAGAGCAGCTGCTTTTTGGCATTTTTGACAGGGAATTTCTTATACAAATTAAATCACAGTCCCCGCCCCCTCCTTCCTTCCAAGAAATAGTAAACAGATAGAATCTAACTTTCACGACATACCTGCTGTTCCTCCAAATGTCTTTATTCCTATTCTGCAACAGTATCGAACAATTCCATACTCTGCAATCTTGGCAATGACTGTAGAATTAGGATACAAGCTAAAAAGCATCATATTAATGCTGTACCTTGATTAATGCGAGCAAGACCCAAGTAATAATTTTAGAATGGACCTTTTATTAAAACACCATGTTGTCTGATCAGGCCACATGGTGGGCTGAGCAGGTACTACCCACATGTCCCAGGTAGCAGTAGCAGCAGCCTGCAACAGCCCCGATTTGGGGCAGAACCTCAGTTTATAAAGGGGGCCTTACCTAAGCAGTGCTTGGTCAGTACACACCTTGAAATTCTGACCCAGACCCAGTGGGGGAGGGCGGACCTGACCTGGCAGTCTGCTCATCTCCTTGAGGTGGGCAGGGAGGTGGGGAGGCACAATATTATGAGACTTCAGATCTTGGAATATAATCATTGAGGCATGGAGATATCTGTTTGATAAAGTAGAAGTAATAGATTTTGAAAAACATTTTAAAGTTATGATAAAATATTCCTTTATAATTCCAGCATTAAAGTGCATGTGCTCATAAAATATTTTATGAATTGATTATTTCATATTGAAGTGAATTTTCAAAATTAAAAGAAAAAAGTTATAATATGCTGGTCATTAGACTATAATATTAATTGCAGCAATAAATTATGATTTCTAAATACATATTTTTTTTTTGCTTTTTTTGGAGGGGGAGGGCAGGGCAATTGGGGTTGAGTGACTTGCCCAAGGTCACACAGCTAGTAAGTGTTAAGTGTCTAAGGTAAAATTTGAATTCAGGTCCTCCTGACTCCAGGGCTGGTGCTCTATTCACTGAGCCACCTAGACGCCCCTCTAGATACATATTTATACATAAATCAATAAGACATTAAAATCTACAGTTAAATGACCAATTCAGTAGAGATTTTTTGCATACTATAATCGTTATTTAAAAATTATTGTACATTCAGCTAAGAAAGAGCACGAAAACACCGAATGTCAGCATCCAAAAAGGTCTTGACAAATGAGAAGAAGGGTCTAATCTGATAAGAATATATGCAAGAGAAATAAGTGTAAAGTCTTTCATTTGAGTGGGGAAAGCTTCAAAATATGATATTGAGGAAGCATGGTAGACAGTAATTCGGGGTTTAGTTAGTCAAAAGTATGACATGGAAGCAAAAAAAGGGAAAGAGTCGTAAGGTCCAGTTTACAGGAACAAGGAGGTGATAACCAATCAATCAAAACACACCTATGAAAAGCTTACTATGTGCCAGGCACCATGCTATAAGCCATAATGACTCCTAACATTCTAATAGTGACTTTGTGCCAGGTACAAAGCTAACTGTTTTAAAAATATTATCTCATTTGATCCTCATAATCTTGGCTCTTCCTGGCTTCAGGTTCAGAACTCTGCACTACCTGGCTGTCTCTAAAAAACTAAATAATCCCTGCCCTCAAAGAGTTTATATTTCACTGGGAAGACAACATGTACATACATAAGTATATAAAGAATATGTAGAAAATAAATACAAGCTAATTCTGAGAGTGAGGACATTAGGAGTTTGGGAGGATCAGGAAAGTGTTTCACTTAGAATGTGGTCCTTGATCTAGATCATGAAGGAAAAAAGGGATTCTAAGACACTGAGGTAAGTAGGGAGTGCATTTCTGTCATGGGGATACCCAACACAAAGTCACAGAGAAGAGATATGAAATGGAATGTGTGAGGCATAGCAAGAATGCAAGAAGGCTGGACTGTCAGAATGTGGGAAGGGGAATAATACACACTTGGCCTGGGAAGGTAGATTGGGGCCAGGTCATGAAGGGCTTTAAATGCCAAACAATGAAGTGTATGTCTTATTGTAGAGGCAATTTGGAGTCCTAGGTTTTACTGAGTAGGGGAAAGTTGGTGTTGTTCAAACTATATTTTGGGAAAACTACTTTGCCAGTTATGTAGCTGATGGACTGGAATAAGGACAAATGAATCTGGTAGGCCAATGAGGAGATTTTTGCAACAGTGAAGGTAAGAGGCAATGAAAACCTGAAATGGATTAGAGAGAAAGGGTCAGATGTGAAAAATGTTGTGATGGTAGAAATGATGAGATTTGGCCAATGATGGTAATGAGAGTGAAAAGTGAAGAATAATTCTGGCTGACTAGAAGGTGGTGCTCTTGGCAATAAGAGGGAAATTTAGAAGCACGAACATGGGGAGAAAGATAAGGAGTTGAGGAGGAGAGAAAGACTATGAGCCAAGCACTGAACTCACTGAGGAAGGAGAGTGTCCTGGAGGTCTGCAGAAAATAGCTACCAGTCGGGGCAGCTTGGTGGAGCAGTGAGTAGGGTACTAGCCCTGGAGTCAGGAGGACCTGGGTTTGGATATGGCCTCCGACACTTCACACACACACACACACACACACACACACAAACTAGCCGTGTGACCTTGGGCAAGTCACTTAACCCCAACTGCCCTACCTTTCCTCCTCCAAAAAAAAAAAGCCAAAAGAAAATAGCTACCAGAATCTTGATTGGGTGATAAATATAGAATGAATGAATCTTAAAGGAAGAAGTCTGTGAGTGTGTGTGTGTGTGTGTGTGTGTGTGTGCGCAGTTTGTGTGTAGTTTATACCTAGTTGATTGCATGCTGTCTCTCCCTTTATACCATGTTCTCCTTGAGAGCAAGAACTGTCTTTTGACTTTCTTTGTGTTTAGCATAGTGCTTGGCACACAGTGGGCCCTTACTAAATGCTTGCTGTTAAGGGGCTCCCTGAACTTGTCTTCTTGAGCTGCCACATTTTCCAGACACACTGGACCCAGAGTATGCCAGAAGCCCTGAATATGTCAAGGACAAAGTCCCCACCCTGAACTGACATAATTTGTGGTTTGCACTCTAAGCTGGATGCCTTATGTTTCCTTGGGAGTCAAGACAGGCACCAGTCCATCTGCACTAGGCTGAGAAACTGTTTTGTGCAGCTGGGACTCTTGTAGATAAGCAGACCATCCTATTTTTCTGGTCCAGCAGTTAGTTCCCAAGGGAAAAGAATGATGCTTTTGCCATCACTTTTCTCCTCCCCTTCAGGAAGGAATTAGTCACTTCCCCTCCCCTATAACTTTCCCTTATCCTTGTATCTTAAATACCCAAGTCTTTCCCTCTTCCACTGAGTTCCTTATGCACGTGCCTTTGTCTTGTAATAAATCCAGTTGCAACACATGTCTCATATATTGTGATTTTTTTTCAGTTAACATTGTAGATGATTAGCTTGTATACTAAACTAAGAATCTTCCCTGCCCTAGCCACAGAACATATCTCTTAATCTCAATTAAGACAATGCTTAATTAAGACTACATTGACATCTGCTGTCTCCTCTCTAAAATATTTTAGAGCATTTATATTTTACTTTAAGTTTTCCAACAATTTTGGAGGTACTTGCTATTATTAACCCCATTTTACACATGAAGAAACTGAGGCAGACAGAAATTAAGTGACTTGTCCAGTAACATAGATTATAAGCATCTTAGGCTGGTTTCGAAGTCTTTCTTATTCAAGTCCAGAGCTTTTTTCATTGTTCCACTAATTCTAAGTAGCTTCTTATTTGTTGCAGCTGTATTTATTTATTTTATGTGTGTATGCATATGTACATAAGTGTACATATGTATATATTTTGTACATGCATGTACTACAGACAGATACATGGAATTAATTTTTTCTTTCTTATTTCTATTTATTGGACATTTAAGAATTTAGGAACTAGCCTTGTTAAAGTTTCCTTCTATATAAACCTAAAACAGAAACTTGAGCAAAAATTTCAAGATCCTTCCCCATTTATTTTATTTTATTTTTATCAATTTATTTTTAGTTTTCAACATTCACTTCTATAAGTTTAAAATTTTCTTTTCCTCCTTCCCCAATATGGCATGCAATATGATATGGCTCTACATGTACATTTCTATTAAACACATTTTCACATTTAGTCATGTTGCATAGAAGAATTATAACTAATGGGAGAAACCATGAGAAAGAAAAAAACAAAACAAAAAAGAAAATAGTCTGCTACACTCTTCATTCAGACTCCATAGTTCTTTCTCTGAATATGGATAGCATTTTCCATCATGAGTCCTTTGGAATTGTTTTAGGTCCTTGCATTGCTGAGAAGGGCTAAGTCTATCAAAATCAGCCATTGCACAATGTGACTGTTTCTATAAATAATATTCTCCTACTTCTGCTCGTTTCACTCAGCATCAGTTCATATAAGTCTTTCCAGAATTTTCTGAAGTCGACCTGTTCATTATTTCTTACAGCATAACAGTATTCCATTACATTCATATACCACAACTTGTTCAGCCACTTCCCTATTGAAGGGCATTCCCTCAATTTCCAGTTCTTGGCCAGCACAAAAAGAGTTGCTATAAATATTTTTGTACATGTGGGTCCTTTTCCCATTTTTATGATCTCTTTGGGATATAGCCCTAGAAGTGGTATTTCTGGGTCAAAAGGTAATGCACGTTTTTATAGCTCTTTGGACATAGTTCCAAATTGCTCTCAGAATGGTTGGATAAACTCACAGCTCCATCAACAATGAATTAGTGTTCTAACTTTCCCACATCTTCAGCATTTATCATTTCCCTGTTTTATCATGATAAGTGTGATGTGGTAGATACTTCCCTATTTCACTGCCAGTAAAAGTAATTACCTTAAGCCATCAGCAACATGTACTGGAGTGTTCTGGTTACACTAGCTTTGTCTTATTAAAACAACCAATCTAGGGAACCCTTTGAGAGTTCCATTACTAACATTTTGGGACAAATATCAGCAGCAAGTAAAGATATCAGACTTGGGGGGGGGGGGCTAGATGGCTCAGTGAATAGAAACCAACCCTAGAGTCAGGAGGACCTGAGTTCAAATCTGGCCTCAGACACTTAACACACACACAAAACTAGCTGTGTGACCTTGGGCAAGTCACTTAGCCCCAATTGCCCTCTAAAAAAAAAGCAAAAAAAAAATAGATAAAGATATCAGACTAGAATGATGGAGATGGCAAAATACTACTAACTCCTAGAAATGTTAAAAATAATAATTTGAATTAATGGGAGTAAATGAGAAAGGCACATAAATATTTATCAAAATTGCTTTTCTTCTGGAATTAATACAGAATAACATTCTATAATTTAAATGATTAAATGTAAAGTAAGTTTGAGATGAGTTGAAACTTTCTATAGAGCTTAGAAGCTCAAGATCCTTACATATATATTATTCTACTTAAGTTAAAAATTGCTCAGTGAAAGGAAATAGCAAATTTTTTCTTAACATATACATATAAAAGGTTGATGATGGCTCAGGAATCAGAAATAAAAACATAGTTAGAACACATGAGTCCTCATTCTTCATTCAATGTTACTTTCATATGTTGGTTAATTAGCTAAGATTTTGCATAAATAAGAATCCTAAGTTCTTGAGACAAGAAAAACAATAACCACTTGCATTTCTATGTATTATCTCTCAGCCCAAATTGGCAGAAAATTGATAAACATCCACTTGTTGAAAAGGTGCTCAAAATCATTAATAATTAGAGAAATTTACATAAAAACCATTGGGAGAAACTACAGATAGCAAAATGGCAAAGATAGCAAAAGATTCAGTGTTGGCAAAGATGTAGGAAATTGGCAAATAAGTTCCCTGCTAGTATACCTACAAATTCCTTTGAAACGGATTGCAATATGGAATTGTGCAAAAAGAGTTAGAAAAACATTCATATCCTTGAGTTTAGCAATCCCATTTTTATGTTTACATTCTAAAAAAAGCTGTTGACATAAAGAAACATCGAATATTCCTATTCCTAGCAGCACTCCTTAAAGGAGAAAAATATTTGGAAACAAACTATGTGCTCCAATAATTAGGAAATTGTTAAATTCATTGTGGTATCTGAGTGTCGTATAGTGTTATTGTACTATATGGAATGATAAATACAAAGAAATATTTTCCCTTGGGGAAGAAATCCTAAATTTCTACTCTATAAATAAGAAATATAGAAATTTCATTTTGAAATTCATACTACTTTTTTGGTGATCGTTTCCATTTTATGGAATTTTAGTATCATGCCATTAAGATCAATTGTTACCCTTTCTGAATTTAAATAATTATTTTCTAAATGGTAAAATGGCATCTATCTTTAAACAAAGGATCAAGAAAGGCAATAGTCCATACTTGTTTTAATAGCCAAAGTTATGCACGCTTATTAAAAATCTTCATAGCCTCCTTTCCTTTATAGGATTCTGGATAAACTGACCTCAAACCACCATCACCTTTTATAAAAATATAAAATATTTTACCATCATATTAAAATATAGCACAATCAACCCTATTTTTAGTAAATGCTACAAATAAATGTTATTTATTTTTCTATGATATCTCTTTAGTTGGCTGCTGGGAAATTTGGCATTTCCCAAGTTTTTTTTTGTCTTTAGTCCACTTATATTCCCTCTATGCTCTTTGTCATCTACTTCCATGCTTTCAGCTAACATTTCAAATTCAACATTCAACAAAAAATTCAATTTTCAATTAACAGCTCAAATTCAACATATTCAATAAACATTTATCAAATATCTACATCATATAAGACAGTATTTGGCACTGAGATAAGACACAAAGACAGCTATAATGTACAATATCCTATAAGTATATTAGTGAAGTGCAATGAAAAGTGTAAAGTCTAAGCTGTGTAAAGTCTAAGGAGAAAGATCCCCACTAGCACAGGGGATCAGAGAAGATTCCATTAAGAAGAGGCCACTCAGATTAGACTTTATAGGATGGGCGAGGATAAAGACAAAGGCAAAGAAGAAGACAAAAAGATTCAAGGATAGGGAACAATATGATTTAAAAGCATAGCGGTAATTTAAAACAAAAAAACATTCAGTGCTGGGAGGGAGAAGAGAGAAAAAGATTTAGTTTAGTTGGAGTATAAATTGCATGGAGTGAAGTAATGAAATATGGTTAAAGAATTAGGGTTGATCCAGAACATAGAAGGCTTTGAGCAGGAGGCAAATGATGATTTTTGAGCACAGGAGTGAAATGACTAGATCTATGCATAAGAAAGATTATTCTGGCAATTTTATGAAGGACAGTTTGAAACAGGAAGAAGAAAGGGAGTGTGGGAAAACCTGTCAAGAGACAGACTCAAGGGGCAATTAGGTGACTCAGTGAACAGAGCAGTGGCACTGGAGTCAGGAGGACCTGAGTCCTACAAACATTTTCAGACCTGAGGATCTGACCTCAGATACTTGACACTAACTAGTTTGGGCAAGTCACTTAACCCCAATTACCTTGCCTCCAAAAAAAACAAAAAAAGAGCCATACTCCAGTTCAGGTTGCTATTGAGTAGTAACAAAGGTCTATACTAGGGCTATGAAAGAGAAAATAGACAGAAGAGGTTTCTCAGGCAACATCAACAAGATTTGGTAACAATATAGATGACAGAGAGGTAAGCATCAAAGACAGCAACAATATTTTGAACATGAGGGACTGGATAGAGGGATGGGGTGGGAAGAGAGTAGATTTTGGGAGAATATAAGTAGTTTCATGCATGTTAAGTTTGAGGTACATAGAGGACATTCAAATAGAAATCTCTTACACATTCTGGAGGTCCAAAAGGAGAATAGGAGGAGAAATATAGATTTGGGAATAATTTGCTAAAAGCATGAGATTGAATGGGATCACCAATTATTAGAGGTGTAAAGATAAAGAAAGGTGAGCCAAAATAACCTTGCACAATACCTATATTAAAGGGATCAATAAGAACAACGGAGGGGAGGGAAGAAGACAGAGATAGGAGCATTTGTGAGACAATGGGGTAAAAATTTATAGTAAATGGGGTGGCTAGGTAGTGCAGTGAATAGAGCACAGGCCTTAGAGTCAGGAGGACCTGAGTTCAAATCCAGCCTCAGACACAACACACACACACACACACACACACACACACACACACACACACACACACACACACACAAACTAGCCGTGTGATTTGGGCAAGTCACTTAACCCCAACTGCCCTCCAAAAGAAAGAAAAAAGTTATAGCAAATGAGGATGAGGACTTAAAAAAGCATTTGGATTTGGTGATTAATAGGCTAATAAAAAACTTTGAGAACAGTTTAAGTAAAATTAATAGAATGTGGGGGTGGGGTGGAATAGAAGCTAGATCAGGATAGGGTTTAGAAGAGAATGAGTAGTAAGGAATATGTAGCCATGGGATATAGATGACCCTTTTTCATTGAAAAGGAGAAGATAAGACACATCAAGAGAAAAAAGTGTAGATTTTGGGGACCTTTGAAAATATTTGTAAGCATATGGCAAGAAGCCAATGGAGCAAAGGCATGGAAGAGGAAGGAAAAGGGGATAGCAGGAAGGAAGGAAACAAGTGTTTATTAAGCTCTTACTATTTGCCAAGATACTTCACAAATATTATCTCATTTGACCCTCACAATAATCCTGAAACATAGGTACTTGCACAGAGGTTAAGTGACTTGCCCAGGGTTACACAGCTCATAAGTGTCTGAGGTCACAACTGAATTAAAGTCTTCCTGGCTCTAGGCCCAGGGCCACATCCATTGCACCACCTAGCTTCCTGGTAGATTTAGGGAAGTCTTTTTTTAGGATTGATGACAACTGAAAATGTTTGTAGATATATGGGAAGGAACCAAAGGAGAAGGGATTGAAAGGAAAAACATGAAAAGGAAAATACATGAAAGGAAAAAAGATAGCCCCTTCTCCTCCTTTTTGTTAAGGGTAGCACTATTTTCCTGGTCATCCAAGTTTGCCACTTAGGAATCATTCCGACTTTTCATTGCCACCAATTTCCCATATATAACAAGTTACCAAACTTACTGAATTTTACCTTCATAATACATGTCCTATCCATTCCCTTCTCTATGTTCATACAACCACCCAAGTTCAGAACCTCTTTACCTTTTGGCTGGATTACTGTAATGGACTAAATGTGCTCTTCTCATTCTTGCAGATCCAACATGGATCTATTCTTGCTCTGATACTCAATTTCCTAAATATTCTACTTTTAGAAGGGAAGTCAGAATTCTTTCTATTATCCTTACTCCCCATTTCCACTCCCCATCTCCCCCAGAACCATTACTCTTTTCCTTTGAGGTTCTTTCTAATTTTATTTATCATCCAATCTAGATTCTGCTAGCCGCAGAACTCAGAGGTGGGGAACCTGTGGCCTCAAGGCTACATGTGGCAGATTTATTCTATGAAGTTTGTATTCAAAGGGCCACACTTGAGGACCTAGAGGGTCACATGTGGCCTAAAGGTCATAGTTTCCCCCTCCCTGCCTGTAATGGTAATAGGAATTTGAAGGTCTTCCCTGCCCTCTAATAGGTAAAATATAATCATTCTACAGGCCTGTGGTGGGTGGAGTTTGCTAAAGGGTGGAGCAGAGCCCACAGGAATCTAGGAGCAGAGCAGCTAGACAGTAGGAGAAAAAGGAGGCACCCAGGGAGACAGGTAGACTTGTGAATGTTCGCCCCCTGTTGTGACAGGCCTGTGAGTGTTGGTTTGTGGGAAGAATAAAGGATGGTGTGGCTCTCTGCTGTGTTATGTTGTATTAACTTCTGTGTTGCTAGGATGGATTCAGCTTCCTGATGTTGGGATTTGGTTTTCTGGTGTCTGAATAAATGTTTTTCTTCTGTCTTCTATATGGAAAGTCTATTATATTTTGCAGTTGAGATCTATGTCAGCATATTTACAATCTATGTTGGCACTGTGAATATTACATTGGCACTACACTGCCCCAGATAATTTTCTCCCCTCCTTCTCAAAGAGTTTAGAACTTGGCTCACAGTATTCCTCTGCTCTTCAACCTCAATATTATAAATATAATATCCCTTTACTCTAACCTCTGAGTTCCAAAATTTGTTCCATTCCCTTCTATTCTATCTCTACTATTTGCCAAGCACTATTTGCAAGGTACTTCACAAATATTATCTTATTTGACCCTCACAATAATCCTGAAAGATAGGTTCTTGCACAGAGGTTGTGTGGACTTCACTCCTCAGCTACACATAGGAATGATTATACCCTTGATCTCACCATCATCCACATATGTTGTACTCCTATGAACAAGAATTTTGAATTTTCTTTAATTGATCATAAGCTTCTATGATTGCATCTCTCCTTATGCCTCATTCCTCCTAAACATATTCTTTGTCCTCATTGTGACCTTTATTAATTCAATATTTTCCTGGTCATCTACTCAACTCTGGCTTAATTTTGTTCCCTTCCCAAACTATGCTCCATAGTTAACCACTCCAACTTCTTTCTGTTCTCTTGCTCCACCAACTTGGATTAATTCCACCATCTACTTTCTCTTTGTGCTTCTGAATGGAACTAAAAAAGCATAATACAGTTACATAGTGAATTTGTTATCCATTCTCAACTGGGCACCTTATTAAGGCAAGCAATTGGCTCTTTCCTAAGTTAATTTTCCAAGTGGTGGTTCAAAACTTTTCTTCTCAAGTCTCCCACATCATGTCCTTTCCCAACGTGCCTCACCCTGAAAATTTACCAAGAAATCAGGCCATCTGCTATGGGCTCCCACTTTCCTTCGCTACACCTAATAACTTCTTGACTCTTCCATTCTCTCCTCTTTAACTCCAGATTCTGAGAAATGAATTAATGTTAAAGCATTTATTAAGCATTAAGAGCTGAGGATACAAAACAAAGACAATCACTGACCTCAAGACCTCCTCTAAAAGGAGGAAAATAACTGGAGCAGTGGCTGGAAAAACAAAGAGGGAGAGATTGGTACAGAAAGTTCTAAAGATGGTAAGGGAGATAAAGGGGAAGTAGACTGATAAACCCCCATCTAAGGTAAGTGATAATGGTTCGTGTTCCAGACCTAGAAGGGGAGTGAAAAGAAGGAGCAAGTACACACGTTGATGATGACAGCATTCATATAACACTTCAAGGCTTACAAAACGCTATACAAATATCACATTCTATCTTCATACGGAATGTGGGAGATAGGTGCTATCATTATTCCCCTTTTACCAATGAGGCAGACAGAAGTTAAGTGATTTGCTCAGTGTCACACAACAATTAAGTATCTAAGGGTAGATTTGAACTCAGGTCTTCCTGATTTCAGATCTGACATTCTTTATCAACTGCACCACCTAGTTCCTGCCTTACGTACAGTGGCAAAATGGCTGGTGAGGAGATCGTGGAGGAAGCGGCTAGAAAGGAGAGAATGAAGAGAAATATGACTGTGACTTTCCAAAAATACTGTTTTTGGAGAGATAGTCAGCTATCAGGAAAGTGGGCCCTAGGGAAGTAATTTCTCCAAAGCATGATGTCTGGTGTAGGTGTTCCTGAGGTTGTTGGCAAGGCCATTGAGACAGTGACTGGACTCCCCAAACCCAATCCCTCTACATGAACCCTTGATACCATCCCTTCCTGTCTCCTATAGACTATTTCCCCAGCAATTATCCTCTCTCTCACTCTAACCCTCTGTAGCAGCAAGCACCCCAGTATCCCCAGGGTAGCTGCCAATACAGGTTCTTAGATCTGCTTTTCAAAAGGAAAGCAACTCAAAATGGGTTAACAAGCTTACTTTAATCAAACAAACACACATTACCTAGTTCAGGGGAAAAAGGTCAGCACCCCAAACTTCAGAGTTACAGAACTTACAGATCAAACAGACAGGCTTCCAAACTGTCCTACCATTATATCAATACCAAATCACAGTTACCAGAGAGGGAAGCATCAACATCTGGGTTTTCAAAGCCGGGGGGCTCTCAACAACGGCTTCTCAGAGTCTCATCTGGTCAAATCACACAACACTTCTCAAAGTGAGCCCCAAAGCAAAGCCTCTCCTCTGGGCTTATATAGCCTTCTCCTGGCTCAGAGAATGTAACAACCTCCTTGACCCACTGCCCAATCACAAAGTATCAAGGTGTGGACTTTCCTGAAAAACAAGCCTCCCACCACAGGCTCCAGGTGCACTTAAGCTAGGGGCAGGGAAAATCTTTAAATTTACATTTCCATTACACCCTCAATCTCTATCTACTGGTTCCTTCCCTATTACCTAAAAATATGCCTAAATCTCTTTTATCTTTAAAAACTTTCTCTAGTCCCCACCATCTCCTTAAATTATTGTCCTGTATCTCTCCTCTTTTTCTCAGTCAAACTTCTAGGGAAGAAATTTGTCTATATTCATTCCTTCTACTTTTCTTATTAAATTCTCAACACTTTGCAAGCTGAAATTAGTCTGTCCAAAGTTACCAAAGACCTTGTGATGGCCACATCTCATTTCCTTTTCTCAAGTGTCATCCTTCTTACTTCTCTGCCACAATCGACACTGCTAACTATCCTCATCTCTTCTGTTTTCATGGCATGGCTTTCTCTTGATTCTTCTTATATCTACCTAACTGATCCTTCTCTATCACCTTTAACTAGATCATCTATATTATTTCCACTAATTGTTGGCGTATTTCAAGGCTCTGCCCTAGACCCCATTTTCTTCTATGTCGACATCTTCTCACATTGGTAACCTTACCAACTCCCCTGAGTTTATCATCTCTATACCGATGACCCTGAGATCTAGCTCCTTTCTTCTTGCTCCAATTACAAATCACCAGCTGGATATGGTTTTATATCCCATAGACATCTTAAACTCAAACTCATTACCTTTCCCTCCAAATCCATTCTTCTTCTGGACTTCCCTAATTGTACTGCCCAAGACACCATTATCCTTTGAATTTTAGAGGTTCTCAACTTCAATATGGTCACAACTCCATACTCACTCCAAATAGCTGATTCAGCTGCCAAATCTTGCCATTTCTAATTCTACAACATCTTTCACATCTGATGCTTTCTTTCCACCCACACAAACACCACTTCAGTCAAGACCCACACAATGTCTCACCTAGATTATTGGGATGAACTTCTAATTGGTATTGCAACCCAAGTCTCTCCAATCCATCTTCTACCCAGATACCAAAGAAATTTTTCTAAAGCATAGGTTTGACCATGTCACTCTTCTAATAAAAAAAAAAATCCAGTGCATCCCTATTACCTCTAAGAAAAATATAAACTCTGGGGGCATTTAATGTTCTTAATAGCCTAGTTCCAGCCTACCTTTCCATCCCTATTATGTATTGCTCAATCTTCCTGTTTCATGAATAGTATTACCACTCTCATAATTGTAAAACTTTGAAATTTTGAAAGCAATTCAAGGAATCTGGATTTCTCTTTTGCTTTCTTCATCCAAACAACCGCCAAGCCTTATTCTTTATTATGCAATGTGCTTGAATTTGTCTCTTTCTATGCATTTCTACAATCCTAATTTAGGCTCTTATTCGTTTCATACCAAGACTATTGCAATAACTTTCTGTTTCCAGATACTTTCCAGTATAATCTATTCTGTGTGCCACCTCAAGACTACGAGGTAATTTTAAAATAATACTTTGATCTTGTCACTTCTCTGGATCCAAATACCCTCAGTGGTTCCCTAGAGCCAAATACTGTCCAAATTCCATAGTAGGTGTTTTAACATTCAATATGATCTAAAGAAACTTCTTTCCAGTTTTCTCTCTCATCATTCCCCCTAAAAATACTTACTGCTCTGGCTAAACTGGATTACTTATCATTTACAGTGAAAATCTTATTCTTTTACATGACTTTATATTTGTTTAGGGGCAGCTAGGTGGTGAAGTAGATAGAGCACTGGTCCCAAAGTAAGACATATCTTCCTGAATTCAAATCTGACCTCAGACACTAGCTGTGTGACCCTGGGCAAGTCTCTTAATCCTGTTTGACTAAGTTTCCTCATCTATAAAATAAGATGAAGAAGAAAATGGCAAAACACTCCAGTATCTTTGCCAAGAAAGTCCCAAAGAGTCAGACATGACTGAAAAATGGCTGAACAACTAGATGTTTCTTTAGACTATTCCTTCCCCCTCTAAATGACTTCCTCTCCATACTGTGCTGTCAAAGTCTTATTAGGCCCTCCATGCCCAGGTCAAATGTTACATCCATTTCCAACTCAAAGTAATCGTTCCCTCCTCTGAATTTCTAGAATTCCTTATTCAGATCACTCTTCGGAGCTACATGCTACCCAAGGCCTTGTTTTTTTTTTTTTTTTAAAGCAATTGGGGTTAAGTAACTTGCTCAAGGTTACACGGCTAGTCATTTGATTTATGCGTGGGTGCTCATTTTCTGAGGCCGGATCTGATCTCGGGTCATCCAAACTCCGAGGCCGGCGCTCTTACTCACTGCGCCACCTAGCCGCCCCTTTAGGGCAATTGGGGTTAAGTAACTTGCCCAAGGTTACACGGCTAGGTTTTTGTTTGTGCGGATTAAGTGTCGGAGGCCGGCTCCGAACTCAGGTCCTTCTGATTCCAGGGCCAGCACTCTATTCACTGCGCCACCTAGCCGCCCCCAAGGCCTTGTTTTTCAGTTGAGTACATTCACTGGAGGGCAGGGATCATATCATTCGTCCTTGTATATTATAGTGTTCTCTGTATAGAATATATTCAATATGGATTTGTTGAATCATGAGAAAATAAACCTTAATTCCTTCATTACAGATATGGGGTACCTACAGATGCAGAATATTATATATAATATCAGGCATAGTTAATGTATTGATTGGATTTGTGAGGTTTTTTTCCCCCTTTCTTTTTAATCTTTGTTACAAAAGACAGCTTCCTGGGAAGGGGAGGGATGTGTGTGTGTGTGTGCGTGTGTGTGTGTGTGTGTGTATGCTGTGTGAGCACACATGCATGCACACATAATGCATATGTAGCATATATATATTCCATTTATTTAGAAATGAATGCAAAGGGCATCAATAAAAATTAGCGTGATAACATTATACATGTTAAATGAATAAATGTGACCATATGCAGAATTTAAAGAATGAGAAGAATGGAAACAGTGAGATCTTAAAAATGCTGGAATAGAAAACAGAAATAGGAAGTAGAGATGTTGTGTGCATTAAATGCATGGGGGGTGGGAGATTGGCAGAGAGAAGTGTGAAAGAAGTTGTGCGACCTAGACTGTTCATTTATGGACTCTCAAAAATGAAGCAGTGCTATACCGTGAAGACTACCCACAATGTAGCTGCAAATCCATACTTCTATATTGTCTTGATTATTCCATTATTTCAATTAAATACTGAGGTTTAGATAAACAATTGCAACATCCTCAGTTATGCTTATTGTGGATATTAACTGAGATTCAATTTGTCAACAATTTTTTAAAAGTATTATTCTAAAAAAGCAAGTTTTATTAATGTTAATTCAAATCTTTACATCATATCTTTCAGATGGTTCTATGAATACCTGAGATTTCCTGAATTTGATTCTTTGTGTAACTAATTTAACTTATTTGATATTCCAAATACAAAATGTTTTTTAAAGTATATGAATTTATTGTGTAAACACTTTCAGGAAGCTCAAGACTGTTAAAGCAGATGGCCACTCCACATAAGGCAAAGCCTCTATTTGCACAATTTCTTTTAAGGTTGCAAAGGATACCACACAAGGATAACTTCAAACTTTCTTCATATCACAAAACAAAGAAGACCTCAAAAGGACTTTGTTCAAGTAGTTATATGTTTCTACAATGTACTAGCTCATGCCACCTCCATATCAGTGAAACTATCACAGGAAGGCAACATTACACAGAGCAGAAAGCACTAGCTCTAATCAGAGGACCCAAGATCAAATCCCACCTCAGACATTTTTAATTCCCCTTGGCCTTAGTTTCCTCAATTTAAATGAAATGGTCTCTTGGGTTCCTTCTAGCTCTAGAGCTACAATCCTACACAAGTCCAATTTTTTTTTAATGAAAAAAGAAATATCATCAAATAAAAAATAGCAAATATAAATTATAATATCAGAATGTTATTAACATTATTGTTACTTTATCGTTAGTTAATTAATAATGACTGGTACAATTATTAATATAATGATGAATGAAAATGCTAATGATTTTTTAATTCAGAGGAAAAAACTAAATAGCGAAACACTTAAAGAATGGTTGGGTTTTGTGTGTATATATGGCCTACTTCTTCATGTCTTCACTAAACTATAAAATATTTACAAAAAAGAAATTCTAGTCCTTGTTCAAATTCCAACTAATCATTATTCATCATGATATTTCTAGGCAGATTGGACAAAATTAAATCAGGAGCAATATGACCTATTGGGATAATAAGCTTTGGCTTATCTGAATTAATTAAGAGATTTCCTGTGAAGAGAAGAAATGTGACATTTTTGTTAAATGTGACATTTAGTTAAAAAGTAAGTATATTCAATACTTATTTTTGACTGATTAGGTACTTATTAATCCCACTTTAATCTGTTTAATCCATCATCAAATTGTTGTACTGATGGGTCTGATTTTGTTCAGAAGTTACAGTTGACACATTTATAGACAGATATAAATATAGAATTAGACATAGATATAGATATATGTAGAGAATATGGATATATATACATTTGTATGTACACTCATCTATAACAATGTTCCTTTCCCTTTTTGAACCTATAATTCTTTCCTTTTTTTTCAGTCACGTGTTCTATTTGTCTACTTTTGATTCTCATCATATCTGCATTCTTTCCCTTTGAAAGTTTTGAAAAATTCCCCACTGACTGTTAGCTCTTATTTTTAAAAGTTCACATCTGTTGTCAGGAATCAAATACCCCTGAAAAGCAGTCTTATGATCACTGGCATACCTTCAGAGAGTGGCTTAGAAAAAGGATTCCCCAGGGTAAAAGATGTGCTTGCTGTATACATGTCTTTTCATCACAATCCATCCTTTTGGATGCAGATGTGCATGATATGAGTAACAGAAAGACATATACTACCTCCGAAGACACAGACGTTACAACTTCCTCGATGCTGTTCTGTATAAAAGGACGATCAGGAAAGTGCACACATGTACAGAAAGGCCTGTTTTTGCTTACAAACACATACACTTTGGCCCTTTACTCTATAGAAAACACATATAAATTGGCTTACAAACACATACACATGCCCATTGGCCAGTGTGCTAAAGAATATTCCCACTGTTTTCAGTCTGACATATACTAGTTACAATAGCTCAGGCAGAATTCTCTAAAGTTGTATGTGCCCTCATATTTTCTCTTCCATTTCCCTGCTTACCTGTGTTAACTCAT